>JAGFMF010011595.1:1824534-1931472 GCA_019455555.1 Galemys pyrenaicus | reverse complement strand
AGAAGGCAAGAGAAAAATATCGGATGGCTTCACTATTAGGAGGAATATGAAAGAACAACAGCAACAACAAAGAATAAGCTCAAGGAATTGGGCAATTATAACAAAAAAAAAAAAACCAAAAAAACTCAACAAGACCAAAAAGCCAAGATAAACCAAAGGGACCATGGTGGGGAAGGGAAGGAGGGGTGGGCAAAGACGGGGATGAGGGCAAAAAGTGCACAAGTGACGGAATGGTGTTGGGTACTCCCTGGAGAATACAAATGATGTCAAATATAATTAATAAAAAAAAAAAAAAGAAAAACAGAAGAAATGGATGTGTTATGTTACCTGACTTCAAGCTTTACAATAAAGCAACAGTACTAAAAACAACTGATATTAGCACAAAAATAAGACACATGGAACAATGGAACATAATCAAAAGTCCAGAAATAAACACATACATACCAGCATTTATAATAAGACATCCACGAACATAAAATCGAAAAAAGATAGCCTCTTTGAAGAGGTACTAGGAAAAATCAGAAAGCCACACACACAAGAATGAAGCTGGACTGCTAACTAGCCATACACAAAAATAAATCCCCAATGGATTTACAGTCTAGATCTAAGACTTGCAACAATAAAAAAGAAAACATTGGGGTTATATTCCAAGATATCAACAATAAAGGTATTTTGATAATTCAAAAATGGCAAGAGAATTAAAAACAAAGTAATTTGGGTTACCTAAAGAGTTTCTACACAGCAAAAGAAAATATAAGGCAATTAAATAGATACACTACTGAAGGAGAAAAAACTTACATAATACCTAACCCATAAGGGATTAGTACCCAAGATATATTAAGAAACTCAATTCAACAACAATAAAAAAAAAAACAATTAACAAACGGACAGCTGATATCCACAAGGACAAATAATTTATGAAAAAATGTTCATTGTCACTTCTAACAGTAGAGATATGGATACAGAGAATCTGAAACTACAATGAGATACCACCTAACAAATGTGGCAATGGAACAAAAGACTACCACCAGCAAATGTAGAGGATGCACAGAAAAAGAAAACCTATTACACTGTTCGTGGGAATGCAACCTATATTTACCTTTCGTAATTACCTAAAAAAACCTCCAAAAACCAGGATTACCATATGACCTGGCACTCCCAGTCCTGATTGTATCTACACAACAATAAAATGCTATGTTCTACAGTATTCAAGGCAGCATTATTCACAATAGAGAGGACTCTGTAGTACTCTAAATCTCCTTCAATGGACAAATGAATCCAAAAGATGTAGTATATACATACCGTGGAACATTACACAGCCACAAAAAAAGAATCAAATGCAGCAAATTTCAACAAAAATGGAGGGAATTTGAAACAATTATATGTAGCAAAGCAACTCAGAATAAAAACAAATATTGGACATTCATGTAATAGACAATTTGACAAGGTAAAATACTTTAAAAATCTACTGAACACCAAAAAAACATGAAAGTTCTGAGGTTAAGAGGGAGTGGGGAAGGAAAGGAACAAAAGGACACAAGGGATGGTGGTGGTGGGCACAGAGGATTGTTAATTAAGGGGAAAAGGCAGTATTTCCCACCTATTTTTCCTTATAAATTGAAAAAAGGGGCTTAATGAACTCATTCAGTTATTACTCTTTAAAAATTAAATAAGCAGGGGCCTCCCTGGTGGCACAGTGGGTTAAGCACCGCACTATGAAGCAAACTACAGCCTCTGCAGCACAAGTTCGATCCCTGCCTCCGGCCATGGAGAGGACCCACATGGTATAGCAGACCTCTCCTGCTTCACCCGCCGCTCCCCTCAGCAGTGTGTTTCAGTAGATCTCCCTGTTCTGCTCCCCACTCTGTCTCTGGTGAATCCTCTCACCCCCTGCATCTCTGGCCTGCAATCCAGCTCTTGTATCCATAAATAAATAAATCTTAAAAAAAATTAAATAAGCAAACAAATACTATGGGGAAGAATTCTAAAAAAGAATCGTGATAAACTACTGATTTTTACAGTTGTAACTACTCAAAAATTAGTAAAAAATTAAATTTGAGTTCCTAATGGTAAACTGAGAGTTAAGTGAAGCTTAAACAAGAAAAGACTTTTTCAAGGAAGTAGAGTCAAATGCCAGAGGCAGAAGTGACAATAATCACAGGGCAGTAATTTAACAGATGTTCACATAGGTGATGTTCAGGAACCTAAAATCAGATTGTAGAAATATGTAGTGATTTTCAGAAGATTGTGAGGAAAAAATGCAGGAATTAGCAGAATGTGGGGTGGGAGTGAGGGAAAGGTCACGGTAAGCAAAGAAACACTGTATTTGGGATGTAGAAATATAGGCTAAAGGGAAGGGCAAGAACACATTACACTATAGAACTTATTCTGAAAGCAAAAGGAAATCAAAAAGACTTTTACCAAGAAAGAATGACCTGACAGGACTTATGCCTTGGAAAATAATACTCTGAAAGTAGTATAAAAGAAGGATTGCAGAGACTTGATAGGGAAAACAAAAATTAGGAGGGCCAGTGAAGTACTGTAGGCAAGAAATAATGAAGGATACACATCAGTTAATTGGGAATAGTTAAAAAAGCACAGAGGTAGGGAAAACACTAAGGAAGATGCAGGAAGAAAGTAACAAGTTGTCTTGGATGGCTCCCATGTTTTTGCCCTTAGTGGCTGAGTCTCATTTAACAAAACAGAGAAAGAGGCCAATTTTATGGAAAAGACAATATACTTTTGATATATAATATTGTTGTTTCTATAAATGGAAAATTTATATTAGAACATAATCATAGTATCTACTCTTCTGAAACTAAATCTATCTCCCATAAGAGAAATTAATTTTTCTATTAACTATTTAAGACAAATAGGGGCCTCCCTGGTGGCACAGTGGGTTAAGCATAGCACTGTGAAGCAAACCACAGCCACTGCAGCACGAGTTCTATCCCTGCCACCAGCCAGGGAGGGGATCCACATGGTGTGACAGACCTCTCCTGCTTCGCCTGCTGCTCCCCTCAGCAATGTGTTTCAGTAGATCTGCCTTTTCTGCTCCCCACTCTGTCTGGTGAATCCTCTTACCTCCCATGACTCTAGCCTGTACCCCAGCTCTTGTATGCATAAATAAATCAATCTTTAAAAAAAAGAAAAAACTATTCAAGACAAATAATATAAAGAAGTAATTCCCCATAACATTTGAATGAGTAGAAAAGAGTTGAAGCCTAGATTTATCTTAGTAAAGTAACTTTATGGTACCTAGGTTTCTTGAATTACAAAGTAGGAAAGCTGAGCTTTATTACAGGTTGAAGGAAAACTAGAAGGCTACTGGCAAAATCTGTTTAAGAAATGTATTGTTTGGCTCACACAGTGACTAAATAATAATTCTGAATTAGTTTGTGAACAATTAAAACTCAAATTTTGTTCAGCTTTTCTAATTTGAAAAAGGTATCCTATTATTCTGTAGTAACAACTAACTTGGGCTGGTTAGTTGCTGCCCCCTTTTGGTGGCCAAGAATAGTTATGCTTGCCAGTCTCTTGGCCCCTTAGCAGACATCTGAGAATGTAGCATCTGAAATCATATACAAGGTAATAATACTCTGGCCCCATCCATTAGGGCCATCATGAGAACATAAAAAGCTTGTTTCAGAAATGCTTTTTAATAGACTTACTGAGAATAAGGATCATGACTATGAACAAAACATGATTTATCTCCAGAGTGATGGCAATAGTCTTACAGTGAGACCCTGAGCCAAAACTGTCCTTCCTGAATTTCTGACCCACAGAAACTACCAGAGAAAATAAAATGACTGTTGATTCAATGATCAAGTCTTAAGGACATCTATAATGTGGCAAAAGACTACCAAACAGTTAATAGCTAATAGCTTATAACCAATTTTAAGCTGTGATACGCTAGAATACCTCACTGTTAGGCCAAGACTTAAATAAAATCTGCTATATGTATAATAAGATGATTATTAGTTTAAGTTTCAAAGAGAGAAAAAGTTAACTGTAAAAAAATGGAACGTACACAAAATTGTGTATAAACTTAAGATTTACATAAACAATTATGTAAAAATCCCACAATACTTTTAAAAGAAATATGCAAATATTAATGAAGTTTGTGTTAATTACTGGAATCCAAGAGATTTTAAAAATTCTACAATTCTAATCTCTCAATGTCATGGAAAAAATCTGCATGTAATATGTAAAGTATTGTACAACTTTATTTTTGAGACAGATTTATCCAAAAATTTATAATCATTTTTTAAAAATCAGTATCTCATCCTTGGTGGCGCAAGGGGTTGAATCTCAGCACTATGAAGCTATTGGCAGCCACTGCATGCAGCATGAGCTTGATTCCTGGCCAGGGAGGTACACATATGGTGCAGCAGACTTCTTCTGTCTCGACCACTGCTCCCCTCAACAGTGTATTTCAGTCTACTGTTCTACTCCCCGCTCTGTCTCTGTTGAATCCTCTCACCCCCTGCATCTCTGGCCTGCAATCCAGCTCTTGTATCCAAAATAAATAAATCTTAAAAAAAAAAATCAGTATTGTATTTGATTTTCTACAGATTTACCTGCTTATTTCACAAGCTACTCGTCCTTTCATCTCTATGACATCAGAAGAAGTAGCAAAACCCAATCTCCTTAAAACACGTTTGCGACATTTGAGCTCATCCATCTGTAGAACAGTTCTTGCTTTCTTCAGTTCTCGTTTTGCAGATTTGATATCTATTGCAATCTATGGCATATAAAAATATAAAGGAAGTTCAGTAATGACATGAACAAAGTAAACTGGGATTTTTCATGAAATGAAACAAAAAAATACTTTATATGGATACCTCAGAACATCTCAGTCCAAGCTTTACATTAAAGCTTTAATAAATATGAGTACTTAGTAGGTTTATATTAGAGGTTGTCATATCCTCCAACTATATAGAGCTTTTGCAATAAGCTTTCTTACCAGTTTAAAGTATGAAATGAATGCACTGTACAAAGATGTACAGAAACAATGATGATTCTGTGGGAGTTACTTCATGCTGCACTACGGCTGTGTTTATATGCACATGTATGAATCACCTATGATCGTGTTATCAAAATTATACAAAGTATGAATCTGGTTAGTTTTCTTCTGAATTCCCATTTCTTTTATTTCCACAGTACTCTAACTCTTAGATACTTTAAGGGTAATTTATACAAGAGGAATGATGTACCTTAAGTTATTAAACACTAGCAAAACTGTCAAATATATGAAACATATATTAGCTTGATAAAACTGACACAAAACAGATTTAGGAGTTGTTAAATGTCAAAGAAGTTAAGGAATAAAGCATGGCTCTGAAATGAGAAAGTGTAAAGTGATAGAAATCCCAGCAAGACACCCCATGCTTATGGATGGGTAGAACCAATCTAATCAAAATGACTGCCCTATCTAAAAGATACATACATTTAAAGCAATCCCCATCAAAATAGCAACAATATTCTCCCGTAGTTCTGGTCAACTGGGTATTAATCAGGTTCCCAACATCATCTCCTTAGGTTCAAACTGCTAAGTGGCTTACAGAACTAAGAGAAAATTTTATAAGACTTGGTGAGTTATAAAAGGGTATAACTCAGGAACAGTCAAGTGGAAGACAGACCTTAAGGCAAAGTATGTGGGAACAACAGAGCTTCCATGCACAGTCCACACACACCACTCTCCCAGCAACTCCCCATGTTCACCAGCCCAGAAGCCCTCTGACCCCTGTCCTTTTAGGTTTTTACAGAGGCTTCATTACATAGGCACAATTGATTAAATCACTGGCTGTTGCCCACTGACCTGGCCTCCAGCCCTTCTTCCCCATCTGAAAGTCAGGAGAGGAGATTCAAACTCCAGTCCTCTAACTACAGGTTAGCTCCAATGGCAACCAGTCCCCATCTTTAGCAGGGGTCTAAAAGCTATCTCAAGTTGTTAAATGGTGAAGAATGGAACAAGATAAGACATCTTTGTGGCCTCATCACAAGGGTTTTAGGAACGTTGTACTAGAAACAGGGACAAAAATCTGACATATTTCTTACTAAACCAGCACGTCACACTAAAACTAGAGAAAATGAGTTTCATGTTGAGAGCGACATTTTTCTGTTTTAGTTGATGAAACAGGAAAAGAAAATTAAAAATAAATAGTAGTAAAATTCATAAAATTCTTATAAAAATACATTCTGCCATACCTGTGCTTTTTTTTCACAAAGTGTATACACTGTCTCCAGATTGGGGTCATTGTGAAGTGGATGTGAATACATTCGATGTTCAAAAGCCTCTACTTTTTGAATGACTTTTTTCAGCCCTTGATCTTGAATACCCATGTCATCAATAGGATCTAATAAGGGAACACCATCAGGAAAACGTTTCTGAACTTCCTGAAAAAAATTTCAAAATTCATTTTTTATCTTAGAGATAAAAATAGTTAAAACCAGACTTCCCTGGTGGTGCAAAGGGTTAAAGCACAGCGCTACAGACCTATCCTCAGCCACTGCAGCACTAGTTCAATCCCCAGTCAGGGAGGTGACCCACATGGTACAGAGACCTCTGCTGTCTTGTCCACTGCTCCCCACAGCAGTGTATTTCAATAGATCCACCTGTTCTGGTCCCCACTCTGTCTCTGGTGACTCCTCTCATCTGCCGCAGCTCTGGCCTGTACCCCAGTTCTTGTATGCATAAATAAATCTTTAAAAAATAGTTAAAATTATACTGTCAGTATTTCCTTTTTTTTTTTAAGGCACAGGTATAAAAATAAAAAGGGTACTATATGTAATTTTTGTCTTTTCCATTCAAACTGCAGGGCATTTTTCTACTATGTGCCTTCAAAAACTCCTTTTGAATTACTATACTATGATTTACTGATAGATGCATTGTGATTTACTAGTAATTTTTTAACTTTTTAAAAAAAATTTTTAAATATACATATATTTGACATCAATTGTCAATTATGAACCCAATTTATTTTAATAAATATTATAAAATTAACTATACCTGTATTGATTTTAATACACTTTGTCTATTATCCACTGGTCGTAGGTCTTTAGGAATGTAAAGGCGAACACTGCTAATAGCAGACAGGAGATGTACCAAAACTGGAACAACCTACCATCAAAAAATTGCATATTATAATTAATAGTACACATTTCTTAATTTAGCTTGAATCCTTAAAAGAAAGTTACATTTATAGTATGTGATAGCTATTTTAAGTAGACAATAACCACTTTGAAACTTATTTAATGGAGATTATATTTAAAAGCAAAAAACAAATGAAACCTCTAAATAATAGACAAATAAATAAAATCAAATAATTCCCTCAATGCAGAATCCATACATGAATCATTTCTGCATGCTTAGTATTTGGCCGTTTTAAATACTTAAGAGCTCTACAGGGGTAAGAAAGACTACTGTATTGGTTTAGGTGGCCTAGAAAGCCTCAAGTCTATTCTGGATGAGTCAAAGTGAAGAAATGAAAAACATTATTTCAAACAGACAAAGTATGCTCCATTACAAAATGATGGTAAGTGAAATGTATTCTTTATTAGAAGAAACCATGGAAGGAAAGTTTGAATATGGGTATTCTTGAAGATTCTGTCTCATGGAGTATGGAAACAGGAGGCCTAAAGACTACATCTTGTTTTTAGAATTACAAATAATTATATAGTTAAGTCATTTAAAAATGTTCAATAATGAACTATCTTCTTAAATACTACCAACTTTGAATCTCAGTAATTTACTGATCCAAAGCAGTGGCAGATTTTACTTTCTACAAATCACAACTTACTATAATAAATACCCCTACAATGACATTTCCTAAGAAGATCTAGCCAATATGCTACATACTTAAACCAAAATTAATGAAAAATAAAATTCGAGTTTCATATTAGCTTTCAAATAAGTATATGGAATCTCTACAATAAGGTTTCACCAACCATTAATTATCTTCAAATAAAGTATACTAAAAGATGCTCAAGATATGTATCTCACGTGACAATGTAAATGTACTGCATTTAATTAGAGGTATTTATATTAAATAATTTAGTTACAGAAACCTGGAAAGGAATTTCTCATGAAAACATTCCAATCATATTTTCACAGGAATGTAGTAAACAGCATGGATGGAAAAATTGTAAAATTATTTGATCACAAAAATAATAAAACATCTTATAGCTCATGCAAAAGTCAGCTTCATGTGGAAATTTAAATTATTAAACTTTTTTTTCTTACAACGTTTGTTTTCTTTTCTAGGTGTAGTCCTCATAGAATTTCTACCACCAACTCACCCATGCACCATCACCATAGTCCCATCTGCTCTTCCCATCCCTGCCTTGATCGCAATCCCTCCCTCTTCCCTGCAGAATGTCTGTCTCTGAGTCATAGTTGTCTGATTATTTTTGTTTTGTTTTGTTGTGGCTTTTTGTCGTCATTGATGTTCTTATCATTTTTTTTCCCTTTATCTTCTATATTCCTCCTGTGAGACCATCGGTATTTTCATTTTCCTTCTGACTTATTTTACTGGGCATAATACCGTCAAGCTCCAGACATTAAACTTTGTCTTTCATGTTATTATTTACCTATACATAACTTAAATCTCAATTATGCTATTGATGTTTTAGAAGGCTTTAACATGGCTTAAAAATATCTTGAAAATTTCCAACTTAGAAATTACCACAGTATGTTTATTACCACATTTAGGAAATCTAGTGATTACAAATAACTCACAAAATATCAGAAATCTGAATATGAAAAATAGAATATTAACCTGCATTTCTCCTTTTTCATCAGGTTTAGCTGGTTTTGCAGCCTCAGTAGCTGAATTCTTTAGGCTCTCCTTACTACAGCGCAGAAGAACTTCTACTACATATAAAGGATCCAGTTCGCCAGAATTAGGCTAGAAAAAAGATAAAGTTTGTTAGTTTTTAAAAATTGACCCAAAGCCGCCCTGGTGATGCTAGGGGTTAAACACAGCACTATGAAGCTATCTGCAGCCACTGCAGCACAAGTTCAATCTCTGGCCAGGGAGGTTACCCACATTCCACAGCAGAACTCTCCTATTCTGCCTGTTGCTCTCCTCAACAGTGTGTTTCAGTAGATCCACCTGTTCTGCTCCTCATTCTGTCTATGGTGACTCCTCTCACTCCCCGCACCTCTGGTCTGTATCCCAGTTTTGTGTGCATAAATAAATCTTAAAAAAAAAAAATTTGGCTCACAATTTTAAGCTCCATATATACAAGAACTGAATGTCTTCAGCAATTAGCATTATGACTGGCACATACTGTGCAGAAAATGTTTATTTCATTAAATGAAGGTTCTTCATTATCTGACATCCTCCAGTAGATGAGAAGACACAAAATTACTTATGAATTTGAATAAGCACCTGACTAAAATAAAATGCCACTTTAAGTTTCTAATGATTCCTTTTGACTTAGTACTATGCCAGAACTGGAAAAAGAAACTAAAAGAAATTATCACGGTTAGAGAATGAATCTTGTTATCTTCAAATTACTCTATTTAGACAACTTGAAAACATACTGAGAGCAGATTTTATTGCTTAGTACATTGGCACTTATATGCCAATCATTTTATTAAAAATCTGTCTTCTAGATTCTCTAATGAAAGCATGATTTTCAGGATTTAAAGACTAATGACATCTTCTGTACTACAATTTATGTGTGACAGCACAGCATTTCAAATAGTATTAAAAGACTTCTTTAGTAAAGAATTCCTCTCTACTTTTGAACACTATTTGAATCATCTCTTTTGCGTACACGTCATGAAAGTTATTTTGACTGAGTGGTGGAAAAATGGCAAAGATATTACTGCTTGGTTGAAAAACTGTAAAGAAATTACAAAAGCTGTATACCTAATAATCTATATTAGCAATAAATGACTACTTAACAGTTAAATATATTTTCAAATACAACCCAAAACACAGTAAATATTTTAAATTAACTTCAAATTTCTTCAAAGGAAACATTAAGTCCATTATCTAAAACAGAAGAATAACTAGCTTTTTGCATAGATTTTTTTAAATCAAAGTATGGTTATTTCTAAAGAAGTTTCAAAATATCAGTTTAATCAATAGACACAAAGCAAGACTGGATAGTATTTTCAATTAGATCTCTATCTACAAAGATTTGTATATATACAGCTTAATATAAAATAAGTCTTATAAACAATAAGCTACATAAATAGTTATGACCAATAGTTGTGAACTGTTAACCCTTCCTAGCGGCCAATGACTATAAAGTATAAAGAAGAATCAGTGACAACTATATTTAGCTTTTCAGAGGGGAAAGAAACCCTTTTAGTAAGGTACACGCCATAATTTTATGAATTAATCCTCAAAGTATAAGGTAATGTGAATGGACAAAAATAACCTAGGAATTATGGACAATCTTTAATGTTACTACATAACATTAGAACTCTGTTGCTGGGTTTAGTTGCAATTCTGCAGATTTCATCTAAGTACAATCACAGAAGTTACTATTAGAACTCAAGAATGTTATCTAAAAAAATATGAACAGAAACAGAAGTATGATCCATGATGCATAAACCCGAAAAAAAGGCAGATGTCTGGTTATAAGAATAACCAGATATTGGATTAAACAAATATTAAAAGTAGCCCTTATAAATATGTTCAGAGAACTAAAGAAATTAAAGAAGGAAGGTATAATAATAACATATTAAATGGAAAATATCAATGATAATAACAGATTAAGAAATCAAAAACAAAAGTAAATTAGATTGTTAGGTATACAGCTATTGTAATTTCTTTACAGTTTTTCATTTTTTTAATAAAGAATTCAAAAGTATAACACCTCAAGTAAAGAAAAAACCTACCAGTGGAGAGGCTAAACAGTACACAGAAACTAGCAGAAAAAAATACAAGCAAATTTGAAGTCATATAGATTATAGAATACAAGAAGGAAAATAAAAATGAATGATGAAAAATGTAGAAAACCTATGAACAGTACATACCCATAATGGGTGTACCAAAAAGAAGAAAAATTTTTTAAAAATTTGATGAAATAAGGTCTGAAAACTCAGATTAATTGGAAAACATTAATCTACACACTCAGGAAACTCAATGAACTCCAAGTGAAATAAATGCAACGAAATACACAACAGACACAGTATAGCAAAAATGCAGAAAGCTAAACACAGGAAGGTAATATTGAAAGTAGCAAAAGAAAAAGATTCACCCCCTACAAGGATGCCAATAAGATTATAATCATGTATTGACTTGTCTTGAGAAATGTAGTTTCAGGCAATTTGGTACACATGTGAGCATTAGAGTGTACTTAAACAAACCTATATGATATAACCTACTATAAGCACCTAGGTTATATCTGTTGTTGCACTCAAAGATGACATTATGCAGTAAATGACTAGTAGCAGAAACTTATCAGCAGAAACAATGGAGTCCAGAAAGCAAAGAATATTCACAGGGGAAAAAAAATCCTATATTCTGTAAAGTTATCTGCTAAAAATAGTCATTCCTAGATAAATAAAAATGGAGTAAAATTGTTGCTGGCAAACTGATTTTAAAAAATAGCTTTATCACAAGAAAAAAGTTTCTCATAATTAAGTATGGTGATGGATGTATAAAACTTACTGTGATCACTTCACAATATATACAAATTGCAAATCATCATTATACATTTGAAACTAATACAATGTTATGGTCAATTACATTAAAAAAAAAACAAAACTAAAAGTTAGTGAAAAGCAAGTAAGCAAGTGATACCAGACATTAATTTAAATCCACACACACAAAAATAACAAAGAGCACTTGTACAAGTAATTTGTAATTATAAAAGATGACATAAACATTTCCTTTTTTCTTAAGTGATTTAAAATCCACTTATGGGCCTCCCTGGTGGTGCAGTGGGTTGAGCAACGCACTATGAAGCAAACCGCAGTCACTGCAGCAAGAGTTCAATCCCTGCTGCCGGCCAGGGAGGGGACCCAAATGGCACAGCAGACCTCTCCTGCTGTGCCCGCTGCTCCCCTCAGCAGTGTACTTCCGTTGATCTGCCTGTTCTGCTCCCCGCTCTGTCTGTGGTGAATCCTCTCACCTCCCACACCTCTGGCCTATACCCCAGTGCTTATATGCATAAATAAATAAATCTTTAAAAAAAAATCCATTTATGTAAAGCAATATATATGCACTGAATTGTTGTATTAGTATCCTTAAGAAGCTCTTTGGGGGAATTAATTATACATCATAAATCAAAACACCTATCTCAACTCTATGAACTTAATTGTTTCTCCACAATAAATGGGCTTCAGTGACTCAAGAGTTCATTTACATATTTCAGGACTAAATTCCAAATCTTAATTTCTAATTGCCTCCAGATATTAGTGAGACAAAGAAAAATTGACAATAAAATCATGAAATAGTGAATCTTAAAAGACTATATACATCATCTTAAGCAAACCCTGAATTTTAAGACAAGGAAAAACAAGCAGAAATACAAAATGTGAGGTCATATATTGCAATAACAGGATGGTGCCTACTACATTTAAAGCCACTCATAACAAATTAACAAAATCATTCGATTTTATAGACATTTTCAAAATATTTATGTAATAATGTCCAAGTCAACTTTATTATTGTCTCCATTTAAAAAGAAGTAAAAGTGACCAGCCTTAATTTCTTCTCTTTAAGTCTCTTAGTACATGTCAGTGTAAGTTATTTTATTCTAACACTTAATTTAAAAAGTAGAAGTCTAAAAATGACTGAACCCAGAAGCAATGTAAACTACTGTCATGAAAATAAATTTGAGTTGTTAATAACTATACTACTTTGTAGACAAA
This sequence comes from Galemys pyrenaicus, assembly GCA_019455555.1. NCBI lineage: Eukaryota > Metazoa > Chordata > Mammalia > Eulipotyphla > Talpidae > Galemys > Galemys pyrenaicus. The sequence goes on along the minus strand of JAGFMF010011595.1, from coordinate 1,918,631 downwards.
ATTTTAGAATATTCAAAAAATTTTTTCCTGAAGGCAGTATTTACTAGTGCCTCTCTTAATACTATTTCTACTTTGATCAACTTCATGAGTTGAGTCTGAAAAAAACAATTCCTGAAAAACTTAAACATAGTTCCACTTAAGAACAATTTACCTTAACATTTGACTTTTTTGAAAAATTCACCACCACTCCCCAGCCAAAATCATCTCCTTCATTCTTTACCTAAAAAGAAAGTAAAGCAAATAACAAGAATATTTATGTCCAAATGGCAATTTTAGACTTCCATGAACACCTTACAGGTCAATATTTTTTGAGATTTCCTGATAAAACAGTTTTTGAATGACCACTGTTCAGAAAGAGGAGCCAGAAATAATCCCACACATGTACAGTCAATTATATTATGACAAGGGAGTCAATAATAAAAAAATGGGGACAGTTCTTCAATAAATGGTACTGTGGAAACTGGACAGTAACATGAAAAAGAATGAAACTGGCCTACTATCTTATAACATACATAGAATAACTCAAAATGGATTGAAGACTTGAACATGAGGCCTGAAACCATTAAATTCCCAGAAGAAAACACATCTGGTAAGCAATTTGAAATAGATTTTAGAGATGATATTTTAATTTTGACTCCAAATGCAAAGGCAACAAAAGCCAAAATAAACAAGTAGGACTATATCAAACTAAAAACTTTCTGAAGAGCAAAGAAAATCAGCAAAATAAAAAGTTATCTTATTCCATTAAGAAATTTGCAAATCATATATCTAATCAATTGTTAATATCAAATACAGTGAACTCATATAAAAATAGTAAAAACAAGTATCTAGATAGATATTTTTCCAAAGACATACAGGTAGTCAACAGGTACATAAAAAGATTCTCAATATCACTAATGAGAGGAACTGCAAACCAAAAACCACAATGAAAATCACCTCTCACTTGTTAAGACTAGCTATTTTTCCAAATGGTAAGAAATAACAAGTGTTGGTGAGGATGTGGAAAAAGGGAACTCTTGTGTACACTGGTGTGTATGTAAATTGGTGGGACCAATATGGAAAAAAAGTATGATAGTTTTTCAAAAAATTAAAACTAGAACCATGACACTGTTCAGCAGTTTCACTTCCAATATTTATCCAAAGGCAACCAAAGTTGGATATACATATACAAAGTTGGATATAAGTAGGATATACATCTGTACTCTCCTGTTCACAGAAGCATTATTTATGACAGCCAAAATATGAAAGCAACTTGTATTCCATAATGGATGAATAAGTAACAAGTTGTGTGTGTAATGGAATACTCTTCAGCCATAAAAAAGGAAGAAAATTCTGCCATTTGTGACAATGTGGAAACACTGTGAGGGTATTATGCTAAGTGAAATAAGACAAAAAGACAAATAACCATGTTTTCACTTAAATGTGCAATCTAAGCAGCTGCCAAAAAAACAAAAAACAAAGGACAGATTGATGACTACAGAAGCAGGGTTGGGGGTGGTAATGAATGTTAAATGGAAAACAGAGATCAAAAGGTATAAACTTGTAGTTATAAAATAGTCATGGGGATATAATGTACAGCATGACAACTACAGTTAATATTGTACTTCATATCTGAAAATTGCTAAGAAAATATCTTGAAAGTACCATAATTTTCTGATGGTAAGTTACGTATGGGAACTAATGTTAGCTAGACTTATTGCTACAATTTTACAATATATGCAAATGTTGAATCATGTTATACAACTGAAGTTAATATTGTCATTTATCAATTTTTAAAATGAGCAGATTAAAAATTTTTTTCCTTTTCTAATAACTTTTTTAACCTATTATTAAAACTTAGGTTTAAGTACTCTCTTTGCAGTCCTCCCATTTTGAATTTAGCAAGTACTTTCTAACACTAAAGACATGATGGGAGGCTGGAAGGAACAATTCACCAGCAGAACACTGATTAACATATATAGCGTGAGGGTCAGGCATGAGTACCAACATGTATCAATATCAAAAGAGACACAACCAGTCCAATGAATTACGGTAGGGGATCATGGGTGTTTTGACTGTGGGTGCATCTGAAAGGTGTGAATCTCTAAGTCATATACAGTTTTGTGAACAAATACTACTTCAAACAAATAAAACAAATGAATAAACAAATAGAGACATAACCAGACATTAGGTGCCTGCTGATAGAACTCAATAATTAGGAAGTAGTCTTGTCTTCTTAACCCCCATGAAAACAAAAAAATAAAGGCCAAAATTGTTAAACCTAAATAAAATATTAATTCTAAAGGAACACCAAAAAAAAAAAAAAATCACTGCAAATTTTATAAGCCTCCAAAATAGCAGTACCAGGAATCTCTCAAATGGCACACAGATGTTAAATAATATGGCAATAGGTGTAGTGCAGTAACATATCTGAAAAGATATGAACCTATACCTCTAAATCATATACAGTTGCAAACCAGTTACAGCAATAAAAAAATATTAAAATAACCTGGTGTATTTGTTCTGGGACTATCTGAACTCTTACATAGCCAGTGATTCATCTAGGACTTAAAGCTGCCTTTTCTATAGATAACATATAAAATATTTTGAGTTATGAAATGTTAATTCTAAAACTATTTTATATCCACCCCCCCCCAAAAAAAAAATCAGTGGAGACTAAAAGGCCTTTTCAAGACACCTCCTTTAATCAGTGCTATATGAAACAGGTAAGACAGTATAATTAATACAGATCCACTACTATAGAAGGAAGCATTTTACCAAGACAAGACAATAAAGCATTAAAAATACTGAAATTTCCAAATATTTTGGGAGAAAAATAACATACCTTCACCAAACGACCTGGCTGTAGAAATGGTAAACAGTATTTTGGTTTGTGAATATATTCTTCAATTTCTTTACCCAGTTTGGAAAGTTGCTGTCTAATCTTATAATAAATGATGACACTTTCTTCATTTGGTATTACTATTTTATTATATTGCTGTTCTGAGTTCTTTACCTCTGTAAAAGAAACACATGTACAACACTAAAAAATCACATGCTTTATGTAAATTAGACTGAAGATGTATCTTTTTTCCTACTACAATGCAAGGAATAAGAGGCTGGTGTTTTGGCTACAAATCAATTTGTACAGATTAGAAGTTTTGAGGAAAAGCTTCAGCAATGCCTAGAATACACATTGTCCTGACTCCCTTCTACTTAAAGGTTCACCTAGAACCTTAGAAAATTTTCCTAGAATTTCCTAACTCACTAGCTGAAATCTGAAAGTGGGTCTGAATTAGCAGTAGTTATAGCTGATAAATTAATTCTGAGTATCTCTGACAATACAATTCTAGGTATACAGTCCAATAAAGTAAATCTCTCATAAAACTTTATGTAGTAATAGAAATTATCTATATTGGTTCTTTCCAGACACTAGTCATATGTAGTTATTTACATTAAATTTAATTCCTCACACTAGCACTATTTCCAGTGTTTAACTACCCTCTTACTGACTAGTGGCTTCTGTATCAGAAGAGCACAAGCATGGAACATTTCCACTATGCAGAAAGTTCTACTGGATAGCACTGCTTTGGACCTTCTAAGTAACATGCCACTTGAATTCTCAGCAGAATCCAGTTTGCTAGTGCCATCAGGATTCCACTACCACCTAGGATTAGGTCTTTAAAACTGGAAACAGACAATTCAACCACAGTTATCTCTCCATTAGTCAGTAGCCAAAACACCAGCCCCTTTCAGAGATTGTCATTTTGGTTGATCTAGTGACTGGTGATACTATTTCCTACTCCAATTCTTGTATCTAGTACTGACTTCCCTTTCTCACTCATTCCATAATACTTCCAAGTCCACTGTGAACAAACACTATTTTTTTACTTGGTAAAATACACATGAAATTAATGAACGCATGTCATTAATAAGGTATGTTAAAAAATTCAAAAACACTGTTTGTAGAAACAAACAAATCTTAAAACCAGTCAAGCTCAAATTTTGTTAATTGCCTTTTCATACATATTTTTTCCAGTCAGAAAAATTTACAATTCTTGTATTAAAAAGGAAGATGTTTTAATAAAAATGATACATTTTAGCAGAAGTCCAAGATTATAATCTCAATTTTGAAAGCAATAAAATATGTAAACCTTAGATACTGACTTAACTTCTTTTGTCTTTTTTTTCCAATTAGTAAAATGATGCTAATGCTCCCTTCCAGTTCTATGATTTGTAAAGAAGAAACTGCTCTTAATTAAGACCTGAGACTTCAAGGAAAGAGAAAAAATTAAAATCAAGCATCCAAGTAAGGAAGAAAAAAAAAAAAAGATCCACTTGGACATTCTAAGCTTTCATTTTTTTTAAAGGCACATTATTATATTTCATTTGCCTCTGGCTACATAAAAATTTAATGGAAGTGTTCTATACAAACAAGATAGAATGGTATCTCAAATTAGCCTTTACTGTTAAGTAAACCATGGTAACTTATAAAAATGGAAAGTTTATACTGTCATTAAAAGTAACATATTCAAAGAATATTTAAAATTACATTTTAAAAAAAGTCAGAATCAGTAACGTAATGATTATGAATATGAAGCATTTAACCAAAGTTAGGCATAGAGTATTTAACAAATGACACCAATTATAACTACCACCATTGTTACAGAATCTACGTATTTGAACTTACCTTAAGAAAAAGGCGTATGTATGGGAAAAAAGATGAAAGAGCTACAAAGTGCTATGTTGATGTATGGAGGCCTCTGTGAAATTATAATTATTATTTTCCTCTATATTTTTTTTTCCCTTTTTTTTTTTTTTTTCCTCTATATTTTTGATGCACTTCTTGGGTTTCTTTTCCTCCTAAGACTATGTACTATTTTTATAAGTATCATATAAGTATATTATTTTATCCAAACCAATATTGTAATCCGTTACCTCAATTAAAAAAACAACAACAACAAAAAATGTCGAGAGGGAAAAAATGTTCTAGTTGGTTATAATTAGCAGACTGGAGTTATTTTACTTTATGTAAAGACTAAGATTTAGCTTACCAGAAAAAAGCCATTGTCAATGCCTTTGCAAGTGTAAGTAATTTCATACTTACTCTCTACTACTCCTGGAATTGCTCTATAATGCTGAAACTGATAGAAGGATTTTTCCAACATGTACTCAGGGTTAATTTCTTCTACACGTAGTAAGTTCAAAACCATGTTGTATGTCAAATGGAAAGCACTATTTAGAGGATCAGCTGAACCCTAAATGAAAAAAAAAAATCAATATTGTAGGTTTCTCAAATAAATTTACACAAATATTAATTTGATAAATTGCTTAGTAATCTATGTTAAGGAATACTCTATAGATAAATGTATCATGTTCTTTCCTTTAAAAAGTGACCAATATAAAGTGAGAGTATTTGGTCTTTGGGAAAATAAAATAGTAGGATGGTAGTTAAAATACTGTTTGCCAAATACATTAGTTCTCTGCCTCCTAGACATTTGATAGATTACACTTTCTGTGTACTCTCTTTTGCACCCACAGTGGAGAACATAATGAGTCACTTCTGAGCCAAGAATTTAATTGCTGGTGTGAAACACTCTGTCCTTCTGCAGTGACTGCTAATATTCAAGGTGGGAGTTTCTCCCATGAGAATGAATCCCTAAAGAATAATGATGAGCAAAAATTCCTCTACAAACTTACATTAAACAGGTAAGACACATCAACCTTTAAATAAACTACGGAGATTTAGGTCTGTTATTGTAGCACAAATCAGCCTGTGCTGACAGAGTACACAAATTTATTTCAGAATGAAAATATTTACATAGTTACACAGAAGATCTAATGATCTCAACGTTTAGAAGATTTGGTTCGTTCAGAACAACTCTTGGATGATACTTGCTGAAATATGGAAGTATGCTACATATTTATAAATGGCATAGCAAAACAAATACTCTGAGAGTTTTAAATTGGTGTGGGCAAATGTTACAGCATTCAGAATTTTAAATGTATACATACAGAATTTCTGAGAAAGGAACAGGGCTTTCATGAAAGTCTCAAAGGACAGTATTCTCTACCCCCCAAATCAAGGCACACACTCTAATGGACTATTTAGTAATACCTATAAAATTTTTAAAATAAAAAATTTTTAAAATATAAAATTTTTAAAATAACCTATAAATTTTAAAATAACCTATAAATTTAAATATAAAAATTTTTAAAATAACCTATAAATTTTTTATATACTTTACACAAAAATAGGGCCAACAGTAGATATTTACTTTCTGGTCTATGTATTTAAATAAAAAGACTCCGCATTTAAAATTTCATCATCTACTAAGGATCTAGCATGAGCTAATTACTGTAATAAGCACTAAATACTCAATTCACACACACAAAAAAGACTTTATTGTCACAACAAAATAGATTGTGTTATCTCCATTTTAAGTAAGAAACAGATTCATATAGATGAAGAAACTTCCCTAAGCTGAAAAGGTATGAGGTATAAAGTGTACAACCCTACGCTAAGGTCCTCCCAAAGGGCAAGTTCAAACTGCAGCTTATTTTACATTCCTGTCTTTTAATACTAATTTTATTAAGATGATAGGAACCCTCAAATGTTGACTGATATTTCTTAACTTTTTATGTATTTAATTTTATCAGTCAACTGATAAAATTCTTAAATAATATATCAACAGAAGACTAATTAACAGGGTGACCTAAAATTTAAATAGAGCAATACAGGAAGCCAATTATAAGATTTTAAGACTAGCTGCATTCTAGCCAAACTCTGAAGGATTCCTATAGCTGCTTACTGAAAATATATTGAGGTTGAGACAGTCAAGTCAATCAATTTTCTAAAATAGCTTTTGCAAATATAGTATTCTACTAATGATCTCAATGTTTACAATAATTGGTTCATTCAGGCAAGTAGCTTAAAAAACTGCCTATCTCAGTATTTTTGCATTTGAAACCATAAAAATAGAAGATAAAAGAAAATGGCATAAATGGGGCTTTCCTCATTTCTCCAGAAAAAGTCCTTAAGAAGTTGTCTTGAGTACAACAGAGAACAGATCTTAATAGGTATGTTCTTCCTCAAGTCTAAGAATTTTAAAATAATCAGTAAAGTCAAAAGCATTTCCATCTGACTTTTCATTTGAGCAAATGTTATAATGAAGTTCTACTCATATGCTATATTAAGTATACTGAAAGAACAAACTGCTTTTGTGACACATTCTGTTTGAGCTAATAATGAAAATATCTATTTGCATGAGGTACTGAGAAGTAGCAGCACATGTGGTTAGGAAATCAGACTGGCTGCCTGAGTTCAAAAGAGGATTTTCCATTCAACAAAAATACAACTTAAAGGAAATTATTCAACCTTATTTACAAATAAGTAAACCTCTGCTTTACTTATTTGTAAATAGGGAATAATAACAGCAATTATTTCAGTGCATGGGACATATTGAACATTTTAAGTCTTAGTTAGTGTTAGTGAATAATTTGCCTATAACTCCTCTTAATGATAGTAAAATTACATGAAATCCCAAGGCATAAAAAAAGTAGCTTAGTCTCAACTGAATAAAAAAGTGCCTAGAAATATACATACATATATTTAGCTTATATAACTACTGTATTATAAATAAAAACTATATCCTTTCAAATTACACAGCATTCAGTGTGAAATATCACTTCATATTCACTAGGATTATTGTCAATCAAAAGGACAAATAAGTATTGGTTAGAACGTAGAGAAACTGGAACACTTATACATTGCTGGTAGGAGCATAAAATGGTATAGCTGAGGAAAAAATCTGGCAGGTAGGTCCTCAAAAGGTTAAACACAGAATTACTACATGATTCATCAATTCTGCTGACAGGTATCTATCCAAGAGAAAGACATGCTAACACAGAAACTTGAACACAAATGTTCATAACATTTTCCACAATAGCCAAAAAGTGGAAAAACTGAACTTCCCATGATAAATGGATAAATAAAATGTGTTATATTCATGACAAAGGAGTATTAACAACAACAACCAAAAAAACCCCAAAACTGATATATGGTACAATATTGATGAATTTGAAAACATTATGCTAAATGAAAGAAGCCAAATACAAAAGATGACATACTGTATGATTTCATTTATATAAACTGTCCAGAAAAGATAAATCTATAGACAAAAAGTACACTTTTCATTTGCCTAGGATTTGGGGGAAAAGGAAGAGTTTGGGAGGATATAAGAAGTATTATTAATTGATAAAAAGTTTCTTTTTGGGCTGAAGAAAATTTTCTAAAATTGATGGTGGTGAAGGTGATAGAACTACAGATAGATTAAAAACCACAGAAATGGTAAACTGTATAATAGGTGATTTACGCCTCGGAGTTATTTTTTTAAGTTAATTTGAAAATGACAGACAAATTAGATCCCCTGCACATGGTGGGAATGCAAAATGGTGCAACCCTAGGGACAGAGGCACTTCAAAATTTTCCAAATAGAATTACCATATATAATCTATCAAGCATACTTCTGAGTATTTACCTAAAAAAATTAAAATCAAGATCAGATCTCAAACAGTTATCAGCATTATGTTTGGTGCAATGTCATTCACAATAGTCAAGAAATGGTGATAACCTAAATGTTCATGGACAGACAGATGAAAGGATAAAGAAAATGTGGTATATCTACTATCATATCCATGAGAACATATTCTAAGAAATTTGGCAGTTTTGTCACTGGGTGAACATTATGGAGTATAATTACATAAATCTAGATGGTACAGCCTATTATACAACCAGGTTATATGGGATAGCCTACCGGGGGTCACCATGATATACATGCAATCTGCCACTGACCAAAACACTGTTAAGGGACACTTAAGGGACAAACCCAGTGAGATGCTATTAAGCCTTAAGAAGAAAACCCTGCAATAACTCATAACACGGATGAACTCTGAGAACATGCTTGTGAAATAAGTCAGTCACAGAAACATAAATATGCATGACTGCACATATATCCAACAGTCAAATTTATAGATTCAAAGGGTAAATAAAATGGTAGTTGCCAGAGACTGAAGGATGAAAACTAAACACTTAATGGCATAAAGTTTCAGTCAAGCAAGATAAATATGTTCAAGCTATCTACTGTACAAAAATACACATACAGTCAACATTTTTACATTTAAAAAATATGTTAGATTTCATTCATGTTAAGTGTTCTTTCCACAGTAATATTAAAAATAAGGAAAACAAAAATGACAGAATTTTATATTTATAGAATAAAAATCCAGAGATATCAAGTAAATGGAATGAAAAATCTCTATTAAAGGAACCAAGTATTTTGATTAAAATATCGCTTTTCCAATTTGGCAACCTGATTCAATCCTTTCCACACACAGAGTACAAGGAAAGAAAACAGTGTTTATTGTATAGGACAATTTAAAGGAAAATGTAAAAAACGAAATTTTTAGTCTTATATCATTTTTCTTACATGAAGAACTAAAGTTATCTGGACACATAAAAATAGGTTTCCAAGTGTTAATCTTCAAAACTGAAAATAACAAACCATATGATCACTATGAATGTGCACAGACAAGCTCCATCATCACTCATATAACAACATACCTTTACCTATTTTTCGCTTCAGCACATTAGGCTTCCTACAATCACTCTGCAAATTTACGGTGCAGTTCCCAAGTCTAAAAGTTAACATGTTTTGAAGTTTTATTTCTAGTAGTTAATGAGCTTGCAGTTATTCTTATGTTTTTAACTAATGTTAAGTTTCTTATCTTATTAACAGTTTCTCTAGGGATTTGTAAAGTAACTTCTTCCTACACAGACAAGAAAGAAGCAACCAGGTCAAATTTACTTGAGAAGTTTTCCAAGAGATAAAAATCTTAGGCAACACAAAAACTAAGCAAGCAAAATGAATAGGTTAATTTGAATAAAGCTTAACATTTTAAATTACAGGAGTATTTACAACCTATCAAAAGCTGAATTATAATGGTAAATCATAAGTTATCAAGTTATTTGGGCTTCCCAAGATAAATCAATACATGCCCCAATTCCTGAATCTGACTGTATAGTGGAAAGATTAAGCATAGCAAAAGAAGCACTTATTTGTATATAAAGGGTTAGAGAAGGATTCACAGAGAAGACAGTCCTTAAATTGAGCAACAACTGGACAAAGATATTTCTACAGTGGAGGGGGGGGGGCACAGAAAGGTATCTTAAATTTAGAGGGCAAAGTCAACATTTTTACCCGCTTTGAGCACTTTTAACATTTACTCTGGTATAAGTTGCTTTTCATTAAAACAGAAAGTAGGGCACAAAATATCAGCATTTTGGGCAGTTACCCTCGTCTTTCCCAAGTCTAGAAAATGTATTAAATTAACCCATTTATTCAAATCTATTTTAAAAATTACCTGAATTGACACAACTAATTAATTTTGAAGTGGCTCCTCAAATGTTTTTCAAATTCCTGGTGAAGGCATAAAACCTTAATTTGTTTACCTTAAGTAGTTGTTTTCCAATTGTTGGACTCATCTTTTCATCCACCATAAGAATTACAATTCCTCTATCATCCATCCCCCTCCTTCCAGCACGACCAGACATCTGAATGTATTCACCAGAGGAAATCTGGAAGATTAGAGTTAAAAATTTGGAGTTTGTAAGAAAACCTGATTAAAAGTTTAAATTTTTCTTATCATAAAATACACAAGAAGTTACATATTCCAAGAAAACATGAGTAAGGTCATGAGCTTTTAGGAAAATTTAAGTAAAAACACAAAAGCGCAAAACATTGAAAAATGTTGTAAAACTGAAATTAAGCTACAAAATGACCACATATACTGCTTTTGGTGATTCTGATGATTAGTAAATATTGCCAGAAACTACACTAGGGAAACACTGGCTAATTTACTGCCCTAAAAAAAATCTTTGAGCTAGATATTCTGGGGAAGTTTTCTATATGAGTCAGTCTTCTTTAAATATAAATATATTTCGGACCTTCCTGGTGGCGCAGTGGGTTAAGCAACACACTTATGAAGCAAACCGCAGCCACTGCAGCACGAGTTCGATCCCTGCCTCCGGCGCAGCAGACCTCTCCTGCCTCGCCCGCTGCTTCCCTCAGCAGTGTGTTTCAGTTAGTCTGCCTGTTCTGCTCCCCACTCTGTCTGGTGAATCCTCTCACCGCCCTGGACTCTGGCCTGTACCCCAGCTTTTGTATGCATAAATAAATAATTCTTTTATATATGTATTTCAAGTTACAGAAAAATTTTGAAGCTTACATAAAAATTTCTATAGAAAAATGACATTTCCTCACCACAGTTAAATTTCTCTTTTGAATAGCAATTTAATACATTTTTAAATAAATCAAGAAAAATGCTTTGCCTTTTAATTCTACCATGTGTACATTTCAGTGTTTTGATGACTAGGAATTACTGCCAGAAACTTCACTAATCAGAAAAGAGTCTCTACTTTCAAGGATACAAGGTTCAATAAAGGAATTAGTTGACTTTTATAATTTTCCTCAAATTTCGGATTATGTTAATCTTTGGTTTATACTAGCTATGCAAACTACAAATCTTTTTTTCAACACGTTCTTTGCCTCTGTGAAACTGCCTGGTAGAGATATCTATCTACAGTTGTTGCTCAGTTTAAGGATTGTTTTCTCTTTATACATAAACAAGTGTTCCTTTTGTTATGCTTAATCCTTCCTGTACATATTTCTTAGAACTTCAGTAATAAAACATTTTATTACATGTTTATCAACTCTCTCCTGAAACTAAGTTTTGTTCTGTTTTGTTTTTCTTTTTCAAGAGTAGGGATTGTTTTTTTAATTTTAGTCTTCCTGGTACCTACAATAGCTCTAGGTCTAGTTTAAGTTTGGCAATTATGTACCAAGTGGGCTATCTGCCTCTGGATTAAAGACTTACTTTTTATCCCAGTTTGCTGTTTCCCTCTGTCTTAGAGGACATTATGTGCAAACCTGTTAATAACTCCACTTTAAACCAACAGGCAAAAAAATGAATTAAAATTGCTGACAATGTAATAGAGTTGACTTAAACATCTTAAACTGTAAGAAATGGTAATTCTAGATATATTTTAACCACATTAAAGCATTCACAAATTATTCACACACTTATCCCTGATCACCAAACTCTCACATAAAGTTTTATGATTTTTTTGACTAAGGATAGAGATGTAAATAATCTGAAATTTAATTTTGATAAAGTTGTTTTATGTAGCAGATATAAGGATCTTGAGAATTGAGAAATGAAAATGATAAGAGATTACATGAGCCAAAATCACCACAAACAAGACAAAGACACATATTTAATTATATGAATTATTTTACTTACCCATCGGAAATCTTTCCCATCAAATTTTCGGGCATTTGTAAATAAAACAGTTCTAGCTGGCATGTTAATTCCCATAGCAAAAGTCTCTGTGGCAAATAAGGCCTAAATAAGTGACAAATCATACAATTAAGATGAAAAAAGTTTTATTTCTATGTGTAAAAGAATTATTAATTTATTAAAAATCAGTTGTTAATGAGACACTATAAAAATAATATATGCTATTTCCAGATATGTCTCAGTATTTTATACAGTAAAAGTATTAAGTAACATTGACTGTTCCTTGCATCCCAGATATTTTTTAACTCAGGGAAAATTTTTCTTAAAATTCTAAGGATGCTACTGGTAATGGATAAATCATTAGGCTGGAGAATGTTTTTCTAGAACACAGTTACACTTATTGAATTCATCTATAACAGTACAGTTATACTTTACCTTTAGGATCACTGAGGGAAGATCAGAATTAGCAACTCTATGGTTTCTATGTTTACTAACAAAAACTTCATCACACAAAAAAGCTGTATGTGGTTAAGCTCACAAAGACAGTACAAGTCAAGTCACTGAAGTACTACTAAATAATTTTTCATCAATAAGGAAAAACATAAAAATACTTCATTTTACCAATTCAACAGAATGCTATTCATCTGTTAAAAAGAAGAGTCACACACATTACAAAACTAGGTAATATAGATAATATTTAGTTTTAAAAAGAAATCATGTATTGGGGCCTCCCTGGTGGCACAGTGGATTAAGCAACACACTATAAAGCGGACCACAGCCACTGTAGCACAAGTTCAATCCCTGCCGCCAGCCAGGGAGGGGACCCACATGGCACAGAAGACCTCTCCTGCCTCGCCTGCTGCTCCCCTCAGCAGTGTGTTTCAGTTGATTGGCCTGTTCTGTTCCCCACTCTGTCTCTGGTGAGTCTTCTCACCCCCCACATCTCTGGCCTGTACCCCAGTTCTTGTATGCATGAATAAATCTTTTTAAAAAAATAGAAATCATGTATTATTTGTATGTATATGAGTGTATATTTCTGGCAAGTGAAGTAGAATGGTCTTTTTTTTTTTGCTTTGTTTACAATTGTTCTAATTTCATAACCAACAAGTATCACTTATATGTTTTTGGAAGTTTCTTTAAAAAATGCTCAACAAAATATACAATCTAGAAAGAAACATCAACAGAGCCTTACCCAGGTATAAACAGCAACCAATTCTAGCACAAAGAAGTTCTTTATTTTAAACATAAAATAATTTATGAAATACTGTATAATCTTATGTAACTATATTTTGAAGTTATTTTCCATTTTCAATGTCCTATTTCAGGACATAGACATCAACATAATGAAATTAAGTAAGTCTCTCTTTAGTTTAAATTAAAAAAACCAACGTCTAACCATCAATTCTTAGTTCGTTAAACTAATCCAACTCTTTTAATCTGTATATAAAAAGGAGTCCACTTATGCAATCAACCCAGGTCACTGCACTCAAATGATTTACTTGTAACCACTTACACTGCATTAACACTATATATATAAATCAAGTTCATTACCTAAGTCACAATACCACCTAACTTAAAAAAGAAACATGGAGCTGCTATCACATTAAACTGTTTATGCAACATAATTCTAGAGCATAATAAAGACAGTACAATAATAAAGACATACCTTTATTAATCCCTCAGAAAAAAGAATTTCTATAGTTTCTTTCAAAATCGGAAGTAAACCACCATGGTGAATACCAATCCCCCGCTTCAAAAGAGGAAGAACATGTTCAACCTACGATTGAAATAATGCTTATTTTACAATGATGTAAGAATAAGGCAATTTGAAAACGTTAACCAAATTAAGAAAAATGTGTAATGTAGAAAGTTTAAAGAAATGCTATAAAATCTTTTGGAAATAAGAAAAATCTAAACCCTTATTTGCATAAAAATGAAACAAAATATTATAATTCTGTCTGAGAATTTATGATATGGAAAGTATGTTTTAAATTTTATAAATCCTTTGTGACCTCTTTCGGATTTTTCAGCATCACTTCATCTTCCAAAAACTTAAGAGTTCTAAAGACAAAGAGACTGTATCTGCACAAAGTAAAGTTTAAAAATAATAGTCACCAACAGACACATAAAAAAATGTTCATCATCACTAATCATCAGGGAAAAGCAAATCAAAACCACCATGAGGTACCACTTCACACTTGCGAGAATAATCAGTATGAAAAAGACCACAAACAATGTTGGGTATGGAGAAAAAGGAATCCTCGTACACTATTGGTGGGAATAGTGACTGGTCCAGCCTCTGTGGTAAACAGTAAGGAAGTTTCTCAAATTATTAAAAATAGATAAAGGATATAATTCAGCAATTCCATGTCTACCTATCTATCTATGCAAGAATTCAAAAACACTAATTTAAAGGGACAAATGCATCCTATATGCATTATAGCAATATTTACAATAGCCAAGGTATGGAACAACCTATCTAACCACACAAGTAGTATAAGAAAATGTAATACTACTCAGCTATCAAAAAGATAAAATATTGCCATTTAGGGCAAAAATGGAAGGAATTATGCTAAGCAAAGTAAGTCAGGAGAAAGACAAATACCAGATGATTTTACTCATACATGGACTATAGAGAAGTAAAACAAAGGAAGAGACAAAACTAAGCCAAACAAACCCAAGAAAACTGACTGTAGAATTGAGGCCACCAGAGCAGGAGATATGAAGCAAAGGTGGGTGAGAGGCCGAAGGACTACAGCAGAAGATTATGACTGCCTTTGTGGTTGGGTGTGGTAACATACATTGAAAGAGATGTGATATTGCAAAACAATATTATCACAAATAAAAAAATCCATAAAAAGAAAAAAATATTGGTCATCTCAAACAGTAAGGTATAACTATAAAGCACATTTAATATAAATACACATTTCATCTTAAAACAAATTTATTATTCAAGACTTAATTCTTACTAACACTATATAAATGTCATTAGAAGTGTGCTAGGGTAAAGATGTAAAGAAGATACTCTACCCTGTGATATACTAATATTTCAGATGGGAAGAAAACTCACAAAATATTTTTGTAAATTATATACTATTTTAAACACAAGGAAGTATGTTGCTGCAATCTTATCAAATAGCCCTTATAAATCAAACATTTGTAAGGCAAAGTAGGGCCTCCCTATTTTCTTTTTATAAAACAAAACTTTTATCTATTAAAGCGTTTCTCAGGTTTAATAGCATATCAGAATCACCTTGGGGATTTCTAAAAGACTCTACTGACTAGGATACACACCAAACCCCTTAAATCAAAAACTCTGAGAGTAGCACACAGGCAACAGTGTATTTTAGAACTCCCTAGCAACTTCAATGGTCAAAGGAAAACAACTACAGAATTAAAACAAAATAAACATTAAATTCCTCACTATAAAAATGATTTTAATTTGATGTGCTCTCGTCGTTTTGCCTGGTAGCCCTATGAATTAAGATATTTAGTGACTTAAAAATAGCATTAAACTTCCTGTAGTATTAAGAATAGAAGCAGTAATTTTCAGACTATGCTAGTTTTCAGAGAGTAGATCCCCCAGGCAGCAAATCTTTTCTCATGTTACCTTTTCAAAAGGTTTGAAATATGAATCAAGGTATCATTTCAGTGTACTGTGCAACACATTTACTGCAATGTGCAAACAACTCAGTATTATAATAAAGCCAAGATGCCAAGTGAATATGTTATATATTAATATCCACATTTTCTTAGGACATTAAACAGATACCTGAGGGAGTTTTTTATCTTCATCAGACAAGCAATCAATTGCATTGCTAAATACTTCTTCAACCATCTTCTTTTCTTCATCTAGGAGAGAAAACCCAAGGCACACAGTTTTCTAAACAATACCAAACTTCACAAATTACAAAGAATAAGAGTATATAAAAAAGGGGCCTGCTAGTGGCACAATGGGTTAAGCAACACACTATGAAGCAAATAGCAACCATTGCAGCACAAGTTCGATTCCTGCCACCAGCCAGGGAGGGGACCCACATGGCACAGCAGACCTCTCCTGACTCGCCTGCTGCTCCCCTCAGCAGTGTGCTTCAATCAATCTACCTGTTCTGTTCCCCACTCTGTCTCTGGTGAATCCTCTCACCTCCTGCAACTGTGGCCTGTACCCCAGCTCTTGTATGCATAAATAAATCTTAAAAAAAAAAAAAAAAACCTATATACCACAGTCAACTAAAGGTCAGGTCTCCCCAGTTTGGATTTCAAAAAGAATAAGCACGGTATTTTCTATACAGAAGGTGACATGACTAGGAGACATACCCAAAAGTTATCTTGTAGAATAGTAAGTACAGAGTCTATGGCAATGAAGTATAACAAAGTATAATTCTGATATTTTTCAGTAGGGTCCTTTGGGTTTTATACATAACAATGTACTTATATACCTTTCAATAAAAAAGACAGAAGGAATGATAAATTAAGGACCTCTAAAAGCTTTACAACTGATGTATAACTACTATTGTAAATGCAAGGTGAAATGCATATCCTAACAATATACGATAGCGTCTCTTTTTTTTATTGTAGCTTTTAAAAGTAATGTCTTAAGAGAAATATATTTACACTCATTTTCCCCTAACAATAAAACTACACAGAATTATACACTACCTGTGTTGAAGTCTAGTTTGGTCATTTGAAGAGCATAGGCTTCACAATCTTTTTTACTAAAACTGAAAATAATTACAGGTTGAAAATTTCTTTCCATAATCATCTTCACAATCTTGAACACATTTGATGGCCCTGCAGAAAGAGTTCATTAAAAATGAACCATACTTAATAAAAAACCATAAAACTCTTTGAAGCAGTATGGGAATAAATCCTCATGATCTTGGGCTATGCAAAGCATTCTTAGCTACCAAAGCACAGACAAAAAAGGAAAAAAAGGATAAACTGAATTTTACCAATATTAAAACTTTGTAGACACAAATGATAAAGTGAAAATACAACTAACACAGAATGAGAGAATATTTGCAGATCACATATTTAATAAGGGTCTGGGATCCAGAATGTATAAAAACACTCAATGATAAAGAGGCAACCCAACTTTAAAATGGCAAAAGATTTGAACAGATAATCGAAATGACTGATAAGTACATGGAAAGTATTCAATATTAACCAAATGGAAATGTAAATCAAACCCACATTGAAATATGACTGTCAGTCATCAGACAAACAAATTATAGTAAGTTTTGGCAAAGATGTGGAAAAAATGGAAATCTCACATCCTTATAATGGGAAAATTTTAAAAATGGCATAAAAATAATGGCATAGCCACGTGTGGAAATAATATGGTTACTCAAAAGGTTAAATACAGAATTACCATAGGACTCTGCAATTCTACTCCTAAGTACTCACGAGAAATGAAAAACTTATGTTCACACACAAGACAGAAGTTTATAGCAGCATTATTCATAACAAAAAATGAAAACCACCCAAATGTCAGTCAACTGATGAATGAAATGTTATATATTAATGGAATGTTATTTGACCATAAAAAGTAATGAAGTGTGAATACATGATATAATATGAATGAGCTTTGAAATGCTGAGTGAAAGAAGCCAGTCACAAAAGACCACATATGATTCCATAGTACAAATGTCCAGAAAAGTGAACAGACAGAAAGTACATTAGTGACTACATAAGGCTGAGGAATGAGGGGACCAAATGAGGGAGGAATGAGGAATCAATGCTGTGAGTACAGGGTTTCTTTCTGAATTGATGAAAATGTTCTAGAATTATAGATATTAGTTATATAATTTTGTAAATATACTATAATCCACAGAATTATACTCTTAAAAATAGTGACTCTTATAGCATGTAAATTATATCTTTAAAAATATTGTGGTGGATGGTAGCATAATTCAGTGAATTTACTAATAATCACCAAATTGTATACTGATAGGTAAATGGTATGGGACTTATCTCTCAATGTCATCTAGGAAAAAAGACAAATCTTTATTCATCTAATTTTACCATACAGTAGCTGGATCTTTGTGTAGCTTTGGAAAAAAGTTAAATAAAAATAATGTAATTTGATATACAATTTATATGTAAAATTTCTGTTAAAATGATGTTCCAAAATACCTTTTGTTCCTCCTTTCCTCCCTTTTTGATCTCCTTTTGCCAGGTCACCAGCATCTCTAAGTACTTGCATTGCAGTATTAAAATTATCTTCTCTGAAGTCACCCTGGAATCACATATTTTTCCACATAATTTCACTAATGATTAGCCAGAATCCAAATATTTATCATACTTCACAATAAAACTTCCTCAACTAATGGAAATAATTTGATCCAAAAAATAACAAAGATTACTAAAATAATTAAAAAATGATGTATGATAAAAGGTAATGAAGGGGTAATAAAACTGGGAAAAGCAAAACATAAGAAACATGTCCAGAGCAACTATTCCCCAGCCATTTTAAAATACTGGGAAACAAAATAAATCCATTTCAGGCATAAGAAGTTTTAACGATATTTGAAATAAAAATACACATAAACCAAAAAACAAAACAAAAAAAGCCCCCAAAATAATTTTGGACAGTCAAATTAAGGAAAAAAAATTAATTTCTCCCTTTCTTTTTTATAATTTAAGGAAAAACAGGTGTAAACAACAAACACACTTTATAGATAAAAGAATGACAATTACACTTACATTTTCATCAACCACAAGGTGCAGACCATCTCCACCTGCTGGAAAAATGTAGTGTTGCAAAGGAGTAGGTCGATAATCCGTGTAAATCACATGACAAGGCTGTAAACAGAAAGATAATTAAAATCAAAAACTGGATTTTTTCAAAATAACTGTGTATTTGACCTACCTACAAGACCATGGAAATGTAAAATTTTCAGTCCAACAGTTCAGAAATAACCCATATAAAACTTGTGAGGATACCAGTGTAAAGGTAAAATAAGGACAGGAAAATAAAATTAAGAAAAAAAATTCCATACACATGAACAAATGCTTCCAAACTGCTGCTTAAACTGAACTACAAAAGCAAAAATAGAAATGGGAAAAAGTTTTTTGTATTCACATGAGAAAAATCAAATCACAGACTTAGGAGACTGATTTCTGGTTCTGAGCAACCCTATGGTTAAATCTCTATTCTATACTCATGGCTCATTACACAATTCTAAATTCAGTAGTTTTCCACCCCAGCAGATCATTTGATCAGCTTTAAAGTTAGAGTTTCTAAGACGCTGCTCTAAGAGATTTTGAGTAGTAGGTTGGAAATGAAACTCAAAAATTTACAATTAGAAATAGCTATTCAATGGCAGTGGTCTATTGAGAGATTTGGTGTAAGGTGCACTAGGACAGTGATACCTGAAGGGGAATCTTTTATGTTCAAAATATCGACAATAATGCATGTAAATGTTACCTCAATTGAAAAATAAATGAATAAAAGGGTAGGCAGATGATTTTTGGTAAGCTTGCTTGCTTTGACAGTTTCACATAAAATGTCTTCCTTAGGAACAAAGTATAGAACACAGTAAAATTAACCTGTAACATTTTAAATACAAAAAAAAAGGAAAGAAAATACCTGCTTATGTAAATGGCAGATCCATTCAGCAAACTGACGGGCGTTTGGAATAGTAGCCGAAAGAAAGACATAGTGGACATTGTCAGGAAGGAGAATAATTGTTTCTTCCCACACCACGCCACGCTCTGGAAAAAGCAAAACAAAAACAAAAAAACCTTGGAATTTAGTGTCACTTTACTGACAAGTATCTAAAATTATTTTCTCTCAACTTCAAAACTTAGGAATGCTTTAAACAAGGATATTTTCAGCTACAGAAACCTTACTGAAAAAGTGTATTTTTAATCATGAATTAATAACAGCAAGATTAGTAGACCAAACCACTCTGAAAAGCCGCCAAACAGAAGCTCCACATTGAATCTTTCTCAGAGCCCAACAAAAGTTCCGTGATAATAAATAATTCCATCGTACTTTGAGAAAAGCACTCACTATAAATATGGATTAATTCAGTTCTTTTGTTTCAATAAAAACTAAATTTTAAATGTGTATATATTAAATATTTAACTTTTAAATGTACTTACCAACATTTGCTTTCCCATTCTATCCAAAATGCCATTATAATAGTTCAAATAAAAAGATATTTATCTTTTCTTTTTGCTCATTTTATAATTCTCATTTTGTTTTTAACCATAAATTAGCTGTTTTTAAGAAAATAACTTGATAAAATAAAAAAGGTAATTTTGTAGGTTATCAGATTTAGAAATTCTTTAACTTCAGTTATATTAAAAACTTTACAGTATAAGCAAACTAGTTTTAATTCCATTTGTTTTATTTTATTTGCATTTTCTCATGCAAGTTACTAGTTGTAGTTATATGAGTCCTGGAAGTATATCACGTTGTCCACAATTTTGTTTACTGAAACTCTAGCTAGAAAAAAAGAATTTCAAACTTTAACAACTACTTATTGAAACTTCCAATGCCATTCTTAAATATATGGCATACAAATCAACAACACAGCAGAACATACCTGAATCTCTCATGTAATGAATTTCATCAAATATAACCCAGGCAACTTCTCGCATCACTTCAGAACCTCTATACAGCATACTTCTCAAAATCTAAGAAAAAACAGATTTAATAGGATTCTAACATAATAAAAACTTTCTAACAAGGAATACTGGAAAAAAAATTTAATGAAACATTAATTTCAGTGTTATTTACAATCCATAAATCAAATAATATTCCTTTTCTCATAAAACCAAAGTAATTACTTCTCAATAATAAGTAGTACTCATACAAAATTCATAGTTTCTGTATATATCTTCAATATGAAGGCACTGCCTTGTAGACACAGTATTATCAAAGACACAAACTTTCTAGGGTGAAAAGCAACTTAAAATTATCTTCTGTTAAGCATACTGGAGCCCATTTTCTTTACCCATTTGTTTTGGCCTCATCTCAAATGGATATACTTTCTGGCAACCGTTAACCTGACTTTAGAATTATAGAAAATCCTTTACAGATAGAAGTTCTAAAAATGGAAAATAAACTTACCTCAGGCACCAAATTAAAAGTGATCAAATTCTTTTGGCTATCTCTGCAAACCAGAAGTTAATTTATACTGTTATGCCCTCTGCTTGTAAAAGGCAAGGATGTAATTCAAATATGTGTAACAGTACTTTAGCATAATAAAGACAATTGATAGCTAATTAGTGTTCAAATCTTAATGTTATAAATACATGCAAACCTTAACATGCTATAAATGTAATTATGGGAAGCCTAAACACAACTAGGTGCTTTAAATCCACCTGGATTGGGCCTCCCTGGTGTCGCAAGGGGGTAAGCACTGCACTATGAAGCATCTGCAGCCACTGCAGCATGAGTTCAAACCCCGGCCAGGGAGGTGACACACATGGCGCAACAGACCTCTCCTGTCTCACCCGCTGCTCCCCTCAGCAATGTACTTCAGTTGCTCTGCCTGTTCTCCAATCTGTCTCACCCCCTGCCTTGCACCTCTGGTCTGTACCCTAGTTCTTATATGCATAATTAAATAAATCTTAAAAAAAAATATTTAAAAAATTAAATCCACCTGGATTGACATTCAGATACAGAAGAAAAAAATCTTATAGAACAATTCCTTTGAACTGGTATAAAAAGCTATCAAAGTACTTTCATGTCACTAACAATAAGCCTTTTAAAACACATGAAGAAAAAAACTACTTGACACAACAGAAACACTGCTTCTTAACACTACTGCTAAATTTATACAGTTATTTGAAATTCTGAAGATGATCTGTTTCCTTTCTAGTAAATCTACTCAGAAAATATAGCACTACTTTTTCTCTATATACAGCAACTACTAAAACATGAGATGTGGGGCCTCCCTGGTGGCTCAAGGGGTTAAGTCGCAACACTATGAAGCTATCCACAGGCACTGCAGCATGAGTTTGATCCCAGCCAGGGAGGTGACCCACAAGGTGCAGCAGACCTCTCCTGTGTCACCCACTGCTCCCCTCAGCAGTGTATTTC
This sequence comes from Galemys pyrenaicus, assembly GCA_019455555.1. Taxonomy (NCBI): domain Eukaryota; kingdom Metazoa; phylum Chordata; class Mammalia; order Eulipotyphla; family Talpidae; genus Galemys; species Galemys pyrenaicus. Next base: position 1,896,238 of record JAGFMF010011595.1, on the reverse strand, counting down.
AGTCTGCCTGTTCTGTTCCCCACTGTCTCTGGTGAATCCTCTCACATACCATCCCCACTCACCTCTGGCCTGTACCCCAGATCCTGTATGCGTAAATAAATAAATCTCTTAAAAAACGAGATGTTCTAAGTGAACAGACACTAAAGTAGAAAAAACTGAATGAGTCACCATATAATTTACCTCTGTGGTCATAACAAGGCAAGATGCTGTAGGATTAATAGTAACATCTCCAGTCATCAGACCGACATCTTGAAATTCTTCATACATTTCCCGGTATTTCTGGTTACTCAAAGCCTTAATTGGGCTGGTAAATATTACACGCTGTTTTTCCCTTAGAGCTAATGCAATGGCATACCTAAAAATGCAAAAGCAAATAATAAAGTATATGCAAACCTTTAAAATATGATTTTCAAAATTCTTATATAAATTTTGTCCAAATTTTCCCTCATCACTAGTCTTAAATGAAATTATGGGAAAGGTCAACATAGTTAATAGAATGTAACACAGGTTTATTAAAAAGGATTCATTTAAGTATTTAAACAGAGACCATGGGGACTCCCGGGTGGCACAAAGGTTAATAAGTTTTAATGCTATCAAGCCACTCTGGCCTGAGTTCAGTTCCTGGATCCCCAGTCAAGGAAAATAAATGTAGTATTATTCTAGCTACCCGAAATAGTGAAATGAAAAATTAAAAATTATCCATATTTAATCAAATAAGAATTTTAAGAGAGGGGCCTCCCTGGTGGCACAGCGGGTTAAGCAATGCACTATGAAGCAAACTGCAGCCACTACAGCACTACAGCAGGAGTTCGATCCCTGCTTCTGGCCGGGGAGGGGGGGGGACGACGACGACGACGACGACGACGACGACGACGACGACGACACCCCACATGGCACAGCAGACCTCTCCTGCCTCGCCCGCTGCTCCCCTCAGCAGTGTGTTTCAGTCCGGCTGCCTGTTCTGCTCCCGCTCTGGTGAATCCTCTCACCTCCCTGGACTCTGGCCTGTACCCCAGCTCTTATATGCATAAATAAATAAATCATTAAAAATAAAAATAAAAAAAAAAGAATTTTAAGAGATATGCATAAAAGAAAAAAATATGGAGAGGCTGCAGTATATTATCTAAAACATATACACTTGAAGAAAAAAATGATGTTAAAAGAAACAGAAAAATGTGATCTATACTCAGGGAAGGAAAAGCAGTCAATGACTGATTCTTGGGGGCCTCTCTGGTAGCACAAAGGGTTAAGCACTGCACTATGAAGAATCCACAGCCACTGCAGCATGAATTGGATCCCCAGACAGGGAGGTGGCCCATAAAGTGTGGCAGGCCTCTCCTGCCTAGACTGCTGATCCTCTCAGCAGTGTATCTCAATCTGCCTGTTCTGTTCCCCATTGTCTTTGGTGAATCCTCTCACTCCCCGCAGCTATGGCCTGTATCCCAATTCTTGTATGCATAACTAAATAAATCTTTTTTTAAAAAACCCACAACTGAACTATAAAGCTGACTTCTAACTGCAAACAAGAGAGTTGAATGAAACAATTGTCAGTAGAATGACTTAGAATGGTCAAAGGAAAAACTGTCACCCAATAATTCTATAATCAGTGACATCATCCTTTAAAGAGAAGTGAAATACAAACATTTCCAAATAAAAACCTGAAGAAATAAATTGTGAACACATCTAGCATGAAAAATTCTTAAACTCAGGGCTTCCTTGTTCCTCCTTGACCTGGTTACCCTGTCCTGGGAGTCTCACTTTCTGTTCCTTTTCTCCTTAGTAAACTTTTTATTTCTCCAAACAAAAAAAAAATCTTTAACTCAAATCCAGAGAAAAGAATATAGTTTTAAGAATAATAAAAATTTGGGGAATATTAAGACTGTATGTGTGTTCATATATAGTTCTCTTTTAGTCAACTAATACTTTTACAACCACACAATTGTTTTAAAGTAAAAATGTAACTGTATTACACCAATTTTATAGCACATATACTTGAAATGTATGACAAAATAGGACAAGAAAAGGAGAAAACATTAGAGCAAAGTTTTCAATATTTTATAGCAATTGTTAAGTTAAAAATGCATACTGTTAAGCCCTGAAATAACTGCTACATAGCTCAATGAAGATTAAAAAAAAAAATCAACTGAGGAATTAAAATAGCACATTGAAAAATATGTTAAACAGAAGTTAGTAAAAATAGAGACATATGAACACTAAAAGGCAAGTGTAAATGCAGCCATAATAATCATTATATAAGTTAATGAAATCATATAAAGTATCTTCTCCAACCACAAAGAAATTAGAAATCAAAATCTGACATGGAAAGTACCAAATGCTTGAAGAGGAAACAAAAAGACACTAAAAAATTAAATAAAAGTAAAATAGATTATCCAAATTTATAGACTGTATCTAAAGCAACACAAAAATTTTAAATGATTACATTAGAAAGGCTGATCTAAAAATTTTCTAATTCCATTTAAAAAAAATTCTAGATACATACAGGATTCCCCAACTGACTCAAGAAGAAAGAAAACTGTTAAAAGCCTAACAGTGAAACAAAAGCCAAGGTGATTCAGATGGCTTCATCAGTGAATTTTATCAAATATTTAAAGGAAATAATACCTAACCTACAAAAACCCTTTCAGAAAATATACCACAAGGAAACACTTCCCATTTTAAATTATGAGATCAGTATTTACATGATATCAACGTCAGACAAATACTTTATAAGAAAACTGTATACCAATATCCCTCGTTGAAGATGAAAAAAATGTCCAGAAAAAAATGTGTGTAAACCGAAAGCAACAACATAAACAAATTATTATCTGCCATAATCAACCAGGTGTATTTGCAGAATGTAAAGTTGGTTTAACACTAAAAAAAAAAGTGTAATAAAACACATAATAGAATATACTTCCTCTTTAAACACTGATAAAATTCACTATATACCACATTCACCTCAACAGATTAAAAAGTTTCACAAAATACAATACTTTTAAAAAATCTTTAATATATTTACTTTTTTCCAGCTTTACTGAAATATAATTGATATGTAACTTTAAGGTTTACATATGATGATTTGGCACACATACCTACTATGAAAAGATTAACGTAAGGTTAGTTAACATCTCCATCACATCATGGAAATTATCTTTGTGCGTGTGATGAGAACATTTAAGATTTTTACTGTTAGCAATTTTTGAGTATATAAAACAGTATGGCTAAGTAATCATATTATGTTATAATTAAGGTCCCAGAAATAATTTTATAACTGGAAGTCTGTACCATTAGCCCAACATTTCCCTACTTCCTCCATCTCTTCGCCCTCCACCTCCACAATCATTATTCTACTGTTTCTATAAACTTATTCTTTAAAGAGAAATTTTAGCTCGAAAAACCTGTATTAGAAAAAGCAATGTCTAAATCAATGACTTCACGTTTCCTTCTTAAAAAAAGAAGGCAAATGAAGCTCAAGTAAAAAGAAAATAAAGATCTGAGTGTAAACCAATTACAGAGAAAACAGAAAAACAAACAAAAAAAAGCTATGAAACCCAAAACTCTATAAGACAGATCAGAAAAGCAACAAACATCACCCTGATACTAAAATCATAAAAAGGCATTACAATAAAACTATAGACTAATTCTCATGAACAGAGATGTAAAAATTGTCATCAGATCTAATCCAGCAATATAAAGTTTACACCATGACAAAGTAGAGTTTATATCAGGATTTTTATCATTTGAAACCAGTCTGTGCATTTATCATATAGCAGAAAAAAGAACCCATCATTTCAATAAATGAAAAAAAAGTTTTTGACAAAATCCAATAGCTAAGTATTTTTATAAATACACTCTGCAACTAAGAATAGAATTTCTTTAAATGGTAAAAGGTATCTATGAAAACAGCACAGGTAATGGCATGCTTTATGATAAAAGACTGTCTCCCCCTAGTAAGAGTGACAAGGAAAGGATTTCTTCTCTCATCATGTCTATTCATTGCACAGGACAATAAAGAATAGGAAATTAAAATAACCAAAATAAAAAGTAAAACTGTCCTTACTTGCAGAAACAGCAAAAACTTGAAACTTTTCAAGTTATTTTTAAATCTCATTTAAAAAAAAAAAGCTACTTACTCAGCACATACAGTTTTTCCTGCTGATGTATGTGCAGACACTAAAACAGACTGATTATTATCAACACACTGAATGGCTTCTCTTTGAAAGGCATCAAGAATGAATGGGTATTCCTATAAAAACAAAATATTAACATATGCATGAAAATAACTTGTCACAGTACAATTCACGTAAAATCAAGAGACAGAGTCTATTTAGGAACTATGCCATCCACTACAGGAAATCAAGAGTAAAAATCTTTCGCCAGACAGCACATTCAGCTAATCTATCAATTATTATAGTATATACACATTACAATAAAGTCGTTACCATTTATCAAAACTGCTTTGTTATAGGCACTGTGCAAAATTTTCCATATCATTTTCCACATCATTAATTTTCAGAACAACCCTCTAAAAGAGTTATTTTCTCTCAAAAAGGAGAACTTTGAGGCTCTGAAAAAAAAAAGTTCCTCACTTAAGCTCACTCAACAGAGGCTTAATACATCTACTAGACTTTAAGACTTCATGCTTACTCCATCATGTCTTTTTAGAGAAATGACCAAGAAGCTAAAACTGCATGCACACATGCATTTTTATTTTTACAGAAAACTTATTAACAAAAGTTAATAATAAAAATCAGTCTTTAAAATGGTTGACAGTCACTACTTTAAAAAATTTCATCACATGCTGCTTATTTTCAACATGTTTACTGATATGGTTTTCACTGTTTTATTACAGGTGGCTTCTTAGTGCATATACACTGGGAAATAAAAAAAATATCTTATTTCAAAGAATTTAAGATTTTTAGGAAAAAGAAAAACTCAGAAAACTGTGTATAAATAATATCATCCAAATACAGACCTTTGCAGCTTTTCCAACTCGAGGCTTAAGTGGTAAATAATCTTCATCTGCAGGCAGCGCAACCTAATGTTAAAAACAATGTATTACTTAATAACTGATATATCCAGTACCAAATAATTTAAAAAGTAAAATTAATGAACTAGGGAGGTTTCTGATAATCTTAGACACTAAAATTAAGTAACTGTCTTTAAGAACAAGGCAAAAGCTAAGTCTACAACTAGTATTCCTCTAAAGGTAATGTAATTACAAGCATGAAAGTCTATTTCCCTGAAGAAATTATCTATTTATTAAGGTCTAGGACCTATCCTAACTACATTTATATTGTACTTTCCACAATGTATTGCTTAATTTTAATGAATGCTCAAGAGCTGAATGGACATAAAAGGGGATTTACCATATGAAAAATTGCTGGTATCTGCAACTCAATCACAATCAAGGTGATGCAGGGAGCGTTTCAGAAAGGTTCTAGTTAGAACCAGACTGTAATTTCGAAAGGTGAAACAAAGAATTATGAAACCTCATGAATTATACCAAGTATAATGATTATTAGAAGAAATGTAATATTCTAGAAGGAACATCTAAAAGACAAAAGAATTTGGTAGCTTATGAATCATATACTAAGAGTTAATGTGTGAGTTGTTCTTATTAGTGAATGGTTGCTTGTGGAAGACAGAAACAGTTTCATCAGTCTTTCCCTTAAGAGCACATATTCTCCTTTATTAGGATCCCAAGAAACTTTCAGTAGTTTGATAAGAGAACTACTTATCCTTTAAGGACATCAATTTTTTATATATACCTCTATCTGTTTTGACTAAGATAATAAAAGTGAGTTTATCCCAGAGAGCACAATTCCCAATGCACTGACAAAGTCAAATTTCTAAGCCTGGGTTTGACCCTAAATCCTGGTGTTATCTCTGTCACATCTGTTCCTATGACATGAACAAAGAACATTACACAAAGTAATTAAGATATCAGCATCTTCGAGATTTAAGAGCAGCAGGAAGAACAAATTATGTTTTCACAAACATCAGAATCAAAGATTTCTGCTTTTACTCTCTGAAAACAGTATGAGTATAACAGTAGAAGAGAAAAAGTCTGCAAGAAACTAAGAAGTCAGAAAATCAACAGAATAAGAGTTTCTTGATTATCAGCATCTACCCACTGGTGATTTCTGCCAAATCAGTTTGAAAGAAATGGGAAGAAGCAATCTAACTGTAATAGTCAAAAGGTGAATGAAAGGTTAAGAAGTCTGACTAATTTTCCAAGATCACTCAACAGTAACTTTGAGAAGGAAGGGATCATGTCTCATTTACCTCTTCAAACTCAATGAATAATTAAGTGTACCTGGCACTTAAAAATTATGTAGTGAATGACTACAAGGAAGAAAAATAAGGAGTTTCTAAGCACCTTAAAAAAAAAAAAGCAGATTTTGAATTTTCACATGCTGACAGGAAAGGCCAAACAGAAAAATAGGAAGTCAAAAAAGGTAGACTGAGCCAAGTCTTTGCAGAGGCAGGCTAAGATATAATTAAGTACAATGGTCACGCAAACTTCCTTAACCTAAAAGAGGCTGTGACATATCCTTTGAGTGGATGTGACAGAATGAAGGGCTTGAGGATAATTGTGGAGGACATAAACTTTTGACTTCAGTGCAAAATTTGTGTTTGATGACTTTTTTACATCTCTGTAAGACTAAAGAATAGAACAGGGCCTAACGCAAGTCTTGAATGAATAATCGAGTATTATACCTGCCAAACCAAGCACTATTATAAAGGAACATAAGAAACTTTCAGATTTTAAAAAATAAGATTCTAAATCTTTATCAAAAGTTACCTATTAATTTGATTATTACTCTACTTACTCAAGACAAAAAAATTTCCCAATTAACAATAATAACTTGTTAGGTTATATTGTCACGATAGAAGACTTAATCGAATTAGTGTTATGAACTCCGTATGTCCTTAAGTTTATAAACTCACTTCTAAATGGATACTAAAAGCTAGCCAAACCACCATCTTGTAAGAGAACAATAAAACTGCAAGATTCCAGTCATAAGAAGTCAAAAAAAAATCACATGACTTGCAAATTGGCAGTTACTTCACTTTAGGAGTATATGAATGAACAGGTACTGAACATCTGTACTGGATAATTTACCTAGCTTTCTGATATAATCTTCAAAAACTACTCCATTAGGTAGATCCCTTAAGTCCAAATTTACAAATTTAAAAAAAAAAAGTCATAGTTTTGGGCATTTTTTCCCAAAAGAAAATCTAGTTCACACAAAAACATGTACACAAATATTCACAGCTTTATTTTTAATAACCGAAAGCTAAAAATAAGCCAAATGTCCTACAATGGATGCATGGTTAAACAAAAATGGTATATCCATACCATATAGTATCACTCAGCAATAAAAGGAGTGAATTATTGATATAACCAACTGGGATGTATCAAATGGAATTATGGTTTGGAAGCAATCTAGCTTCAAAAGGTTATACATTGTATGATTTCATTTACAAAACAATTTTGAAGCAATAAAATTTTAAAGAAAGATGTCCTATTAGTTTTTCCAGAGGTTAATGATGGAGGGGAAGAAGAATGGTAGATGTGAGAATAATGATAGCAGGAGGAATGCTTGCGATGACAGGACCCATTTGTAACTTGATTGCCAATATAGAAGTAAAGTCTATACATGTAATAAAACTGCACTTAACTACTACCACCATACTCCTCCTTCTCAACACCCATACACCTATGTATCTAACCTGGTGAAATATGAATGAGGTCTGTGGATTATACCAGTATCAATTTCCTGATTTGGATATTGTCTCATAGTTACTTGGATAGTACCTTGAGGAAAATGATTGAAATGTACATGAACTCAACATTTTTTTTTGTACAATTTCCTATAAATACATAATTACTTTTGAATGTTTAAAAAAAGTCTAAGAGATTAAGAAATTTAGCTAAAACTGTAAACAAGGAAAAGTGCCATGCCAGAATGAACTCAGGTCTGAACATAAGTCCCCCCCAGTTCCTTCCACTAAACTATTTATAACTACATCGTTACTACTTAATATGTGCAAAGCCCTTAAGAATAAACTGTCCACTGATCATCAGTTAGCAAAGCAAAAGTCCCATTTCTATAAACAACCTACAGTATACTGTCTGTCCTTACCTCATGTGTACACCCTTCAACAGTTTCAACAGACTGTACCTTGACTCTGGGCATCAAGTCTGCCAAACTTAAAAAAAAAAAAAATAGTGACATTACTTTTCTATAAATAGATAATAAATTTCCTGTATGCACTGTTAAGGAAAATGACACTGCACAATTATCAATATTCCAAATAGGAAAAATTTGGCTGTTAAGAAAATACAAAAGAATTTTCACAATACTCAAATACATGCTGAGAATTTAAAATGATCAGCTAACATCTCTTATTAGACGGACTCCAAGCAGAGATATTTCAAGGAATTTTGTCAGCTTAGTTCTAATATTAGTTTGAATAAAAAGTATCTCTAACGCATTCTCACTACTTCAAAATACAAAGCTAGAACCATTACACGATATAAAGTATAAAATACTGATGTTGCTATAATTGATAAAGTGTTCTTTATTCTCACCAAATCCTAAGCACACCCATCTAGGTTCTCTGTTTATACTCTGAAGGGACATGATTGTGGAGCAACTGAAAAACAAGTATTTCTTTGTAAGATTCATTATCCTCATACTTAATAGCACTTTTAGATTTTTACTTTAAATAAAAAATCATGCTTAAGACCCAACAATTTTAGATTACCAGTATTGTCTATTAGCCTATTCCATTTATCAGCCAGACAAATGATATATTTTTAAAGTATTTCATTGACACATCTAGTAGCAACTTTTGCTGCTTTATTGTAACAGTAAATAGGTTAAAGTAAAAACATAGAAAGAGTAAATTATTTGTGGTCATGCCAAGTCAGAACACAGCACACAAAAATGGAGAAACAAAGCTTCTCTGTAACAGGAATCAGATCAATTTAAGAAATTCACATGAACTTCTAAAAAGTTTCAGCTTTCAAAGTCAGAGAAATGCCAGCTATTTCAGTTAGAGCTTAATGGATTTCACATATTAACAGTAGTTTAAGGAGAGTCATAGCCACTCTACTGCTACATGTGACAGAAAAAATCTAATTCCTCCTAATGTTCCTTTTTTCCTTCCACAGGGTCAGTTTTATTCTTTCCTTTTATTCCACTCATCTAGTGATCATCTTCCTGGACTCCCTTAAATTTTACATTTGAAACATTCTATGCTTTCTCTACTGAAATAAACATGTCTCTTCTTTTTAAAAAATTGGGCTTCAAGTTCTCAAAGTTGGATTTTAATGTATTAAAAGGATGATTCTTCTATATATTGTCTTACATTTCCCCTAAACTACATAAACTTTCTATATTCATATGCTTATATGAATATTTACCTTAATTTCTCTAACTCAGTAAATACTTTTATTACAGTAAAACAACTTTTAAAATAGTATTTCGATTAAGAGTTATTAGCATTTATGACAGTGAAAAAATTACCTTAAGTCTTCAGTTAATGGCTCCTCTACCCTGGGCTTCTTTCCAAAAATGGGTTCATCTGTGCCTTCAAAATCTGCATCTCTCTTGGTTTTCCCAGTATTTGTGGATTCTGACTGTAGTTTACCATCAAAACGTTTCCTGAAAGTAAACAATTTAGAATGAAACTTTATGGTATTAGTTTTACTTAAGGGTGACTTCATAAAATAGTATATTCATAATATATACCACTACCAGAAAAAGGCATGTAAACAGATGTTACAAATCAAAACTAACTGAAGCTGAGAATACCCTAATTTATCTAATAAACTCCTTTTACATTTCTTTTTAAAATAGTTTGCAACTAACCTCAACTATTAACACAATATTCTTAAAGACTGTAAATTAAAAAAAAAAAAGACTGTGGGGCCTCCCTGGTGGCGCAGTGGGTTAAGCAACGCACTATGAAGCAAATCGCAGCCACTGCAGCAAGAGTTCAATCCCTGCTGCCGGCCAGGGAGGGGACCCAAATGGCGCAGCAGACCTCTCCTGCTGTGCCCGCTGCTCCCCTCAGCAGTGTACTTCGGTTGATCTGCCTGTTCTGCTCCCTGCTCTCTGTGGTGAATCCTCTCACCTCCCTGGACTCTGGCCTGTACCCCAGCTCTTGTATGCGTAAATAAATAAATCTTTAAAAAAAAAAAAGACTAAATTAAAACACTATTAAGATGTTATATAAGCACCTTCAGTAAATATTTAATTTCTGTAACGGCATTGTTATTACTATTTGGGAGAAATATTTGAGGTGTGATTAGGCAAAACTAATGCCAATAAATGGTATTGATGAATTTGAGATCCAAGGGAATTCAAACTAACCCCCATTCTCATCATACACAAAAAACAATTCCAATTGTGAAAGGCAAAAATCAACAAAAGTCCTGGAAGATAAAATGAGAAACCTATTTTCAACTTTTATTAAACAGGACAAAAACCTTTTAAACGAAATGCTTGATAAATTGAACTGCATTAAAACTAAAAATTTCTATTAGTTAAAAGATATGTGTAGTGTCAACAAGGGGCATAGAGCAAGTTCTCCATGATTCTGGGCAGACGGGGTAAAGGAGGGAGTCTTGGAGCCCTCGGTGGCTTTTCAGGCATTTATTATCAGAGGTGACCAGGTACACAGTAGGTAGGGGTGGGGGGGAGGGGAGAGGTTGGCAGGCCTACTAGCCCCACCCCTCCCGCACATCTCACTCTCTGCCGCTGCTGCTGCTTCTCTCTGCCTCAGTCTCTCCCCTGCTCTTGTTCGGCTGGCGTCCATCTGACGCTGCCCTTATTATATGCCTGAGTCTAAGTCCAGGTGCGCCCACTTGCGCATGCCCACTTAGGCATGCGTGCAGCAGTGCAGGTGTCCATCATTACACCAATGGTGGGAGGGTGGAAAAGCCTGATAACTTTTCACTGACCCTACAATATGATTAAGAGAATACAGAAAACAAAGTAGAAGATATCTAAAACACATATAACTTAAAAGCACCTATCTAAATAAAACAAAGGATCAGATAAAATCAAACTAAAAAACCAATCTTTGAAAGCTGTCTATGAAATGGGGGCAACAAAAGTGGGAGAAGAGGATGGATGAGAACAAAGAAGCAAGGTAGCACAAAGGGTCTAATGTGCTAGACTATATCCGTTCTTGAGTGGTGGGCACACTATGGCAACAATACCTGAAAGCAGGGAATTGGAAAGTTTGTTTTGCAACCATCCCAGGCTGGATTCACCTTTGGTTCAGACAGTTTAAAAGAGAACCCTGGAGCCCTCAACATCCTCCCCACAGGTTTTTTAATAGTAGGCAGGGGAAACAAGCCAGCAGGGTTATAGCAACTTGGTGTGTCTTCCCCCCCCTAAACTAGATAACTGAAAAACTTTCCTAACTTATTTTCTTGCCCTCATAGTTTTTCCTTTTCCAATATACCCCATTTCCAATATACCCAACACCATTACCTAAATTATCACTTCACTTGTCCAACCACCAAGCCAGGAAAAACACAAAAACCTTATTCAACAGGTCTTTAAAGATGAAATTAAGACACATCTGCTTAATATTAAGGGCCCAATTGTGCAACTAAAAATGAACGTCTTGGCACTGATAAGGAATCATTTTCTCTATCCAGAATACCCTCTCACAAATATCTATAATGAACTTTTCTATCACTTAACTGTATATACAACTTATTTTATCTTGTGTACCTGTTCCTATCACCTTCCTATTCTGACTAAAAACTCTTGAAAGCAAAACCATATCTAATTTAATTTAAGCATTTACTAGGTCTTGTCCCAAATGCAATGAGTAAATTTTGATTAATAATGAATAATCAGGCTCTCTGCCCCTCCCAGGTACCATCTACCTGGGAGTCTTTATTCTTTTTCCTAAACTTTTCTTTTCAAGACAAAAAAAAAGAATATTCATTCTCTATCTAACTAGTAGCCTTTCTGGTGCTACTCCAAGTAATTCTATATACTTTCTGACGTGTACATGCATCAATCTACAGATAGGTTTAGGGGCCATTTTTTTTTCCTTATTAAATTCAACGTCAGCTAACATTAGGTGACTAGACACTTTATACACACTATTTCATTTAATCTGCACAGTAACTCGTGGTAGGCACTACTACTTCTGTTTATGATAAAAAAAACCTCAATTACGAGTTTAAATTTTTCTTCCTTCTGCTTTTGCCATTTGCTTTCCTCCTCCAAGTTAATTCAAGCTATTTCCCCTAAGCTTATTGGACCTTCATTCAATTGTTCATTCGTTTCGTTTATTAATGACTACGTTCCAGGTATTGTGCTGGTGCCGAGTACCGAACCTGCGACATACCGTAACTGCCAGGACAATACAGGAAGAGGCAAACAAGGAGGAGAGTCCGCAACGTAGGCGCACGGGATGTACAAGGGCAGGAGGCCACGCCGTGTAGCACGCTCTGAGACTGCAAGACTCCGCCATCTCCTAGTCAATATTCTTCTACTCTCTTCAACATTTTCTCACACCCCTTTCACTTCCCGACGCCGCTCAAAATACAACCCATTTTCTCGTGCTCTTCTAAATAAAGTCGTGCTTTCTTCCCTCAGAAGAGAAAGAAAATTCACCCCCTTACCCGGCCTTTTCCGCAGACCCTGACGGCCCCTTCAGTTTCCCCTTTTCCTTGTCTTTTTTGGCTCCGGTCGCACTAGTCGAATCGTCTTCGAACACGCTAAAAAGCTCATCTCCGAAAGCATCCGCCATGTTGCGGAGCTGCGCGGCCGAAACGCCCTCCTACCCACTATGCACCGCGACTGCACTGACAGTGAAGGCTCTACAGTGGCCCATAGCAGACAAACATAGTGAAGTCATACGCTCGCCAAGACTTTTTCCCTGAAATTTTTTTCTCTTCGAACCCTTCTTTTCTTTCCGATCCACAGCGGGTGGGCAACTCCGTAGCTAGAGAGGATTGAGGCGAGGGTACCCGGCTAAGGGGCCAGTCGGTAGCAGACACCCGGGGGATAGGAAGGAGGTGGGACTTTGATGAATCGGGCCAATAGTGAGGCCTTGGTCTCTCAGGCCGGAGAAACCCGGATAGAGGACGCTGGGTGGCTGCTCGAGACCCGGGGAATGTGAAGATTCCCGGAGGCCACGCTGGTGTGGTTCCCGAGCCGAGACAGTGAGGAATCATCTGCCACAGCTGCAGCATGGGCGGCAAGAACAAGAAACATAAGGCGCCAGGGGCCGCGGCTGTTCGCGCGGCTGTATCTGCTTCCAGAGCCAAATCGGCTGAGGCCGGAGCTCCGGGGGAGGCCCAAAATAAGAAGCCGATAGCCAGGCCTCCTCCCGCTGCCTCCGCCTCCAACGTCAGGGAGCCCCGAGTCAAGCAAGGTACGAGCGATCTCCAGCCCCGGATTTTCCGCCCCGAACCCCTTGCTGCCTGTTGCGAAGGAGAAGCTTTGGCATATGGGCGGATCGTGGGTCTCTAAATCTCCTACACCTGGGCTTCTAGCTCCGCATGTGGTAGCGGTGTTTTTCATCACCGAGATGTCTGGGCTTCCAAAGTTCCTCCCGTGACCCACTTGCTGCCTGGCGTCTCGCTCCAACCCCCATTTCCTCCACTTTCGAGTACAAAAACTGGACTGGCATTAGCTCCTTTTTGGCAGGGATCAGACCCGAGAGATCATCTCAACTAACAAGGCTTATGTAGAGAGTGGTGTGGAATTCTTCTTAGATCCAGGCCAATTTTCTTTTCCTTTTTTAAAGATTTTATTTATGCATACAAGAACTGGGGTACAGGCCAGAGGTGGGGGGAGTGAGAGGATTCACCGGAGACAGAGTGGGGAGCAGAACAGGCAGATTGACCGAGGTGCACTGCTGAGGGGAGCAGCGAGCGAGGCAGGAGAGGTCTGCTGCACCGTGCGGGTCACCTCCTGGCTGGGGTTAGAACCGGCGCTGCAGCTGCTGCAATCGGCTTCACAGTGCGGCATTTAAATCCTTGCGCCAGCAGAGGCCCGGCCAGGCCAATTTTCTACGTGCTCTTCTTTTCAGCAAAGATCTAGTGTTTACATATGTTATGGAAAAATCAATACTTCATAAGGATTCCAGTACTTACAAGCTAAACATGGGTATATTCTATTGTAAAATTGTCTGCGATCTTTACTGCAGTCGTGCATTTTTGCTAACAGTGCAGTGTTTGATAACTTGGATATTACGGACTTCTGCACATCAGGGCACGAGCACAACTGACTTCAGAAATGGACACTTGTAAGCTATTTGTTCTATTTAGCTTGTTTGCTTCTTGTTGTTACTGAAATATTCATCCAGCAAATATTTATCGAATAGCTACTCTGTGTTTGGCATTGTTAGAGTGGTGGGATGAGCAAAATGGACACATGGAGCTTGCCAGTCTAGTGATGGAGACAGGTCTTAAATAATCATATAAATGATGCATTATATTTGTTAAGTGTCACAAAGAAAAGCTAAGGGAAAGAGTTTAGCAGGGTAATCTAATTTTTAGTGGGGAAGAGGAGAGCTCATGGATGGTCTCTTTGGGAAAGTGTGGCAGTTAAACTGAGAGCTGGAGGATCAGTAGCTAATCTCTATAAAAAATGATAGGAATAATATTCTTTGTAGAGGTAAGGAAATAGTGTGCAGAGCTCTTGAGTCAGGAAAGAGCTTATTACTGTGAAGTACTCAGAATGTAAGGAAAGAGAGGCCTTGAACTGAAGGAGGCAGGTACCAAACCTCCACCTACAAGATGAAGAATAATTCTTAGCTGTGCAATTTTTCTAACATTTTAACTATACTACTGTACATACAGTAATCAAAAATTTTTTGGCTATGCGAGAAGGAAAAATTGAGAGGAATTAAAATGAAATCAAGAACAATAAAATGAGAGGTTAGCTAAAATTTGTAGGAAATTCTTTATAAGTTAATATATAGTAGTATAAGTAAAATTTTGCTGCAGATTGCCACGTGACTTTTTGGCTTTGTTTTCCTTTTTCTGTTAGGATATGTTTAGGTAATGTAGGCCCATTCAGGTGGAGAAAACCAAAAACTCCACTTCCATGTCTGGATTTTCAAATAATTTTAAGGAGTATGTACGTAGTATGCTTTCTGAAAATTGTAGTCTTGTGAAGAGGGAAGAAAGTCACTCATGCCAAAAAATGACTCGACACAATTCTTGGTATTCTTCCACTCTTTATTTTTTTTTCATATCCTTTGTTCATCAAATAACTTTTTAATAGCTACTTTGTGCCAGGCAAATGTTAGGCACTGGGGTTACCTCATGAACAAAACCAGACTGAGATTGTTTTCAAGGAGCTTACTTTATGGGGTGGGAGAAATAAGACCAAAAGATTTGTGTTCATGAAAGTGATGAAGCCTGGTTGAAACTTCAAATCTTAAGAGGTAAATAAGACTGGGGAACTGATATCTTGAGTAAACCCATAAAAGATACTAAAATTTGGGGCAGGTCACCAAATAAGGCAACAAAAGTGCTGTGAAGATCAAAAAACAGTGACTTGGTGAAGAATAAACTGAGTTGTGGGGTCCACTTGGGTTCATAACAGGGAGGATTCCCCTGAGGAAATGTTTAAGATGAAATTATTTGAAGCAAAAAACTGTTGAAAAATCTGAAGACCCAATGTTTCCAACTGAGGGAACAAGGGCAACGAACACTTTGAAAGACAAGAACAGTTTGGCTTATTGCAGAAAGACAAGACAATCTGTATGGGTGGTATGAGAGAGAGGCACTAATGTTGATATGGAATAGGGGAGAGGCTTTAGCTGGTTTACATATTTAAAGTATTAATCCAGTAATTCTGACTGTATATGCTTCCTCAGACACAGAACTGCTGAGATGTATAATACACCCTCATTTAATCTCTAGACACTCTGTATTTTCCCCTCATAGCTTATTTGGATAATTAGTTGCCTAATTACTTTACCAGAATATGAGCTCCATGAAGACAAGGACTAGGTCTTATTTACCACTTAACCATTTATCATGAGTCTTATTTATCCTTGTTTGGATCCCTTGGCTGCTTTGGATCCCTTTGCAGGCATACACTGTTAATCAAATGGAGCCAGCATTCCTCAGTTCACCTTTTACCACTACTCAAAGTGAATGTATTTTGTGATAGTGGGCATTTACAATCACTCTATGTAAAAGAAAGTATTGAATAATAAGAAACTGATTGTAGCTAAAGGCTTTTTTTTTTTTTGTGGCTAAAGGCTTATTTTATTAGCTGAACCATCTTGAGGAAGTCAGTTTTTCTGTGCTTCAACTTAATGTAATAAATATAAATAATGTAATAAATGAGAGCCAGTCATATGTGTTGCATTGTTTCATGAACTTTCACTTACAAATTTGAAATCCATACTTTTCTACTTGATACTGCACTTTAAGTTTCTAGTAACTCCCTCCTTCTGAAACTTATGGAGAAAGCTCTCTAAGCAGCAGAGAAAGTAGCTATCATAAATTAGGCTGGGTTCTTATATCCAATGAGTAGTGTCCAGAGAAAAGAGAGAGAAATTTGGACACAAAAGATAGAGGGAAGAATGCCATGTGAAGATCTATATGGAAAAGGAGCAGACAAGCAAAGCTAGAATCATCAGATTTTAAAGCTTTCAGAGGGAACATGGTCCTGCTGACCCCTTAATTTTGAATGTCTAGCCTCCAGGATTATAAAAGAGTATATCTATTATAATCAACCACTAAATTTGTAGTAATTTGTGACAATAACCCTAGGAAATGAATAGCATCTCTGGACTCAACAGACGATAGGTACTCCTACCTCTCTCTTACCTTATGTGAAGAACTTTTTCTTCAAAATTAACCCATCTTCTCTGCTAGTAATCTAATATCCTCTAAGAGGTCTTACTTTAGCAAAATACCAGGAAGAGAAGCATCTGATTTTAAAAATACAAACATGGGGCCTCCCTGGTTTTACAGGGGTTAAAGTCTCAGAGCTCTCAAGCAATCACCAGCCACTATAGCATGAGTTGGATCCCCTGGGCAGGGAGCTGACCCACACGGTGCAGCAGACCTCTCCTGTTTTACCTGCTGCTCTCCTCAGTGTATCTCAGTAAATCCGCCTGTTCTGCTCCCCACTCTGTCTCATCCTCTCCCTGCATCTCTTGCCTATACCCCAGTTCCTGTATGCATGAATAGAAATAAATATCTAAAAAATATATGCCTATTGTTTTAAGTTAAACATATTCATTTTTTTAAAATATAAAGATGAATATTTTTAAACTAAAAAATAGGCATTTGCATTTTATGAAAAACAAGTTAACTTACAGAATACTAATTGATAAAGTACTTTAGAGGTATTGCTAGTACCTCTACGTTAAGTACGTTAGAGGTATTGCTAACTTCTAGACTGAATTATTTGGTGAAGTAGGGCAAAGAGCTGAGTCTAATATTTAGCAATCTTCAGAGGAAAATTAAAGTAGTGTAATGAATATGAAACATTAAGTTACCTTGACTATTTTTTGTCTATGTTACCCAGGTCCGAAAATTTATAGTTTTAATTCTGCAAATGATTCTGGTGGTCCTGCAAATCTGGATAAATCTATTTTGAAAGTAAGTACCAAAGTTTTAACTCAACAAATGTTTCCTTTAAAACAAAAGATATATAAATGTAAACAAATAATGAGGTATATTAAAATTTTGTTCACTAATTTCTATTATGTAAATCATACACATGTTGAGAGCCTCTAAGAAATTATGGAAGGTCTAATAAGGCCCAAACTTTTAAACACAGCATACATTCTTTCAGATCTGACTTAATTACAGTTTTCCAGCCTCCTCTCCTATATACTTTTCTTAAAATTTTAGTTCACATCTCATTGTTCCCCCCAAATGCTATATGACTCTGTGATTCCAGGATTTTGCTCATGGGTTCTCTGCCTGAAAAACCCTACATCCCTTTCTCTGTCTTCTTTGTGACTTCTGTTGAAGTCCTTTATAATTTACCAGGTTGATTTTTTTTGTTCTTGGTTTCATTAACCCTTTATATACCCTTTTAAAGAATTGCCATACTGGGTTATTTATATATTTTTTCCTGTGCTGGACTGAATTCCTGAGGTATACTTTTGTGTTTAGTTCATAGTAGGTATTTTGTAAAAATATGGTAACAGAAAGATGATTTTGTAGGTAGATACCTGTATATTCTTATGTTAAAAATATAGAAACAACAGAAGATGGTTAATAGGAAAAAGTAGAACTCAAACTCTAGAAGTCTGAAGAATCTGTAACCTAACTATTACTACTTGTGTAGCTTTAAAATCTGTTTGATATGCTTCCTTTTTAGTGTAGCATCCATCCTTTCAAACTATGTAATTGGGATGACTTACAATAAGGCAGAGTTTTAGGCTCCTTCCCCAAAGATTTTGATTCATCATGTTTAAGATAGGGTTTAGGACTCTGTCTTTGTGATAGCTGTTCAAGGATAATCTTAGAACAGTGTGGAAATGTGCCTTCAATACACTTTATAAAAGGATTTTTTTTTCCTTACCATACATTGTTGCTATTCCATATCTCATTTTTTCTTAAAGATGTGGTAGGAATGTGGTCCAGTGAATGGTATTCACTGATAATGATAGTTACTATCTCTAACTTCAGCTGAAATTCTGGACTTAGATGACAGAGATTTGTTTATAATTAATTACTAAATAGTATTAATAATGTAGCTTCTAATTGATGTGATCTTTTTATCCTCAACAGGTAGTAATTAATAACAAACTAGAACAAAGAATTATTGGAGTGATCAATGAACATAAAAAACAAAATAATGACAAAGGAGTTATTTCTGGAAGACTTACTGCCAAAAAATTACAGGTATTTTGCAAACTTTTAAAAAGTTTCTTATTTGATGGAGTATTTTAAAGGTAACTTCACATGGGAGGTAAGATGACTTTTTCAGTTTTCATTGAGATTTAATATAGATCATATCTATCTATAATAATAGGGAATGATGGACCTCCCTGGTGGCTGAAGGGGTTAAGTCTCAGGAATGAAGCTATCAGCAGCCACTGCAGTGTGAGTGTGAACCCCCACCCCTGCCAGGGAGCTGACCCACATGGCTCAGCAGACCTCTCCTGTCTGCCCACTGCTTCCCCTCAGCAGTTTATTTCAGTAGATCTACCTGTTCTGCTCCTCACTCTGTCTCTGATAAATCCTCTGACCCCTCCCCCACCTCTCACCTGTACCCCAGTTCTTGTTGTATGCATAATTGCATAATTAGATAAATCTTTTTTTAAAAATTTGAAAACAAAAGAGAATAGGACCCTCCCTGGTGGCGCAAGGAGTTAAGGCACAGCACTATGAAGTCATCCCAGTCATGGAGCTAACCCATATGGCACAGCAGCAGACCTTTCCTGTCTCTCCTGCTGCTCCTCTTAGCAGTGTATTTCAGTACACTGCTCTTCTTTAAAAAAAAAAAAAATAGGGATTGAATTGTGAGATAAAAGTGTACACATTAAAATGGTGATATAAAAACTAAATTAGATTTTCAAAATCCTGCTGGGCTCTGTGGTGGATACTTTGTTTACATTTTCTATTTCAACCAGTTTTTCAGATAAAGGAATTGACACTTGAAAGATTACATAAATTGTAGCCAGAGGCTATTAATTCGTTAAGTGTCAGTAAGCAGTATTAGGTTTAAATCCAGTTCTGTAAAATTCTAAATATGCTTTAGGAAGTCCACTGAAATGTTTTGTGTTTGAAGAAGCTCCTTGAAGTACTGCTTATGATTAAAAAAAAAAAAATCCTACGTGGTTTCCAGTAGGAAAATGTATAATTAGATTTTGATCTGTCTAGTCAGTGGAATATTATATAACTATTAAAAGTTATGATGAAGAGTTTCTAATAGCTTGGGAAGATGCTAACAATATGTTATTAAATGAAATTGTTTTTACAAAGTCATAGAAAAATGATTGAAAGGAAATGTAAGTTTAGCTCTTCTAACTGAAAGAATAAAAATTTTAAAAGTTTTGAAATTATAATTTATGTCAGTTTCTGGTTTACAATGAATAGGAAAATAAAATTAGAAATGAAAGAAGAGAAAATTGACCAAAGGTTTTTTTACATTTCCCTGCCATAGGATTTATATATGGCTTTACAAGCATTTTCATTTAAGACTAAAGACATTGAAGATGCCATGACTAATACACTCTTACATGGAGGTGATCTTCATTCTGCCTTGGACTGGCTCTGTTTAAACCTTTCAGATGGTAAGCACTGGTGTCATAAAATTCTTTTTTAAAACCTTTTGAGAAAATGTCAGTATATATATTTGTATCAAGTTTTTAACTGGTCCCTAAAGTTTTTATATTGTGTTTTATTTTTAAAATTTTCTTACCCTCTGTACAATATTCTTTTTAGAACTGGTATGTCTATTAAAAAGATATTTTTGTGTGTTACTTTAAGTTGTTAGCTGTCATTTTGCAATACATGTAATACAACAAATTCTCAAAGTTTGCCTATTATGCTGTGTCTCTTAGTTTTGGGTTAGCAATTAAGGCCATCTGGCTTTGAATCAGCAATATTGATTAAACAGATGGTCAGTTGTAAACTTTGACAAGAACCTGGTGTACAAATTGCTTGTATGGCTGATTAAGTACACTACCATATACTATAAGGCAGCCAAAGAGTTAAGATTTTTTTTTTAAGAGTTAAGATCTTTTTATGAAATATAGAAGCATAACACATTGAGTGTGAAATAAATGAATAAACAGAGGTGGGTTAGCTAACATCTTATGAGCGTTCCACTGCTAGTGGACAATAAATAGTTGACAATAAAACCAGGTTCATCCTAGGATTTCTATTCTTAGGAGATAAGGGTTGGAAGAAAAGTGGTGTTCTTTGTCAAGGCAGAATTTATGTTTAATGAATTTATAATGTTTAATAAATATTTGTGTTTTATGTATCATGAATATTTATTTTCATCCCAATTTCTTTTAAGATGCACTTCCTGAAGGATTCAGTCAGGAATTTGAAGAACAGCAGCCTAAAAATAGACCAAAATTCCAGTCTCCTCAAATACAAGCCACTTTTTCACCTCCATTGCAATCTAAAACCAAAACACAGGAGGAAAACCCTAAAATTAAGGTAATTTGGGAATTGAACTTTTAAAGTTACATAAAAATGAACTACATATAATAGTTCATAAAAGTAGAGATGTTGAATGCTATAACATTTCTATTAATTGAAAATAAACTACTGGTATGCCAGATTTTCTATCATTGTTATGGTTATCTATTGCTGCATCAAAAACTACTTCTAAAAATAGTGACTTAAACCACCATTTATTTATGATTCTGCAATCTGGGCTGGTCTCAACTCGACAGTTTTGTCCATAAGGGGTCTTTGGGTGCTAGAATATCCAAAATGGTTGTTTTTTTTAAGATTTATTTATTTATGCATACAAGAACTGGTATATAGGCCAGAGGTGTGGGTTGGGGGTAAGAGGATTCACCAGAGACAGAGTGGGGAGCACAACAGGCAGATTAACTGAAATACACTGCTGAGGGGAGCAATGGGCAAGACAGAAGAGGTCTGCTGTACCATGTGGGTCACCTCCTTGTCTGGGGATTGAACTCATGCTGCAGTGACTGCAGATACTTAATTGTGCAGTGCTTAACCCTTTGCACCACCAGGGAGGCCCCCAAAATGGTTTCTTTACTCATTTGACTACTGCCTTTGCTAGGGTCTAGACAGGCATCCCTCTCTCCACTTGACACCATGGATTTTTCACATAATGGTTCAGAGTGGTCAGACTTCTTATATGGCATCTGGCATCTAAGCACAAGTATTTTAAGGTAATAAACTCCACTGTACAAATGCTTATCAAGCCACTGTTTGTAACACTCTTGCCAACGTCCCATTGGTTGAAACTATTACATGGCCAATATCAAAATTCACATGTAAGGGGATTACAGTATAGTTATTTGGGCATAATAATTAAAGAATCTTCATGTTACAAAGCATTTAGGAACATTATCCTAAGTGAAATAAACTATAGAAAGACAAATATTCTATTATTTCACTTACCTACGCATCTAAAATAGAAAAACTCATAGACGCAAAGGAAAGAGTTGTGGTTACCAGGGACTGAGAAGAGGGGTAAATGGGCAGTTGTTGCTTGCTGGTTATAAAGTTTCAATTAGTGGCCCTCCCTGGTGGCGCAAGAAATTAGGCGCAACACTATGAGGCTAAGAGGTTATCCATAGCCATTGCAGCACAAGTTCTATCCCCCAGCAGGGGGGTGATCCACATGGTACGGCAGGCCTTTCTCTTGTCTCACCCACTGCTCCTTTCTATGTATTTGTCAGTTCTGTTCCCCACTCTGTCTCTGGTGAATCCTCTCACCCCCACACCTCTGACTTGTACCTCAGTTCTTGTATGCGTGAATAAATAAATCTTTAAAAAAAAAGTTTCAATTATACAAGATGAATAAAGTACTAGAGATGTGTTGTGTAATGCTATGCCTATAATGACAAGACAGTATTGTACACTCAGAGAGTAGGTCTCATGTTAAGTATTCTTACCACACCCCCACAATTCCCACCACACATACATAAAAAAAGGAAATTTTTTTGAAAGTGATGGATATGTTTAATACCTTGATTGTAGTGATGGTATTATGGGTGCATGCGTATGTCCAAACTTACCAAAATGATATGTTTAGGTATATGATATACTATGTTAATTAGCATATAAGTGGTATATTAACATGCATTAAATATGTACAATTTTTATATATTACACTTCTATAAAACTCAAAAACAATAATAAATATTTATGGAAGCATCATCCTTATAAACCCACCTTAAGGAATGGAATAATAAGTTTTTAGAATAACAATAGTTCTTTTTTTGTCCCTTTCTGTAAACATTTTATTTAGGTTATACAAGCTTACACCTCTTAAAGTAACACTGAATTCAATTCATTTATCCTTCACTGAACAATAAAGCATTTGATTTTTTAATACTGTGGTTCCTCTGTATTTGAATATGAAGAAGTTGTAAAAGCAGTGACACTTGAGAGTTTTGACACTATTTTCTAACTTTGATTTTTCAGATATTTGTTTTTTCTTTCTAGCCAAAAAAGGAAGAAAAAAATATGGAAGTAAATATGAAAGAATGGATTTTGCGGTATGCTGAACAACAAAGTGAGGAAGAAAAGAGTGAAAATTCTGGAGGTTTAGAGAAGGAAGAAAAATTTGACCCTGTGAGTAGAAATTTCTCTTAGAATTCTAGTTGGATATTTCTTGACAAAATCCCTAACTTTTCTGAGCCATAGTTTTCCTTATTTTATAAATTGCAGCAATATTTACCTCTAGGAGTTAATGTGAAGATCAAACAAAAATCACAAAATAACTGCTTGATAGATGTTAATTACATTTCTCCCTAAGTCTAAAGAGACAATCATCAAATGATTGTTATATGTAAGAAATATCCTAAATTCTTTGGTAATAAAAAGCAAAAGGCTTGCTGACACCCCCTCCCACTGCCAACAGTGGGGCAGGGGTTAAAATCTC
Source organism: Galemys pyrenaicus (assembly GCA_019455555.1). Lineage (NCBI taxonomy): Eukaryota > Metazoa > Chordata > Mammalia > Eulipotyphla > Talpidae > Galemys > Galemys pyrenaicus. The sequence goes on along the minus strand of JAGFMF010011595.1, from coordinate 1,872,653 downwards.
AGCTCTATCAAGCTATCCCCCAGCCACTGTGGCATGAGTTAGATCCCTAGCCAGGAGCTAACCTACATGGCTCAGCAGACCTCTTCTGTCTCACCCACCACTTCCCCCAGCAGTGTATTTCAGTAGATATGCCTGTTCTGCTCCCCACTCTGTCTCTAGTGAATCCTCACACCCCCTACCCCTACCCCTACCCCTGTACCTCTGGCCCACATCCTCCCCTCATTTCAACCCCTATTCTTATATGCATAAATAAATAAAAATAATCTTTAGAAAAAGAAGAGAGGTAGGATTTAAAAGGTGTATAGGATGTGTATAGGCAAAGAAGGACAGGAAGATGGTCCAGATGGGTGAAATAGTGTGAACAGATGTGGAACTCTACAAGACACCTTGGGTATTAAACAACAGATGAGCATATTATAGGTGATGAAATGTGTATAAGAGTAGTGACAGTAGTAAATGGGAAAGTTCCGCTAAACTAGAAGATTTTGATTCCCAGAAAATGAATTTGACAGCTTTACCTATTAATTGTGAAGAGCTACTTGAGATTTGTAGTTAGGTGACCAACATGAAGAATTTGTATTTTAGGTCACAGTAATGTTCAAGGTGATTTAGAAATGACAAGGGTATCATTTTGGTGACCATTATACTTTCTCAAGTTGTAAGGGTGGGAGGGAAATTTAAAATTTCAAAGAAGGAAAAGAAATATTTAGGGGCCTCCCTGGTGGCACAGTGGGTCAAGCAACGCACTATGAAGCAAACTGCAGCACAAGTTCGAGCCCTGCTGCTGACCAGGGAGGGGACCCACATGGCGCAGGCAGACCTCTCCTGCCTCGCCCGCTGCTCCCCTCGGCAGTGTGTTTCGGTCGATCTGCCTGTTCTGCTCCCCATTCTGTCTCTGGTGAATCCTCTCACCGCCCTGGACTCTGGCCTGTACCCCAGCTCTTGTATGTATAAATAAATAAATCTTTAAAAAAAAAATATTTAAAGCAAAAGTCAATAGAAATTGGTGATTTACCATAGAGAGCAGGAGAAATGGTGTTGTATCAGTATCACTGATAAGAAAAGTCAAAAGGATAAGTGTGATTTAGGTGAATTTGAGGAACTTGCCAACCCTCCTGCCTGTTATACTGTAATACATTATTTCTTCTACACAAAATGGTCCTAAAATCCAGCTGTACGTGCTTCCTTAGTTGTTTCTTTCCCTATCTTAACAATTTTGTTCCACAGCAGCATCACATACACCTTCATCTTCTCTGCCTCATGCTTTCATGTTTCTCATCTGCTGTCCCTTATTAACCTAACCTAAGGCTAGGGAGGGGGGGAGCAGTGATTTGAATTAAACTTTAAGCTCTGTCTAGTTTTTGCTTAGCAGAGCTAAGTCCTTCAGTTTCATAATACCTATTTTTCCCATAAACTCTTTTTTTCAAATATCCTGACTATCTTCTATAATATTCAAGTTATAGGAAGATAATTTTCATGCAAGTATTCTTACAAGCATTATACTCGGGAGTATATTATAAAAGTAATGCATATGTTAACACATATATAATGATTTAAGTGTGTATATTTGTAAAACATAATATTTTCTTTTATAGAAATGAGCTTATATTTTTTATTCTGTAGTTTTGTTCTTTTGGTTTATAATTATGCTACCTTTTCTTGTCACTAGTGACTGACAAGATTTTTCTGTAGAGTTGTACCACATTTAGTTTTCAATTTCTCCTTTTCAATCAGTACTGTAATAAACATCTCTGTGCTTGAAAATCTGCACATTTGTATTATTTCTCTGTGAAACCCCTAAAAGTAGATTTGCTAGATTAAAGGATAAGATTTTTTAAAAAAATGACAGGACTTGATATCATACATTGAAAAGAAAAAAAATTAATCTTGCTCATTTTATTTTCTCATCATCTTATTGGGAACAGAATGAAAGGTACCTACAACTTGCTGCAAAACTTCTGGATGCAAAGGAGCAAGCAGCTACCTATAAACTAGAAAAAAACAAACAAGGCCAAAAAGAAGCTCAAGAAAAAATAAGGAAATTTCAAAGAGGTAAGCACTAAAATTCTTAGATGTAGGAATGTCTTTTCTTTATAATATTTCCTAGGTTAGGAAAGATTAATATGGCTGCTCTTTCCTAACAGTTTCAACTTGGGATTAGCAAAATTTTACTGTAACAAGTCAAATGTAAATATTGTAGCCAAACTATTGAACTTTGCTATCACAGCACAAAAGCAGCCATAGACAATACATAAATGTAAGTGAATGACTATACTCAGAAAGCTTTATTTATGGATGCTGGAATGTGAATTTGTATAATTTCCACATCATTAAATACCTCCTTTTTTCCTTCAACTAATTAAAAATGTAAAAATCATAGACCATATAGAAGCAGCCTCAAGGCTGCATTTTTCTTGAAGACAATGGTTATATGTCGTAAAATCCTCCCTCCATTTAAGGAGAGGTGATTATAATTCCATGAGTATATATTTCTAATAAACATGTTTTTCCAGACCTTCTACATCTGTTTAATAATTTACTTAAAAAAGTTTAGTATATGATGTGGAAATAAATTGCCTCTGACTTATAGCACAAATTCCTAGTAGGAGTGGTTCATAAATAATTATAAAGGGAAAAGAAGGAATATTTTGGAACCACCTTTGAAAAGTAAAAAAACATAAAAACAACTGCTTAAAACTAAGTACCATGTTTTTTCCTTGGTAGAAATGGAAACTTTAGAAGACCATCCAGTATTCAATCCAGCTATAAAGATTTCACAACAACAAAATGAAAGGAAAAAGCCTTCTATAGCCACAGAAGGGGAAAGTGCTTTGAACTTTAATTTATTTGAAAAAACAACTGCTACTGAAGAAGAAAAAGGTAAAATAAAAGGAATATATTCTGGGATGTGATCTATAAATAGTAAAATGTTAAGGATATATAGTTGAGAAATTGTTACTTTGCATTCTATCAAAATATGTAAGGTAACAGTAAAATTAAGCTTCCACAAACTGTCTTGGAAAAGTAATGATTCTTATTTGTTTATCATGTTGTATTTATCAGTGCTTCAGTCTTGTTTCTGCCCAGTCCATCCTCAAAATGCCTGCTAGAATTATCGTTGCATAACACATTTACATTTGATCTTAGCTGAAGGTCTGAGAAGCAATACAGCAACTACATTTCAAACAAAAGCAGTTGTTTTGTGGCACTATGACTTTGTCCTGTTATTACTTGACCAACCTTGCCCATGCTTCAGGATTAACTCAAACAGCATCTCTTTCCAAACTTGTCTTTTTATCTGCCATCCACCAGATATATATAATTTTGTGTGCTGCTCTGTATTCCCAGGTAAATTAATATAACTAGATTAATGTTTATAACCTATATTATAGTCAGTTCAGGATAGTCACACTGAATTGTTAATCCTTTAAATTATTCTTTTCATATGTGTTTATTGAATCCTTGTTGGTCACGGTGTCAGGTATATGTGTACAGTTAATAACAAAAAAACCTTATCTCTGCCTTCTTCACATGTACAGTCTAGTAGGGAAAGTAAACTTTGAATATGCACAATATATAATACATAATTACACAATTATATATATTTATAAAACAGTTTTCTTTCCTTGATAGTGCACACCACAATTATATATAGAGAGAGAGATTACAAGAGACCTAATTTGGATTGGGAAAACCTCACTCATGACTTACCCTTAGATCTAATATATGCTCAGATGTTAGCCTGGTGATGAGTTGGTAGAAAGAGCCCCTTAAGGAGAGAACAGGGGCCTCCCTGGTGGCGCAGTGGGTTAAGCAACACACTATGAAGCAAACCGCAGCCACTGCAGCACAAGTTCGATCCCTGGTGCCAGCCAGGGTGGGGGACCCACATGGTGCAGCAGACCTCTCCTGCTGTGCCTGCTGCTCCCCTCAGCAGTATGCTTCTGTTGATCTGCCTGTTCTGCTCCCCGCTCTCTGTGGTGAGTGCTCTCACCACCCCCACACCTCTGGCCTGTACCCCAATGCTTGTATGCATAAATAAATAAATCTTTTTTAAAAAAAAAAAAAGGAGAGAACAGTACATTGGAAGTTTAAGGTAGAAAAGACTTTAAGAACAGCACTATTCAACACAATACTCTGATTGCAGTGGTCTGTATTTGCACAATCCAGTGGGATAGCACTAGCCAGATATGAGTATTGAATCATACTTGAAATGTGATAAATACAACTGAGAAACTAAAAATTTAATTTTAATTAATTTAATCACATGTGGCTAGTGGCAACTTTATTGGATCAATAGGATTAAAGCATTTAAGGAATTGACTTGATAGTTACTATGGCTACTATATAGTGAGCATGATGGGAAAGTGAAAACAGATAGACAAAGAATGACCATGGAGGGCTTTTATTTTAGATAGTAGTGAAAAATTAAACTTCCTTTTATATGTAATTGAAAATAGTAGAACAGTGCTGTTGAGAGTTAAGCAGAGAAATGACATCTGATTTCTATCTTTTTAAAAGATTATCCTTCCTGTGTGGTAGCCTACCAAACATAATTCAAGAGTTTTTGAAAACAATTAAGATTGCCAGCAGTTCTATCCATCAAGAGGACGTCCTTATATTGCTTATAGAAGAACAAACCTTTCTTTCTTTACCTATTCTTTTCTAAAAATCTGTTCCCAAAAGTGAAAAGACTTTGTTTACTCAAATGAGATTTTATATTGTATGACCATTTTAAAAGCATCAATCTTTGTCTATTATTTTAGAAAAAAAGAAAGAACCTCATGATGTCAGAAATTTTGACTATACTGCTCGAAGCTGGACTGGAAAATCTCCCAAACAATTTCTGATTGATTGGGTCAGGAAAAATCTTCCCAAGAGTCCAAATCCTTCCTTTGAAAAAGTTCCAGTAGGTAGATACTGGAAATGTAGGTATGTTTTTATGGTTAAATGAATGAACTTTTAGAAAAACATAGGAAAACTATTTTTTTTCTTATTAGTTAATTAGACATTTAGGAAGTTGTCTAATTACAATTCCACAGATTGAAAATCATTTAGTATAATGTCGTTCATGAAAATATTTAATTTAAATAATAAATGTAAACTTAAGTGCAATGTAATAGAAATTCTGACCTTTTTATTTCATTGAAAATATTTTTTACTTCTTTGTAGAGTAAGGGTAATCAAGTCTGAAGACGATGTACTGGTAGTATGCCCTACAATCTTAACAGAGGATGGCATGCAAGCTCAGCACCTGGGAGCTACGTTAGCTCTTTATCGTTTAGTGAAAGGGCAGGTAAGGCTTTTTGACCTATGTGTTTCAAAAGTCACTGTAATGGTTTTACTGTGTTTTGTCAACATATAAAACTACCTGCATGTAATTGGTAATACTTATTGACTTTACTGCCAATTTTCTTTTTACTTCTACTATTTCTGATTAATCCTCATTTCTGCTTACTTATAACACTGACTTCATCTCACTCATAAACATAACTCAGTCTTTCCTTAAAACATAGACTCTGACCCTTTGATTGGTTCAGCTTTCCACACTAATTTACAGGATAAAAATAGTTGTGCTAAGGTGGACGAATTAAGAAAAATTTTAAAACCTTGTCTTTAAAATTTTAAAAATTACAGGCATTGTTTCAGGTTTTTAATTTTAGATTATACTTACTATAATCTAGATTTATAATTTTTATTATATTAGCTATAATCTTTGCTTAAATTAAGATTAAAGTACTACTGAGAAAGTACTTTTAAAAAAACAGTATTTTTTTTTAACATTTCCTTTTTACAGTGAATGTGTATATCTTTTTCATGGAAATCAGAATCTTAACTAATTAAGAGAACTTCAAACACTATATCTTTTCCAGTATTTCTCAATAAAAGTTCTTAATATCTTTCTTTATTCTCTTAATTTTATCTCTATTCAACTGATAGAAATGACTATCAGTCATACAGAGATAATTATACTTTTATAGCACAGAATTAGGATAATTTAGATTCACCAATGTACTTCATTTAAAAATACCTTGACCTGTGATATTAGACAACTGCCAGAATCTCAAAGGGTGTTTTATTTAAAACTGTTTTATGGATCATGTACATAATTATATAGTACCACTGCAGTAATAAACATTCAGTAATTTACTTCATTCCAAGAAATAGCACTTTATAAGAGCTTACCTTTTGTTATATCTATAAGGAGGGAAAGGGGAGTACTTTTATTAGCCCCATTTTACGAATATAAAAACTGAGACACAGTTTAAGTTACCTTAAGTGCTCAAGGTCACAGAGCTGAATATGATGTGCTGTTTATAATCTTATATTAAAGTAATAAATTAGTAATTTAAGAAACAAATTACATTTTAGGAGGAAGATAGTGGTCTTTTAATTCTAACCTATTGAATTTCAGTATTCAATAATTAGTAAAAATACATACTGTTTTTTTTCCTTATAGTCGGTTCATCAGTTACTTCCGCCCACTTACCGAGATGTTTGGCTAGAGTGGAGTGATGCAGAAAAGAAAAAGGAAGAATTAAATAAAATGGAAACCAATAAACCACGTGATCTTTTTATTGCCAAACTTCTGAATAAAGTGAAACAGCAGCAGCAACAGCAACAACAGCATTGTGAAAATAAAAGAGAAAATGCTGAAGATCCTGAGGAATCTTGGGAAAATTTAGTTTCTGATGAAGATTTTTCTACGCTCTCTTTGGAATCAGAAAAGGCAGAAGATTTGGAGCCTGTTAGAAACCTCTTTAGAAAGTTGCAAAGCACACCTAAGTACCAGAGACTTCTAAAGGAAAGGCAACAGTTGCCGGTATTCAAACACAGAGATTCAATTGTTGAAACTCTTAAAAGACACAGGGTAGTGGTTGTGGCAGGTGAAACAGGGAGTGGTAAAAGTACTCAAGTACCACATTTTCTGTTGGAAGATTTGCTTCTAAATGAGGGAGGAACCAGTAAATGTAACATTGTCTGTACCCAGCCCCGAAGAATCTCAGCAGTGAGTTTAGCCACAAGAGTGTGTGATGAATTGGGCTGTGAAAATGGACCTGGAGGAAGGGTAAGCTGTTCAGTGCCACCTAAGAGAATGGTGACATTCTCACCTTTGTTCTTCGGATTTCTGAATGATTTCCATTAATTCTTTTCAATGAGCAGAAGAAAAAACAATATAGAAAAAATGCTAGACTTTTTTCTAATGCTGTATTTTTAAGAACTGGGAAAAAGTACTTAAATATCAGCTATTATGCACTTTGGCATATAAATATACACAAAACTGACCAAGCCTTAAACCAGACTGACCACACAGATAGGAATTAGTAAATTGGTCAGAACGAAATATGATGATTTCAAGTTCATATAATTCAGCTTACTTATACTTTGAATTGTTCTTCCTAGAGTTGGTATTTAACATTTTTGTCTATCTTTAAGATAGGTACCCCTTTGTTAAACAATTTTATGTCAAAAGTTGTTAAAAAAAAAAAAAAACACCAAAATTTTTAGCAAACTGTTTGGTTTCTCTCATGGAATATAAGAGGAAAAAAGGAAGCTTCTGTCCTGTTAAGAACATATTTTAAGAGGATGACAGACAGGCATAAAAAAATGAAAGATTGACAGAGTAAGAAAGAAAGTATGGAAATAGAAGTGACTTCAAGATTCCCATCAGGCATCAGTGGTATGATGCTAACTGCTTTCTAATGCTGATCTTGATAGAAATGTAGACCAAATTATAGGAGGTGCTTTACAGTTCTGTTCCCAAGTACCTCAATATTTTGATCCAAGATAATTTAGTAAGAAACATCTGTTACTGTTTCCATAATTATATCAGTGATGCTTGAAGCAGGTGAAAAGCTTTTTCTCTTAATGTTTTGAAAAGAACAAAGGTTTTTCTGTTTAATATAACTGAAACAAATTTTAGTTTATATAATTGAAAACCATGGGAAAAATAATATTGATTATTAATTGTACTAAATAGGTTTACTTAAACTACTCCATACAATAGCAAGGTCAGTACCTGCCCTTAGCTTTCTGAAGTTGGTTTCCCAGGTCACTTGTGAGAATTTAATCTCAGCCTTATATTTTCCTTTCAGAATTCTTTGTGTGGCTATCAGATCCGCATGGAATCTAGAGCTAGTGAATCTACCAGACTGCTCTATTGTACAACAGGGGTTTTACTAAGGAAACTTCAAGAAGATGGCCTCCTAACCAATGTGTCTCATGTTATTGTAGATGAGGTGAGTAAATTCAGTATTCATGTTCAGATCAGTTTTAAACATTTATGTATTTAAAATACGTTATTTCTAATTCTAGTGACTAGATTTCTTCATGTTTACTGAATGCCACTTTATAATAATCAAATAATTACATAGTATCCTCTAACAAATGTTTTGCTTTAATTGATTTATTTAGTAAATACTGTTTAGCATTTGCTCAATGTTGCATGCTATTCTAAGGACTTTATGTATATATTCACTTACTCCTTCAGGCAACCAGCAAAGTTGATATTATTTTCTCTATTTTGCATTTGAGGAAATTGAGACTAAAGAAAGGTTATATAGAGGGCCTCCCTGGTGGTGCAAGGGTTTAAGCATCACACTATGAAGTATGCACAGCCACTGCAGCAGGAGTTCAATCCCTGGCCAGGAAACTGACCCACATGTCGCAGCAGACCTCTCCTGATTCTCCTGCTGCTCCCCTCAGCAGTGTATCTCAGTCAGCCTGCCTGTTGTGCTGCCCACTCTGTCTCTGGTGAATCCTCTCACGCCCCCCCACACACACACACCACTGGCCTGTACCCCAGTTTTGTATGCATAAATAAATAAATCTTTTTAAAAAAAAAAAAAAAGAAAGGTCAAATAGCTTGCACAAATTCACATGGCCAGTTAAGTTCTGCAACTGGGGATTCAAACTCAGGCAGTCTGACTACAGTCTGTGCTACTACCAGTATAGTCCTCTCAAGTACAATCAGTTGTTAAAGCATTTTCATCCAACACAATGCTAAGTGCTTACTAACTACTTGTTGGATTCTTTTCTAAGTGCTTTGCATGATCTCATTTGTTTATCACAACCATTCTACAAAGTGTGTGATAAATTATCTGATTTTTACTAGCTTCAATTTTAGAGGTTGTCTTTATTTTGAGTTCTGAAGATCTGCTTTACTTAAAATACAGCTTCTCTATTCTACCTCATGTACTGACTATCTTTAAATATTGATTAATTTTTAGTAGCTTTGAGTATTTTAGCCTTTACCAGACCTTATGTATGATTCGTTGTTTACTTTTTCTCTCCCTCTACCAGGTTCATGAAAGAAGTGTCCAGTCAGACTTCCTACTAATTATCTTGAAGGAAATTTTACAGAAACGCTCTGATATACATTTGATTCTAATGAGTGCCACTGTAGACAGTGAAAAGTTTTCTACATATTTCACACATTGCCCTATTCTCAGAATTTCAGGAAGAAGTTATCCTGTTGAGGTATTTTTCTTTATATTACATATGTAAGTTAGAAACTACATTATGAGCCAGCAAGTTTCCCCAGAAGACAGGTCCTTACAGTCTCAACCCAGAAGTGTTCCTAGGGTATTGTAGGTCAAGTGAGGACCTGGAAATGGCCTGGAGATTGATATGAGTAATGCCTGGTGAAAATCAAACTGAGGGTATATAAGCTAGACGGAAAAATTCTGCTAAAAGCCATACCTCAGAAGCATAAAACATAAAATGCATTTCCATTATCCAGATTGAGAGTGGCTGCCTGGCAATGAGGAACTCCTTTTTAACCTACCCCTAAAATACAGGTTGTCTTTGAAGCTTTCCTTTTTCCTATTCTTAATGTTTGTCCTTTTGATTCAGCTGATAAAGACTGCTCTTTTAAACAGTGTTTACATATGAAAAATTACACAAAAATATGACTCATCCTAAGACTTCTAGTAACAGACCCATCTGTATCAACCAAGTTCTTCATAATACAAAAAGGAGTAGAGCTTTTGAAAATAAGATTCTCAGTTAGCATTTGACGACTTTCCAGAGTTAACAATCACTCTGAAATGGTATTTATTGAAATGAGTTCGAGGTCACCATTTATATCCTTTAATCTATGCAGGTTTTTCATCTTGAAGATATAATAGAGGAAACAGGCTTTGTACTGGAGAAAGACTCAGAATATTGTCAAAAATTTCTGGAGGAGGAGGAAGAAGTAACCATTAATGTTACAAGCAAAGGAGGGGGAATAAAAAAGTATCAGGTAAGGGACTTTCCTGGTGGTGCAGGGGTTAAGTCACAGCACTATGAGACTATCTGTAGCCACTGGGGCATGAGTTCAATCCCCGGCCAGGGAGGTGACCCACACAGGGCAGCAGACCTTTCCTGTCTTGGCTGCTGCTCCCCTCAACAGTATGTTTCAGTCTTCCTATTCTTCTCCCCACTCTGTCTCTGGTGACCCCTCTCAACCCTGACACCTCTGGCCAGTAACCCAGTTCTTGTATGCATAAATAAATAAATCTTTAAAAAAAAAAAAAGATAAAAGTATCAGGTATAAAGAAAATATTTAAAAATTTAAAAAATATCGATAATGATATTCACACCAAAATCTGAAAGTTTTAAAATCATACGGCTAGCACAGTGAATTCAAGTATAATTTGGTAGAAGATAATAATGAGCAAATTATAAAGTTCTTTAATATTTGTTTCATAGACTCCAATATTTGATTTATAGTATTTTGTCTTCATACACTATTGTGATACACTTAAAAGATCAAGTACCATGCATGTAAGAAGCAGCTTTTACTATTTCATAGCAACGATCAGTTACTGAGCAGTAAATTTGTAATAATTTTTTTCTATTTTAACACCTTAGGTGGTCAGGATGGGATAGGCCCAAAATCTGGGTCCTTGACATTGGCTTTCTTAGCAGCCTCTGGCCTATTGTGAGCCAGTCTCAGTTCTATTATGAAGTTATCTAGGGCAAGCAAAGTTCTTCTAAAAGAATTAGTTTAAATGACATGTTTTTAGAAATAACACAAAAGTATGTTTTCCTACATTTTAACCCGTGTTTAATTATATGCAATAATTTCATTGTACTCATGATATACTTGTATCCAAAGTTAAATACCTTGTATCTAAGTTAAATCTATCTTGTAACTAAGCAGATAAACTAAAAATGCTAAAACTAAAATATCTCCCTAAAACTCCAGAGGTAAAAATTATAAATTAAAGAAAGACGTCGAAAGAGATGATTGAAAATAGGTAGCCTAAGTAGAAACTGGAAGGAATGAAACAGGTGTGAACTACATATTAAACCTCTCTTTGACCTGGTTGGTTTTGAGCTGCCACATAACAATGCTTACATTGTTCTGTTTTTCTTCAGTTCTATGATTTAGTTTGTTCATGCCAACATAAAAAGGTTTTGCTATACTTAAGGAAGCTAGATGAAATTAAAATATAGGAAAGAGCTTGAATTTTACTCTGCTTTCTCCACTATTAAAAATAGATTCTGTGGAGCCTCCCTAGTGGCGCAGTATCAAGTCTCAGCAGTATCAAGCTATCACCAGCCACTGCAGCATAAGTTTGATCCCAGTCAGGGAGGTGACCCACATGGCACAGCAGACCTCTCCTGTCTCACCCGCTGCTCCCCTCAGCAGTGTATCTCAGTAGATCTACCTGTTCTGCTCCCCGCTCTGTCTCTAGTGAATCCTGTCACCCACATATCCCCTGCACCTCTGGCCTACATAAATATATAAAAATATATCTTTAAAAAAAAAACTTGCTATATTTTAACAAAAGAATAATGTGACGATGCGAGAAATGTAAATTTCAGTCATTAAAATACTTCATTTTTTTCCTTCTTTGCCTTAGAAAAATATGTAATATTTTTGCTTAACTCTTTCTGAATGTGTTTCTTTTAGGAATATATCCCAATTCAGACGGGAGCAAGTGTTGATCTAAATCCATTTTACCAAAAGTATAGCAACCGCACTCAGCATGCTATTCTCTACATGAATCCTCATAAAATCAACCTGGATCTCATTTTGGAACTTCTTACATATTTAGGTAGACATCTATTTTTTAACATGTCTCTGTTTGTCTTGATAAACCTTTTTCTACCAGAGATGTTTGACTAATATTTTGTATGCTGTTCATTCTTATTTTGAATACTGTATTTTTTTTTTACATTTATTTTTGAATACTGTATTTTTAAACATTTTTCAGACACAAGGCCCCAATTCAGAAATATTGAAGGAGCAGTGTTGATCTTTTTACCAGGCCTTGCTCATATTCAACAGTTATATGATCTCCTATCAACTGACAGAAGATTTTTTTCTGAGCGGTAACTAAAAAGCTTTATTATATTCCTGATAGTTTTAAAATAGAAAAATGCTTCAGACATTAAAACTCTTGATTAGCGCTTTCAAAGTCTATTCACCTTTATTTAAAACTGCCTGTGGTAAAGCAAGTTTGTGTTGTTTTAACATTTCTATTACAGCATTTTAAGTATTAAAAATTTTAGGTACTGTTTCTATGTTTGTCTTATTTTCTTAATATAATTAAGCCAAGGAAATCCTGTGGTTCACAATAAGGTGGTGACCCCCCTCACTAATCCACTGGATGGTGCAGAACCCAAGCAAGGTTGTAGTGTGTTACCCATACACATCAAATTGCCTGTTTATTATATGGCTTTTATATAATTTATTACTGCTGTCATGCTTATCAGTTCAACATCAGAACATATTTTTAAAGTTTTTTTCTATCGTGGGTCTATATAGGATTTCATTGCACCATTTTCAGAACTGTTGAGTGCTGAAAAATTTTCATAATAAAAAAAATTGTAAGTTGCTTCCTATTTGCAAATAAATTTTGTTATTCTTTGCAGTGTCTTCTAAAGAGAAACTCTTGCTAAGAACTATGATTTTAACTTTCAGATATAAAGTGATAGCTCTGCATTCTATTCTTTCAACTCAAGATCAAGCTGCAGCATTCACATTTCCTCCTCCAGGAGTCAGAAAGGTAAAATTCATTACAGCCAATTTATGTTATCCCTCTGATAACATTTCATGAAAGTGTTAAGAGCTTTTTAATAATCTAAGATGGTTACTAATATTAAGTGCCCTATAGTCTGTAGCAGACTCCAGATGCTCTCTAGCTTACCATAATCAGATGTGAACCCAGTAGTAAAATTCAAGTATCAGAATATAGTATGTGTATTTTTTTAAAAGATATCTATTTATGCATACAAGAACTGGGAAACAGGTCAGAGGTGTGGGGGAGTGAGAGCATCCACCAGAGACAGAGTGGGGAACAGAACAGGCAGATTGACTGAAATACACTGCTGAGGGGAGCAGTGGGCAAGGCAGGAGAGGTCTGCTATACCATGTGGGCCACCTCCCTGGCTTGGGGCAGGGATCAAATTCATGCTGCAGTGGCTACAGTCTGCTTCATTATGCATTGCTTAACCCATTGGCACACCAGGGAGGAGGCCCCTATAGTGTGTATTATTAAAGGGATAAGGCTTTTCAGGGGAGTGGTAATTGTAAAATATGGCATAGATGTTGCTTGTATAAAGAAAAATCACTGCTTTTCTCTAAAAAGGCATCTTTAAGGAGGTTACGTGTTAGGAGCTATTTGAATCTTAGATGACTTCTTTGTTATTCTATAGACTATTAAGAAAGCTAATTCTAGAACCTGGACTATATAATGGAGGAATCCTGGGCTCTAGTGCTTGGACAATAACTCAGGAAACCTGTTTTTGTCCTTAAACTGTTGCCACATTTTTGGCCATTAGTAGCCCAGTTATCCTCACTTTCTCATATTAGAAGGGGTTACATTAAACTGATGGTTTTCAGGGCCTCCCTGATGGCACAATGGGTTGAGCACTACACTGTGAAGCATCCACTGCTCAGTGGCTGGAGTTCAATCCCTGGCCAGGAAAGGGACCCACTTGCAAGCGCAGCAGACCTCTCCTGCCTCTCCCGCTGCTCCCCTCAGCAGTGTACTTCAGTCTATCTGCCTGTTCTGCCACCTACTCTGTCTCTGATGAATCTGCTCACCTCCAGTGACTCTGGCCTGTACCCCAGCTCTTGTATGCATAAATAAATAAATCTTAAAAAAAAAAACTGATGGTTTTCTAAGTGTGCTCTGAGAAGATCAGGGATTCTGGGAATGTGCTGTGATCTGTAATATTTGGGCTTCATTGGGCCTCTCTGGTAGTGCAGTGCGTTAAGCAACATACCATGAAGCAAACCACAGCCACTGCAGTACAAGTTCAATCCATGCCGCCGGCCAGGGGAGTGACCCACATGGAGCAACACACCTCTCCTGCCCTGCCTGCTGCTCCCCTCAGCAGTGTATTTCAGTAGATCTGCCTGTTCTGCTTCCCACTTTGTCTCTGGTGAATCCTCACACCACCCACGCATCTCTGGTCTTCCTGTAAGATTTTATTTGAAGAACTCTACCTCTAACTAAAAAATGTGAATGCTACTGAATTAGAATGATCACCTAGTTCCCATAACTCTTAATAATCTATATTCTAGGATAAATTAATATAAAAAAGCATTCAGTATTGAACTACATATACAGCAATGCCTACATTAAATTTAAACTAAAATTACCTAAATGTTTTACCTCCCTAGGACTCAAGAGAAAATAATATGGAAAAATTACACAGTTCACCATTAAGAATTTTAGAGCTAGAAAGAAGCCTAAGAAATTTTTTATGTCTACCTCCTAATTTATAGTTGAGGTAACTAAAGTTTAGAGAAGTAAAATATAATTTGTCCAAGGTCATTAGCTAATAAGTTACAGAGCCAGGATGGCAACCTAGTTAATCCCATTAATGAACTATATTTTCCCTAATAATTGTGAAAGGCTGTGTTTAGCTGTCTCTGTCCTTTGACTCAATTTCCCATTATACTTATGTCACTTTTAAGATAACCAAATTAGGAGCTGTGGGAATAAAATTTGGAGAGTTAGGGGATTTGGGAATAAAAAAGCTATAACTTTAATTAAGCAAGTGATGAAACTAGTTACAACAAATTAAAAATTACCTAGTAATAACAAGTAGACTATAAGTTTTTAAAATAAAATTGAAATTTACTTTCTAAATTCATTATTTCAAACTTTTAAATTACACATAACTGATCGTTGTTAGCTAAATGTTCTGAATTTTTCTTTGTTTTCAGATTGTTTTAGCAACAAATATTGCAGAGACAGGTATCACTATTCCAGATGTTGTGTTTGTAATTGATACTGGAAGAACAAAAGAAAATAAGTAAGTTTGCAATTCCCAAATGAAAACATTTTTAACCTGAGAAGGCTTTGAGGCTCTTGAATTCTTGGAAGAAATCACAGAATCATATAAGAAAAAATCCCTGATGTCCTAATACTGCCCAAAACTAAAAGCCTCAGAGATATGGTAGGAAACTTTAAAATATCTGAGAGCAAATGTCAAATTTTATGTCCTGGACTTTCCCCCAAGTAATATACCAGTGTACTGCTACTTTTTTTGGTGCCAGAACTTAACATTTGCTGTATGAAATTTAGTACTCAATGTTTACTCATTTATTTAACTGTGAA
Organism: Galemys pyrenaicus; assembly: GCA_019455555.1. Classification (NCBI taxonomy): domain Eukaryota; kingdom Metazoa; phylum Chordata; class Mammalia; order Eulipotyphla; family Talpidae; genus Galemys; species Galemys pyrenaicus. The sequence continues at coordinate 1,857,084 of JAGFMF010011595.1, read as the reverse complement.
ACATTATTTGGAAACTATTGATCCAAAATAGACTTTTTGGGGTGCCTATTTTCAACTTCATTTTAAGAGTCAAATATTTCCAGCTCTTTTCAGATTTTCATTCAGTAAATTGCGTATTCTCCCCTAAAACATTCTCTAGGTACCATGAAAGCAGTCAAATGAGTTCTTTGGTTGAGACGTTTGTCAGTAAAGCCAGTGCTCTACAGCGCCAGGGGAGAGCTGGGCGGGTCCGAGATGGCTTCTGCTTCCGAATGTACACAAGAGAAAGGTAGGCACAGCACCAGCAATTAAAAACACATAGATCAGTACACTGTGGCACTTCTGTAACATGCCAAGTGTTTAATACTATTTTATTTTTCAGATTTGATGGCTTTATGGAGTACTCTGTTCCTGAAATCTTGCGTGTGCCTTTGGAGGAATTATGTCTTCATATTATGGTAATCTCAAAGGAACTCAGATGATTTCTATGCTCTTTACCCCTTTTGCCCATTTTGGGAGGGTGGGGGTGGTAGGGAAGGAGGTGAAGACTTAAACTTACCTCATGTTGCTCGAGATTTTTTGGAATTTTATTTACTCTTTAATATATGACCCTGGCCCCCACCTTTTTATAAGTAAACCCACTGTGCTTTGATTACTATATTCTTACTTTGAAATGCTTATACCCTAGACAAATAGTTCATCTAGTGGGAGGCAGTACACTGTACCAGGTGACAATTGGTACCTGAATTGGGGGAAACAGTGCTATGAGTTTTTAGCAGGTTGAGGCCAATGAGACTACCAAACATTCTCCAGTGACCAGCATAGTTGTCTAAGAAAAGGATTACCTGGGCTGAAATAACAATAATGCTGAGATTGAAAAACCATGACCTATACTGTGGGCTTACTAGACTGAAAGATATGATATCCTTCAGTTCTTAGAATTCTGACTATAAAAATTAGGAATAAAGAAACAAAAATACAGATGGAAGAGCTTGTCCTCATGCCCATACCCCTCAACATATATACATACACATGCACACATACTCTCTCATTCACTAAATTACAAAAATCAGAGTCTTATTCAGACATTTATCCTTTCTGCTCAAAATTTTACTTAACTCAAATTTATTTCTAGTTTGACCATTTCTTCTTTAGGTAGTATTAATTCTATGTGATCATATACTAATTTATCACTCTTTTTCAATTTGCAGAAATGCAATCTTGGTTCTCCTGAAAATTTCCTCTCCAAAGCCCTGGATCCTCCTCAACTCCAAGTAATCAGCAATGCAATGAATTTACTCCGGAAAATTGGAGCATGTGAACTAAATGAGCCTAAATTGACTCCACTGGGCCAACACCTTGCAGCTTTGCCTGTGAATGTCAAGATTGGCAAGATGCTTATTTTTGGTGCCATATTTGGCTGCCTTGACCCAGTGGTAAGTCACAGTGCTACTGCTGCTTTAAGTATAATTTAGCTGGGAAATGACAGTTTTAAACTTTTAGTTTTGTTAAACTAAATAGAATGTCTTTAGCATTAAAATCCAGGGAGCATGAATGCTCGGTGAGATTTTTTTTGATATATATAACTTTTTAATATATATTCATCTATTTACCTTACTCTAATCTCTTTTTTCCTCTGGTATTAGAAATACAAAAATTGTCCCCAGTCTAAAAGATAACCTGTGCCATAAAAGTTAATCTGAAAAGCTGCAACAAGTGGATTATTATGTAGTCCAGGTTATTTTAAATTATTTAAAAAACATTTCAAGCAATGGAAATTCAGGAGGCCAGGAATCAAGATATTTGAGCTATGATTCTGGGGTTGCTTTAAACTGTATGGCATACCATAAATCAGTTACATATTTATTAATCTGATTCTGGTGATACTACCTCCTAACCTTACAAAGATAGTATAAAAGTAAATTTTTTTTAAATTTCACAAAAGGAAATTAATCTGAATGGAAATATGTCAGCTATTGTAGAATATAATATATTGAAAAGAAGAAATGCAGTTTAAATGTGTGATTATATTATGGTTTGTTCTTTAGCAAATCATCTTTCAATGTATCTCTCTAATGATAAATTATTTGGTTACCTATGGCTAGGCAACACTAGCTGCTGTTATGACAGAAAAATCTCCTTTTACCACACCAATTGGTCGAAAAGATGAAGCAGATCTTGCAAAATCAGCTTTGGCTATGGCAGATTCAGACCATCTGACGATCTACAATGCATATCTAGGGTAACTGAATGTTATCAGTAATCTACTGATTTTTTAAATTATTTACCTGGTAAGATTTTTATTTACTTTCATTAAAATGACACAGGTACGATATAAATTTTTAAAATTTTTTCATCTGTTACGGTATAATTTTTTAGAGAATCACATTTTTATAATCCTTCTTAAAATAAGAATGATACATTTTATATTACTTCATATTTGAAGTTAATAATTTGCTGTTCTACATAAACAGAAGATAGGTATTATAGTTGAAATTCTTATATTGGTGACTGCTACAATAAGATGCCTCCTTTATTTTTAAATGATTATAATTTAATTAAAGCTTCTTTTAATTAGTGCCTCTGGGAAAAAGTATAAAAAGAAAACATGTTTAACTTTGGTCATTTTGTTTATCTAGATGGAAGAAAGCAAGACAAGAAGGAGGTTATCGTTTGGAAATGGCATATTGCCGGAGGAACTTTCTTAACAGAACATCACTTTTAACTCTAGAAGTAAGTCTTAATGCAACTACCTAGTTAAGAGTCATGTGATTACTAATAGCTTTATTTTGGAAAAAGAAATACCTAGGCAAGTGCTTGATAGATAGTATGGGCTTTTAATAAGCATTGTTTATTTTTTGTTTTGTTATTTCTACAAACAGGTAACCTATATATATTACACAGTGCTTTAAAATGGTATTTAATAATCATAATGTATTAGGAAAATGATAAATAGTCAAAATGATTTCACAGAAGTAACACTAACTTGGGAATTAAGTACTGATTTTCCCTGCTATCCAAAAGTAGAATGTCCCTATTTGGTAGGTTCTTTTTTGGGTCTGGAATGCTCAAAAATGTTTTCATATGGATAAATGAAAATAGAGCATTCCTCAACTCAAAAATTAATCTGAAATCACTTCTATTAATTTCAAAATGTTAATATTCTAATTTTACACATTAGCCAGAATTCTTTCTTGACGTTAGATACCTTGAGATATAGTACAAGAAAATTAGGATAAATGCTTAATTCTTTTCTTTTTTCAGTTTTAGTAATAAATTTCATAATCCTCAGGCATCTCCATGGATAATCATTAAATTTTTTTGTAAAAATCATAATGAATTAATTGATTTAAATAAATTTGATGTGTTTCAGTCTTCTGTGGATATCTTTTGATACTCAAACTGTTGTTTCTTTGGGTATTGAGTACAGACATGCTCTGAAAGTATTCACAGCTTAATGTATCTCATGTAGTCCCTCATCCTATACTCTTATTTTAAAAAGTTAAAAAAAAATTCTGTATAATGGATCCATATGTCTTAGGATTTGAAAATAATTTGAGTGATAGCAGGAACTTCTGTAATATAGTGAATGAAAATGTGTCTAGGCACATTTTCATTATTTTTACAATTTAAATATTCTTATGTTTTATGACATCTAAAGTTTGGTGGTAGAAATACATATGTATGTATGTGTATATGTATGTAACATTGGTTTACAACACTAGACATGATTTAGGGAAATAGTTTCAAACTTTCTCAGATTTATGTCACCACAGCCCCACCCATTTGTTTCTACCCCTATTCGCCCTCCCAACTTTAGTTCTATGGTCATATTACTAGAGTTTGTTTTGGTTTAGTTTTGTCAGTTGCTTTTTCCTCCCAGTGTATTCCATGTGAGTAAAATTATCTGGTATTTGTCTTTCTCCTTCTGACTTATTTCACTTAGCATACTCCTCTCCAGTTCCAGCCATGACAAATTTCAAGAGTTCTCTGTTTTTATAGTTGAGTAGTATTGTGTATATATACCATATCTTCTTAATCTACTGTTCTATTTATAAGCATTTAGATTATTCCCATAACTTCATTATTGTAAATAGTGTTAACAGTAAACATAGGCGTACATATGGCTTTTCAAATTAATGATTTTACATTCTTCAGGTAGATACTAGGAGTGCAGTTTCTTGGTATATCTATTTTTAATATTTTGAGGAACCGCCATTCAGAAATAATTTTTTAATTTTCAGTATCTTTCTTCCTCAATTTAATTTTCACTATACTAATTTGACACACTACCAGTTTTGATAGGAAACAATAATTTTGTTTTTTGTTTTTTTTTTTTAACTTAAATCAATGTAGGATGTAAAGCAGGAATTAATAAAGTTGGTTAAGGCAGCAGGATTTTCATCATCCACAACTTCTAATAGCTGGGAAGTAAACAGAACCTCACAGACACTCTCCTTCCAAGAAATTGCCCTTCTTAAAGCTGTACTGGCCGCTGGACTATATGACAATGTGGGGAAGATAATTTATACAAAATCAGTTGATGTTACAGAAAAATTGGCTTGCATTGTGGAGACAGCCCAAGGCAAAGCACAAGTACATCCATCCTCGGTAAATCGAGATTTGCAAACTTATGGATGGCTCTTATACCAGGAGAAGGTAAAGTACACATTCTTAAATTCCAATATATTAGGGTATTATACTAGAAGTCAATCCTAACAAGTTAGGATGCCTCAATAAGTTTTATATGTGGTTCTCAAATCCAGCTATTATGTTCATATTTGGACTCAAGATATACATAATTTCCCAGTGAAAAAAACTAAGCTTTCTCCTCTGACCATCATCATCTTTTCTACTTGAAATAAGAACAGATAAAGCAAATAGAAGTTTAATAATATATTTGTTCCCCGAGATTTCACAAAAAGTCCCAAATGGAACATGTATATTTCCAAATAATGGGGCTACTGGATGGATAGAATTATATATGAAATGATAACAGGTTGAGTCACAATATAACCTAATAAGTCAATAGCAATATTTATACATTACCATTAAAACAATAAACAATTTCATTGGTAACTGCATTGCCACCCCATTTTCTTAGTATTTAATTTGTGATAAAAGGTAAGGTGGCAGTTTCTTTTCTTTATATTTAGATGTTTGTCATCTATCTCATTCATTTTTATTTAAGGCAACATAAGAAGGAGCAAATGGGAAAACATTTCCCTTTACTAAATTGAGTATTTAGTAAATATTCCATTTTGTTTTTGACATTTAAAGTAACAGAGATCCATAATTTCAGACACTGATTTGAATAACTCTCAGCATTTCATCAAACTTAAATGTAAAACTTGAGAAATTACTGGTATTAAACATAGCAGAGGGGCCTCCCTGGTGGTACAATGGGTTAAGCAACACACTGTGAAGCAAAATGCAGCCACTGCAGCACGAGTTCGATCCCTGCCTCCGGCCAGGGAGGTGACCCACATGGCACAGGAGACCTCTCCTGCCTCGCCCACTGCTCCCCTCAGCAGTGTATTTCAGTAAACTTGCCTGTTCTTTTTCCCACTCTGTCTGTGGTGAATCCTCTTACCCCCTGCCCTTCTGGCCTGTACCCCAGTTCTTTTATGCATAAATGAATAAAACTTTTTTAAAAAAATAAATAAGCATACTTGAACTTTGGTCTAGAAACCAGACACTTTGCAACTTAATGATAATTATATTTTTATATTAATAGATTAATAAAATTTCTTCTTTGGAGTTTCATTTATAATCAAAGTATATCATTCAGCCTTAAAGTGATCTTATAATGCCTTTTTTTTTTTTTTAAAGATTTATTTATTTATGCATACAAGCACTGGGGTAAAGACCAGAGGTGTGGGGGGTGAGAGGATTCACCACAGACAGAGCGGGGAGCAGAACAGGCAGATCAACAGAAGTACACTGCTGAGGGGAGCAGCGGGCACAGCAGGAGAGGTCTGCTGCACCATGTGGGTCCCCTCCCTGGCCAGCAGCAGGGATCGAACTTGTGCTGCAGTGGCTGAGGGTTGCTTCATAGTGTGTTGCTTAACCCACTGCGCCACCAGGGAGGCCCTATAATGCCTTTTTTAATAGCATAAGTGTATAAGTGATGATGTGATGGTGATAATTACAAAATTGGAAAATTATATAAGATTGAAGTTAAACATGTATGACTTAAATATTTCATAGCAATTACATAAAGTGTTTATATGAAACAGATAAATTAACTATAAGACTGATTCTTCCCCTCCTTTATTCCTATGCAGATAAGGTATGCCCGAGTTTATTTGAGGGAAACTACCCTAATAACTCCTTTTCCAGTTTTACTCTTTGGTGGTGACATAGAAGTTCAACATCGGGAACATCTTCTTTCTGTTGATGGCTGGATCTATTTTCAGGTACACAGTTGAACAGATATTACTGATTACATTACATTAAAGATTTATGCTTCCACAGCCATTGAGGTAGATTTTTTAAGGTTTTTTTGTTTTTGTTTTTGAGTTTGCTTTTCTTTCTATAATTTGACTTAAATTAGAAGATGCCCTTATTTTATCAATACATTTTAAATTTCTTAAATTTGAAAATCAAATTATATTGCTATATAAATTGTATTTGTTATCAATAACAATTATAAATTGCCTTGTATTAGGTGTTTTAATAGTTAACAGTACATGATTTATCGCAATTTTAATATTCTAACAACCTTGTTAGATCATTTCTAAATTTCCTTGCTATAGATAAAGCACTTAAACTCAATGATAAGTTAAAAAACTTTCCTATATTATGTGAATTGTTATTGGAGCAATACTTGAACTGAGAATTATCTGATCCCCAAACTCCTACTCTTTCCACTATGTTGTGCCACCTATAAATAGTCACAAATAGATTAATAATTTTTAAAGCCTATTGCCAAATTCTTTGCTGGAGAAATTTGACTAACCAGTGCTACCAATAACAAGTTTTGTCTTACTGAATTCTGTCAGACTCATTGACAGTTCTTTATTCATACCCTTCCCTATCATCATTGACCAATTTAATAAGCAAATCTAATACATTCTGCTGTACTTTACCAAGAATGCTGTTTGTCTAGAACTAGAGAAGTGGATTTTAAATGCAGATTTAAAAATATATGCCTTTCTTGCAAAGAAGCTAGAGTAATAGAATGTTCTATAACTGAATTGTGGTGATGGTTACAATACTGTAAACTTAGTAAACTTCACTGAATTCTACACTTAACAGTAAGTGAGTTTTTAGTTGCTGTAAATTATACCTAATGAAACTTAAAAATTTCATTAAAAAAAAAAAAACCTCTATCCAGAGCCTCCCTGTGGTGCAAGGGGTTGGGTCTTGGCACTGAGGAGCTGTCCACAGCCACTCTTGTACAGGTTCAACCCCCAACCATGCTGACCGATATGGGTCAGCAACAGACCTCACCTGCCTCGCCCGCTGCTCCCCTTAGCAGCGTATTTCAGTCAGTCTGGCTATTCTGTTCCCCAGTCTGTCTCTGGTGGGTCCTCTACCCCCCCGTACTTGTGGCTTGTACCCCAGTTCTTGGGTATATGAATAAATAAACCTTTAAAAACAAATCCCTAAAACTTTTTGTTGGAGAGGCTTTACTCCAACAGAATTATATATGAGAAGAAAAAATGATTGGAATAATAGTAGCTGTATTTTAGAAAGAGATAGGAAATTTAATGATACTTTATAAGGAAATTGAGGTTTGTGTAGCTTAGCTACAGGAGGTAATTTGCCTGTATTTTTCTCATTATGTTTTATGTGAAAACTGAGACATGCTAAGGCAGATTGTCAGGCATATTTACCATGATTTATTTAAATACATTCACAACTCCCTTGATTAACCTTGTCCAACTGTCATCTCTTAATAGGCTCCTGTAAAGATAGCCGTCATTTTCAAGCAGCTGAGAGTTCTCATTGATTCTGTTTTAAGGAAAAAGCTTGAAAATCCTAAGATGTCCCTTGAAAGTAAGTGTTTGATGATTTTGTAAGTAGAAAATTGTACACACGAGTATGTGCAGTTGTATGTACTGGAACAGCTTTCTAAGAGAATAACCTATAACGTTAATTCTAGAAATTTGATTTATCTTTAAAAACATTGTAGTACACTATATCACATTGAAGTCTTAAATTCCATGTGATAATTTTAAAAAATACTTTAATGAAATTTATTTTATGCTGAATCCCATCACTCATAGACGGTTCATTATTCACAACATAACTGTGCTCTTTAGATTCTTTAGAGTTTACTTCTTCTAAGCTTCCTTCTTAAACCATTTGACCATTTCACAGAGCAATAGGATGATAAAAAACTGAGCAGTGTAAACTTTACTATTTATTAACACACTGGTAATATGGTAATGCAGTTATAATAAAAAACAAGAATGAGGGACTTTCTGGGACGTTTATACCCAACATTTTTTCTCTGCCATTCTCACAAATGCAGAGCTTTTAGTCAGATAAATAAATACATTATTTTTCAATGGAAATTTGCAGGAGACCTTTGCGTTTCCAGTTGGTAGAGTTTTTCTCAACATTTGTCAAATCAGGGCCTTCCTGGTGGCAAAAGGGGTTAAGTTGGAGCACTATAAAACTATCCACAGCCACTGCAGCACAAGTTCCATCCCTAGCTAGAGAGGTGACCCCATGGTGCAGCAGACTTCTGCCTGCTGCTACCCTCAGCTGTGTATTTCAGTCTGTTCTCCTGTTCTGTTCTCCACTCTGTCTCTGGTGAATCCTTGTCTCCTCCCCACCTCTGGCCTGTACCCAGGCTCTTGTGTGCATAAATAAATCTTTAAAAAAGAAAGAAAGAAAAAGGTGTGATATAATGCCAAGCTTCTTAAAAATATTTAACTGAAGTTGTTCTTAAGCTCTCTTTTACTCTTCCCTCACATTAAAAGTCATGGTTCTTTCTAGATTTGCCATTATTCCCCTTGTAGTGAGTGACCTCTTTTTTTTTTTTTAAATGCTACTTTAATCCCCAGAAACCTGCATGTCAGGGCCAAGTTATCAGAAGTCCCCACTGAAAGCCCAAGTGTTCAGTAATTGCTGTGTCTAGTATAAATATAAAATTTCAGAGTTAGAACCCTGATAATTACAACTCTCTAAAGAGTCATTATGAAGTTCTTAAGAAGTCACAATGTCAGAGCAACAGTTTAGAAGAGAAGCAGATGTTAACAAAACTTCCTTAACAAATAATGTAGCTTTTGTTGCTGTTTGTCAATTCATTGGTGTTTGATTCCATTTGTTATGTAGAGAGGTCTGTTGCTTCCCCATTGACACCTCTCCAAGAGCACTTCCTGTTCAAATTCGTTTTCTTTGGACTAAAAGTGAAAAAACTGGTAGCAGTTCCTTTTTCCTTGCCCACACCACTACATATATTACATCATCTCTTCAGATCTTAACTTTCACATACTCAAAATGTTAACTTTTTGTCAAAATATATGTAGTATAATTATAGCTATAATTAAAGTAGTGTTTGTAGGACAATAAATTTGTAAGCATCTGTAATGTTAAGTGAATATTGGTGGTATTAGTTTTGTATTATAATTTAAGAAAATCTTTTAATAAAGTGTATCTGTTGTTTACATGTATTTACTTTGGAAAAATAGCCAGTGATTAACTTATTCATTTGTTTGTTTCTTTTTCTCCACTCAGATGACAAGATTCTACAGATCATTACAGAATTGATAAAAACAGAGAATAATTGAAACTGAAATTCATGGTCAGCTGCTTTAAAACTTAAGATGAAGATACTGTCATGAAATTATGTGAAAATGGACCAGGCCATTAAGTATTTCTGTACTTAAAATGTTGGTACTAGCCATAAGTCAAAGGTGGCAGGAAAAGCACATACTTTTGACATGTGTAATTTTCTAGTTCCTTTTTAATGATTGTTCTCAATGTATTTGCCACTACATTTACAATAAATTCTTTGGTATCATTCATGTTTTCTACCTTATTATATGCCATTGCAAGATATGTGTAGTGTATATAATTACACTACAGTAGTAACTATAACAACACTTTGTTTATGGTGTACCTTTCTCATCTATCAATCTTTTTTGGAAAGCTTAGCCCTTCTTTGCCCAGAAGAGAAAATGAATTCTCAAGCCATATGTAATTATAGTTTCAGAAAAAAGCATACTTCAAAGTGTGTTATTTAATATTTGATACTCCAATCAAAAATAAGTATAAAATTAACATTTCAATAATATTTGTGAAGCATAAAGATATAGTCCTGGAGAATAGGAGGATGGCTAAATGCTGTCAACCTTGGGATGGATGGCTTGCTGCATTTTCCTCAGTTCTATTTGATAGCACTGCCCTTGAACCTATTTTATACCCAAAATTGATGGTAAGATCAGTAAACTTGAAATAGTTAAGCATGCTTAGATATTTTTCAATATTCTCATTTTTCCACTGAGGATATTTTTAAATTGCATTTTGATTTTTTAAAGGAATTTTTTCTATTTCCTATCAAGATTGAGGTAATTCAAATTAAGAACTTAGTATCAATATATTTTGATAATACAATTTAACTTTCACTTTATATGTAGATGGATGTAAAAATAATAGTAGAACCTCTACTTTTAGGGTTCTAGTTGTAATGTGATAAGGATATTGAGAGCAAAGAATCGTATACAACTACATTTTGTAATTTGTAGCTGGTGCTATTAATAGAAATGGAGACTTCAGGCGAAAGCTAAATAGGTGCTAGAAACAATTCAACTTACAACATATAGTGACAGAAATAGTGGAGTCCTGTTGATTGGTCTCTTTTTGTATGCAAGCAAGCTATACCCAAATGTTTTTTGTGTGTAAACTAATTTTCATACCAACACTATGAGATATGCACTGTATTCGATCCATTTTACAGATGTGGAACTGAGGCACAGAGAAGTCTATTTAAGGCTCCATATCTATTTAAATTACTGATGTGTCAACATTTTTCCTTTGACAATGTGAAATAGTGGCTGACATTAAAATTAGGATCATAAGGTTTGAGTCTTCCACATAGGTGATAGAGATAAAGGAGTAGAGTTAATCACCAAAAGAGAGCAAATAAAAGATAAGTAAGGGTAAAGTCTAGCAGAACTTCATACTTAAAAGTCTTTTCACTTCTTTCCATCTCTCCAGTCGTCACTAGGACCTGGATCACCAGTAATCCTTTTACCAGTATCCCTGTAGTAATCTCCAAACTAGACTCCCCTTATGATTCTTTACTCCACTCTCTACAACTGCAAGTATGATCTTTCCAAAAGATCATTGACCAATTAAAACTTTTACTGACATCAAGGTTATAAATAGGACCTACAAAAATTTAAGTTATCTGCATCTTGGTATCCATCATCCTCGTCAACTCTTCAGCCTTTCACAGTGCTCCAGCCATACTTGGCTTCTTTCTAATCCTTGAAGATGCCAAGCAGTTTTTAAAGCATTTGTACATACTGTTCTCTATTTTAATGACATCATCCTGTTTTCATGCTATTGCTACAAACCATGCTACTGATTTCCTCACTGGCCACTTTTCTGAAGTAATCTCCCTTTTATAATCATTCTTATACACACACAGTACTTTTCTCAAAATGTACCATCTGCTTTTTGTCTTCCTTTAGACCATATGCTACAATTGTTTCACTTACTAATGTATACTGAGCACAAAGCCTGGCACATTCAGGCATGCAATAAATGTTGAGTAAATGAGGTGTGAGAAGGGACAGGATAGGACATTCTTATGGAAATTAAGGAAGGAGAATTTCTGGAAGCAAGAGTATTGTCAACAGATGTCATGGACTAAGGAAAGACTACTAGTTAATGAATGGATCCACTTTTTTAAAGTATGAAATCCATTTTTAGTTTTGTTTTTTAAAGATTTATTTATTTATGCACACAAGAGCTGTGGCACAGGCCAGAGATGTGGAAAGTGAGAGGATTCAACAGAGACAGAGTGGGGAGCAGAACAGGCAGATCGACTGAAATACACTGCTGAGAGGAGCAGTGGGCGAGGCAGGAGAGGTCTGCGGGGCCATATGGGTGCATGCCCCCCCACCTCTGGGATTAAACGTGTGGCTGTTTCACACTGTGATGTTCAAACTGCTGCGCTCCCAGGGAGGCCCTGGATCCACCTTTTAAAGCAGTTTGAATTAAGAGTGGCAAGGACCCTGCAATTACCCACACATTTGATAATTTTCTAGAAGGACAGGACTCAGAAGTGAGTTTCTTGTAGAGAAATGACAAAACAGGATCAGCAAGGAAAACAGACATTGCATAGAGTCTGGAAGAACCTACATGCAAGTTCCCTATGTGTTGTACCATGTCTGCCTAGGAAGACCCACTTGAGACTCAACTGTCCAAGGATTTTATTGGACCCTGGCACAAACATCAAAAGCATAGCTATCAAAATTCCAGACTTCTAGAGGAAAAGGAGATTTTCAATGTCTCAAGCAGGGTAAAAGAGTGTTATCTGAAAAGCAAGGAACATTTTACAAGCCAAGTTCCCAGGCTTCAGTCAATAACTGTAAATAGGCCCTTCTAAAGATAGCAGCCTCGGGCCTGCCTGTGATAACTCTTTGTACATAGTCACAAAGCATAATTTTTAGGGTATGAATAAACAAAAGACAGAGCACCAATAACAAATACTCTTTACAGATGTGATAAAGTAACAGAAAAATTACAAAATGCTGAAGGATAAGCTATTTTAGGGTGGGAAGACCCTCACTGATTTGCAGAAAAAACAGAAATAACTAGCATGGTGAGGCTAATATTGGTGTGGGAGGGAGCCCAACAAATGACTAAAGAAATAGGGAACAACTGGCGAAGGCATTTTGACTACCCAGTCATGCTTAGTGACTTGAGGGAGATGAATAAATGAAGTTAATAGTTGGCAGGGATTTTTTGGTTTTGTTTGCACTAAAGTATCCATGGGCTCAATAGAATAAAAGAAACTGTCTCACTGAAATGGTTGGCCAGAACCAGAAGCCTGACCAGGGAAACGGAGAGAATCATGGACTAGAGGTCATCATCTCACAAATTTACTGGGTGAAAGAGCAAGAGTGCTCATGGACAAGAATTTTAGAATTTAAAATCTGAAATGTAATTGTTCTAATAATAAATAAAACTGAAGAATTTCCCTGCTGATGGACAGCAAAATGGAGATGGAATCACTGAAGATAGGTCCAAAACCAGAATGTGACCAGCATGTTGGTTCATCAATGGGAATACAGGTGGAAGATGGGGAAAGGGGAAAACAGAAAAGTGGCAAAAAAAAAAAAAAAAGTACAAGAGAGGGGCCCTGAGGAAAATAGCATGTTCATATCAAAAGTGTTGAATCCTAGTGGTGGTACAGAAATAGGTTCACCTTTTCTTAAATCAATTATTAACCCATGACATTTAGAAGTAGTACATAGAGGAGATGAAATTGGTAGGTCTTCACTGAAGAGGATTAAGTAGAAGAAATAGAAATATCAAGGGAAAGCAGATCTCCACTAAAATATTTTCAATTGAGCATTGGTGATAAGCACTAAAGCTGAAGTAAGAGCTTTATTATAGTCTTACTTTGTTCTCAACAACAATCCTGAGAAGGAGATGGGTAAAGCAGTTCTATTTTACAAATAGGAAATTGACATCAAGAAGCTAAATTTCCTGAGGTGATTGCTAATGAGGAAAATGTAAAGACCATCCAAAAATAACCTGAGCCATGTACCAGCATAATGAAAGAGCTATGGAATACAAAATTGCGAGTTCAAAAATGAACCCATCTGTCTATGAACAACTGATTTTTTTCTTTAAAATTTATTTTATTTATTTTTGCATACAAGACCTGGGGTATATAGTCAAAGGTGTGGGAGTGAAAGGATTCACCAGAGACAGAGTGGGGAGCAGAACAGGCACATTGACTGAAATACACTGCTAAGGGGAGCAGTGGGCAAGTCAAGAGAGGTCTGATGCACCATGTGGGTCAGCTTCCTGGCTGGGGATCAAACTCTGTGCTGCAGGGGCTGCCAATATCTTCACAGTGCTGAGACTTAACTCCTTGTGCTGTCAGGAAGGCCCCAGGACAACTGATTTTTAATAAGTGTGCCAAAACAATCCAATGGGAAAAGAATAGTCTTGTAAACAAAGGTGCTGGGACAACAGTTTGTTAACATATAAAAGAATTTGGACCCTTACCTCACACCATATATAAAAATTAAAAGTGAGTCTCAGAGCTTACTTCAAAGGACACCTTCATGGGGGCCAAATATAGTCTGCCTTGGGATTTAAAGGGATCATATAGGCCCTTATATAGAAAACAAATGGCAGGGGATCAGAGAGAAACTAGGAGATTATTGAGGAATCTCTGTAATAAGAGACAATGATGATTGAGTCCAGGGTCTATGAGAAGTCAGAGATTCTAGAAGATAAAGTTGATCGGATACACATACCTAGTAAGGTATGTGAGGTGTGAAACAAAGATGAAATTTAAGGATCGTTGGGTCCATGCAGGTTTGAGAGTGAACCCATGATACTGGTACTGCCGCTCACTAACACTCTCAGTAGGAAAAAGGAAAGTACACAGCCAAAAGCTGCAGGAGTGGATCCAGTGTGAAAAAAGGTTGAAATCAGCTGGACAAGAAACAGGCCATTGAAAAGAAGGCTGGAAAAACATCGGCGACAAGGAAAGGTTAGCATCAGTCCACAAAACAATAGAGACTCATCTAGTTTTGAGTGGTCACAAGTAACCTTTGGTTTTCACACACCATTCGTATGCTCTCCCATAACTAAGAATGAAGACACATATTACTATCAACTAGTTGCTGACTGATGCAACCTCAGATTCATCCACTATAACTTCTCCATACAACAAGCACTTATTTACAAAAAAAAAGTCAGAAACTTTTTCTGCCACACCCTCAACCTCCTGTTAATACTTCCAAAGTTAGGAGCCCTCCCTGGTGGCGCAATGGTTTAAGCAATGCACTAAGAGGCAAATCACAGCCAATCCAGCATGAGTTCAATCCCTGCCATCAGCCGGGGTGGTGACCCACATGGTGTATAAGACCTCTCGTGCCTTGCCACTGCTCCCCTTGGCAGTGTACTTCAGTTAATCTGACTGTTCTGCTCCCCACTAGTCTCTAGTGGATGCCCCACCACCACCTCTGGCCTGTACCCCAGTTCCTGTATGCATATATAAATTTTAAAAACCTTAAAAAAAAAAAACCTCCAAAGGTAAAAAAAAGGCATGATTTTACTGATTAAACATTTAATCAAAAACAAATAGTAGAAAGGGTCTGTTAAAAAGTGGAGAATGGAACCTACTGGGATGCCTTTTTTATGCTGTACTATCCCCTCCTAGTCAGCCCTGGTCACCCTGCTGCAGAAGGGCTACTATTCTATTGTCATTACTTGGTTTTAACTGAAGTCTATAGGTCCACTACAGATGGACGTCAGCCTACCATTTTGCTATTTTCTATTTGTCATTATCAGTTCCCTGCTTTTTTCCCCCAGCTTTTCCCTGATTTGGATGAATCAAGTATTTTTGTTGTTCTACATACCTACTCTATTTAAACTATACTATAAAAGTCTGCACTAAGTTAGAAAGAAATGTTTCCTCTGTATCTTTAACACTAGCATCCTAATGTTTCTAAATCAATGCCAATGAATAAATGTTCAAAACCTAAGATTAGCTGATTTCAGGAAATACTTTGGAACAAGGGCTATATATTATTGTACACAAAACTTCCTGGAATGCTTAGCTATGTAAAGAATGGTATAGCCATTTGATGGGAAACTCTATAGCTATTAAAAAATCATGAATTTGAAGAATATTTCATGATTCAGGGGAAATGACACAGTGCAATGTTAAGTAAGACGGGACAGAGACCATGCAATATGTTGGTTCCATGGTCTCCTTTTCCTAGTGTACAAGGAGTCCATGTTTTCCAGTCTCTTTTTGGTTAGGGTATGATCATGTGATTGTGTTTCTCATCAATGGTAATGTGAACTAAAGTGATGTGTCACATTCTAGTCTTAGTAAAGTAACATCGCAAATTTGCCAAATTCTCTCCTAAACACAGTGGAAGCACAGGACCCCAAAGGTGGTGAATTCCAACTTACTTTTGAAAGAAAACGGACCTGGATTGCTACTTGCTTGCAAGAACTGGGCTGAAAGCAAGAAACTAACCTCTGTTGTGCTAATCCATTAAGATCAGGTTTAGTTATTAGGGAAATGTATATACAGAATATCAAACTGTATATTTGAACAGCTTAATATTTTAAGAATTATTTTTATTTATGCATGTAAGAACTGGGGTGTAGACCAGAGGTATGGCGGGTGAGAGGATGCACCAGAGACAGAGTGGGGAGTAGAACAGGCAGGTCCACTGAAATACACTGCTAAGGGGAGCAGCAGGCGAGATAGGAGAGGTCTGCTGTGCCATGTGTGGGTTAACTCCCTGACTGGGGATCGAACTCAGGTCACAGAGTGATGGTGTGATAGTGCTGAGACTTAACTCCTAGGCCACCAGGAAGGCTCCCAAGCTTAATTCTGTTAATATAAAGTATGTACCAAACCATATGTCGATATTATGTGTGTTTAGATATACACACAGGTACATTAGGTAATTCAGATTGTTAGTCTTTTCTGTTCTAAAACTGTAACATTAAAGTTCTCTATTCAGGGCCTCCCTGGTGGCACAGTGGGTTGAGGGCCACACGTGAAAATATGTTTCTAATTCTATTGCAATAAATGGGTATTACTTTTTAAATCAGGAATATACAATAGATGTTATTAGTGGGGAAAGCACTGGCGCAGGCTCAGGCAGACACTGAATGAACTCTGGTAGATGAACTGAAATGTTTCCCCACAACAAGGGTTCTGATTATGGGATGGAGTGAGGGTAAGAGCTACTGTCATTGCTCTCCCTGGAATGCCTAAGGCCTTGGGGTTCTGATATATCACTGAAAAAAGCCTAAATATGTTATATTTTGAAAATAATTTCACAGTTCTGTTAAACTAGTATCATCCATGTCACCAAAAATCGGTGCTGCATTACAAAATGTAGGGGAGTGTGATGGCATAAAGCTGGTGCCCCACAAATGGCTCACATGTGCATTCCTCCAAGCAGATACAGCGACAGCAGATAAGAGAATAATACAGAAATGCGAGTTATAATGCTTAGGGAAACTGAGAATTTGCTAGTCTCTCCATAAGGACTAGAAAACATTTATCCTAGAGGACGATCACAGGGAAGAAAATCCAGCCACTCCATTTCTTCATTTCAAATCTACATATCTACACAGTTGAACCTACTGAGACTGGATCCTGCCTGTTACAGGGTGGCCTGGCCTGCCACATGCTGAGTGCTTTTGTTAACTGCTGGATCTTGGTGACTTTTCTCATAAATTCTAAGAAACATATGATAGGTGGCCCTCGACAGCTGCTCTGTTTTGATCGGCACTCTGTGATTTGACATTTAAGTAGGAGAATTATGTATTGTGCCCTTCAGCTTTCCCTTTTGTTGCTTTTCAATAGGAGCAGCTTTGCTTTACATTTGGGACAAGGAGTTCTTTTACCATGGTCTGAAGACACTAATTGTTGCCTTCTTTGTAGGAGAGAAAGAAAGACATGATGGATCTGCCCTTACAGAGAAGCCTGAGGTTATGTTAACATAGATGCACCATGGGCATAGAAGTCTTTTCTGCAAGCTGGACCCTCAGTATTTAAGGGGATCATTACAATGACAAAACAATAACAACAGCAATAAACAGAGATGCATTTATCTTGTATTTGATTGGGAAGAATTCATTGTGTACAATGAGACAATTTCATATGTTCACTCTACGCTCACTTTGAAATGTAACTACTTTAGGAGAATTTAACTAACATTAACTAAACACACTGAGGCCCCCTCTTCCCTCCAAGCCATAAGGAAACACTGCTCCCAAAACAATAACACATCAACTTATGCAACATTATGAGAAATCTCACTTGGAAAATAAATTTGCATATTAAAAAAGACTGATATTGAGACTTATAGACAATAGCAACACATAAGAACTCTGTTCAAAGAGGCACCCGACCACCCCCTCATTCAAATTCTAGGTCATCAAACTTTCAAGTTTCTGTACAGCTCTTACTACAGTCTAATATCTTTTACATTTTACTTATTGTTCTACTTTCTGCCACCCCCACCCCACCCCCATTTTGTTCAAGCAGGGGCCTTATGTGCCTTATCCACTGCTGCAAACCTAGAGAAATGCCCAGAATTTAGCAGGTATTCATTAAACATTGGCTGGAAAACAGCAAACAACTACAATATCCAGGTAGTTATATACTAGCAACAAGAGAACTTGGTTTTAAAGCTTCCTTTAGTGTTTTATCTTAGATCTGCAACTTCATGTGAAAAATAAGTTTACATCAGAAATGGAAGGTGAAATGGAAATCAGGCTTTTTAACAGATTAGTGGTCACTGCTAAAGAACAAAGCTACCAACCCACTTCATCACTCCTCAGGCCAGCCTGCATTCTGAAACCTCCTCTTCACTTCCAGGAAAGCTTTAAGGTATCAGAACTTATACTCTCCAGCCAATTTAAACATATCTATTTAATAACAGTGCTCTCTGAGAAGCTACGTAAACTGTCACTTTCTTACATGATCACCTCCTAAGAGGTAGTGGGCTCAAAGACTAGACACACTCATACTCCAAATGGTTTCATGACCGCTTTGGCCTGAAAGCCTTGTTTTGTCTTCCTCACTCTTGATCTTAGCTCAAAATTTAAAAGGTCAGTGAAGGTATATAGTAAAAAGTCTCTTATTTCGTTCTCCAACTCTCCCAGATCTTGTCTCCAAGATTTTATGCAAATTAAAAGATACATGCACATGCTCTTCTTTTTACACAAATGACAACATAGTTTGTTGTTTGCACCCAGCTTTGGTTTATTTAACACTCTGTTTTGAAAGTCCTTCTGTATGCGTATAGATATGCGCATTCTTTTTAGTGTGGCATAATATTCCTTTTTGGGCTGTCCCTTATTGAGGATGAGAAGTATTTTTACTGTTTGTGTGTGCTTAATAAGGATATTGCATTAAATATTTTATAGTCATTTTGCATTAATACAGAAAAGTTATTCAGGAGTATAACTGTGGAAGAGGATGTGCATTTCAACTGTTTATAGATCTTGCCAAATTGTTTTCCAAAATGGTTGTTCTATTCTCACCAACAAAATATTGAGGCACCATTCCCTATAGCCTCTTATCAAACATTTGGATCTTTATCAGTCAGATGAAATGGAAGATAATATCTCACAATAGTTCTAATTTTTATTATGAGTGAATCTGAGCATTTTTTCATATATGTGCTGTGGACTATGTGAGCAAATATTTACTGTATTTAAAATTAGATTATCTCTCTTTTTCCTATTGATTTATAGGAGTTCTTCATATTTAAGAAAATAAGGCTGTGTCTATCACACAAGACAGGAAAGTAATTTGCAGTTTTAACTAGAAATACCTTTATCCCACTTACTACATTTTTAAAAAAATTTATTTATTGGTGTGTTCAAGAACCGGGATACAGACCAAAGGTGTGGGGGGTGAGAGGATTCACTAGAGACAGAGTGGGGAACAGAATAGGCAGATTAACTGAAACACACTGCTGAGGGGAGCAGCAAATGAGGCAGGGTGCTGCACAATGTGGGTCACCTCCCTGGCCAAAGATCGAACTAGTGCTGCAGTGGCTGTGATGCTTCACATTGTGGTACTTAATCCCTTGCATCACCAGGGAGGCCTCCCACTTACTACGTTTTTTACTTTTACATAATCAGAAAGATTTATCAATCATTTCTTTTACAGTCTCTTGCATTGCATCATAATTTTCTATTCTGATAACATTACAAAATCTGAGGCATGCTACTTTAACACCTGTCAATGAGCAAATCTTGGATATCTCAATACCTAGGGAAGGCAAACACAACAAAGGCACATGTCCTCTCTGAAGATTTCCAAAGTGTTTCCATTTATTCTGATTTTTTTTTCTGGAGGGTATACTTTTTCTCCAAACAAATGATACCAGGAATGACTCATTCAGAGTCAGATGAGACCCTGCTCTCCATATGCTGTTAATACACACCCAACAAGTCTGTTAGTATAACATTTTGATCATATCATAAATGAATATAAATACCTTGAATGTTATACACACAGTAGCAGGAGGACTGCTCCGTTCTGACATCTCTGTGTCTACAGGGACAACGGCACGGTTTGAATGGAAACCAGCAGAGTAAACATCAGGCTATAGCCAGAGTCTGAGGAAATGCTTTCAAGGCCCATTGAAATAAGCCCTTTAGTCTGCAATATTTTGAGGCTGTGGCCTGCACTGGTTTCACCCATAATTATGCTACTATGCTTACCATGTTTTTAGTTCTTGACGTCCACTTCTGATCCAGGTACTGGAAGGACAGTCTGCTGCTGGAAATCTTCCATCCTAATACTGTATCTTCCTTCTAATTGTTATAATTCAGCACCTGAATGTGGCAAAAAGACATACACTTTATATAAGTAGAGCTGCTTACCTGTTACCCTAGCTAGTGCTTATTTAGGGGTAAATGTCTCTAGTTCAACACTTCAGAGACCAGTCCGAAATCTCAGATGAAATACAGTAGAACTGTAATATGAATACCAGCCTCCTTGCTCCTTACAACTATAAACATGTATCAACATATAAGCCATATATGTATGATATACAGATATATGTATGTCTCCCTCTCAACAAAATGAATGCCAGTTACTACTTCTTCCAGTTAACTTGGATGGGAAAACTAACATACATTAGTTAGAAAAATATATAATTATAGCAGCAGGTACTATATTGAGTATTACATAAGATCATTATATGCCTTACTTATTCCTCACAATAGTTGTGTCTCCATTGAATCCTCTCACCTCTTACACCTCTGGCCTGTACCCCAATGCTTGTATGCATAAATAAATAAATCTTTATTTTTTTATTTATTTATGCATACAAGCACTGGGGTACAGGCCAGAGGCGTAGGGGGGTAAGAGGATTCACTACAGAGAGTGGGGAACAGAATAGGCAGATCAACGGAAGTACACTGCTGAGGGGAGCAGCAGGCACAGCAGGAGAGGTCTGCTGCACCATGTGGGTCCCCCACCTGGCCGGCAGCAGGGATCAAACTCATGCTGCAGTGGCTGCAGTTTGCTTCATAGTGCATTGCCCAACCCACTGCGCCACCAGGGAGGCCCATTATAAATAAATCTTTAAAAAAAAAAAAAAAGCACGAGAAGAGAGAGTGCAATTCACTTGAGCTTGTGTATTGAACCCTTGATGAACTTGGTTATTGGCCAATCTCCAGGAAGGCAGGGAACAAAGAGATGGCTTTTCCCTAGGTGTGGATATAGGTGGACATTTAGACATGTAGGTATATGTCTAGCTTTAATATATGTGCTGAAATTTCCTGCCTTTACTTTATTAAATACCAGCAAAACTTGCCTGATGTCAAGTACCGTAAATACTTCTCAGTTTGGTTGCTTATCTACATTAATAGAAAATACAGTTTTCAATAAATACAATTTGTAGTGACATCAAAACTGAGTTTAAGGATCATTTGAGATGCAAACAAAGATGCAAACCACTTGCTTTGTCTGATGAAACAAGGTACTGTAAGTAAATGCAATTCAATCCTAGAACTGGGCCAGGTGAAAGTGGGGCTTCTGCCTGAAGCTGAAATGGCAAACCAGAAAAGCAACAACAGAAAGATGACAACTTTGATTCCATTATATTAATATTCTCTGGCGGATTTCATAATCTCACCTGAAAATAAGCAGGGTCAAATTGTTGTTAAGCAGCTTTCATGTTAGAAGAGGGGTTTAATTAGGTTTTACATTTTTAAAGTATTTAGGTTTAATTAATGCCTGTAGATTGGGCTGAGGTCCCAGAGAGATTAGAAAATAGAACAGACCCTTCATAAGAATATAAAAAGTCCTTAACTTGGACCATATTGTTAATACCACAACTAACTGCACACTTACATGGCCTCCATTCTGGTTCCCTCCAAAGCCATATTCCACACATCAACTAGGGTAAACTCATACTGCAGTGGCTACAGATGCTTCATAGTGCAGTGCTTCACCCCTTGCCCTACCAGGGAGGCCAGCTAGGGTAATCTTTTAAAACAAAAGACAAATCATTCTTCGTCTTTGGTTATATCTCTTTAATGGCTTCAAGTAAAAATCTAAACACATAATGGTGCCTATAAGGGACTCCATAACATTACTGTTGAAGTGGTATAGCATGGGGATTGTGGAGCAAGGAGCTAGGCTGAGCTAGAATCCTAGTTTTGCAATTTCTTATTTTCATGACCTTAGGTGAATTAGTTTTTGTCACTATGCCTGTTTTCTTGTGTGTAAAATGGGGACAAAAGAATGAATCTCACCAGGGTTGTTGTATATCTAAATGGGTATAATCTACATAAAGAACATAGCACAGTATCTTGCATGTAATAAATTTTATGTAAGCATTAGCTATCACCTTTCCTACTTGGCTTCCCTTCCACCCAACTCTGGGTTCCAACCTTTCTTTATCAGATACGCCAGAGAACGTATCAGGAATCATGCAGACCATTCTACATCCTATTCCTCTATTTGGAACTCTCTTCCCCTAATGTCCCTCTTCTCTTTTTTTCCACCCCATCCTTCTTAGTTTAACTGCCAGTTGCTCCTACTATGGGCTTCTATGGCACTCAGCTAGGGCTGCCACCTTAGGCAGCCTACTTAAATCTGAATGTCAGATAAACAACAAGTAAACTTTTCATATAAGTACACCATGTGTAGGGCCTCCCTGGTGACGCAATGGGTTAATCAATGCACTATGAAGCAAACCGCAGCCACTGCAGCAAGAGTTGGATCCCTGTCACCACCGCGGGCCAGGGAGGGGATCATATGGTGCACCAGACCTCTCCTGTCTCACCTGCTGCTCCCCTCAGCAGTGTATTTCAATTGATCTGCCTATTCTTCTCCCTACTCTGTCTCTGGTGAATCCTCTCACTCCCCACACCTCTAGTCTGTACCCCAGTGTGTGCATGCATAAATAAATTTTTTTAAAAAGTATGCCATATGTAATAGTTGAATTTTAGCCAAATAAATAATTTTAGTATCAATATGTTCCATGCAACATTTCATACATACTTAATGCTATAATTTTGTTTTTCAACATTTGAATTTCACCGAGTGTCTTGTGTTTTATCTGTCAACCCTAGACCCTGGAGAACCTGTCATAATTCTTTTTATACTTTAAACAACTTAAAAGTTGTAGCAAATGGTTCTTTGTTTCCCTTTCTAGAGTATCAGTTCTGAAGGGCTAGGTCCATACAGCTTTGCTTATTGTTTTAGCTCTGGTCTGGCAGGCAGTCCACAATGGTGGAGGGATTGAGGCATCAGGTCAATGCTCAGGCATAGTCTATTAGGAATTAACTCTTATTACCAGCAAACTCTATAGGAAAACAAAGATTTTTTTTTAACAGGGTACTACTAACCTCATGTCCACAGGTGATTAAAATGATGGAAATGCTTTTCAGAACAACTCCAGTGTGATGATATTGTTGACTCTACAACTATGGCTTTAAAGGTGACCTGGCTACTTTAGACACGATAAGGACTTTCAGTCTTCACATCTATTTCACTTGTCCCTCAAAGCAAGTATTAATACCTACATTTAACAGATGAGGAAATGGCGCCGCAAAGAAAGTAAGCAGCTTGACCAAGATTATCAATAATTGGGAGTGGCAATTTTGATGCTACAGTTTATTTTTTCTCTTTCCACTGAACTACATGGCCATCTGGGATAATTTGAAAAAATCAGAATTCCCGGATTCTCCCTCCTGGCCTGAAAGCTTTCCAAGGAACAAACCTGGTATTTGACCCTTCTCCATAGATTTAGTTGCTCCTCCCATGATGGTGCTCCAACAATAGCCTGAGAGGAGACAAGGAGGCCTGACACCTACATTTTAAAATACAGGTCATTCTTAGCTATTCTCTCATTACAAATTACATTCTTTAGGTTTGGAGACTACTAAAGACCTTGCTCAGAGTTATAAGGAAATAGGAGTAACATTAGTCAGAGCCAGAAATCCATCTCTTTCACCTGAATTTCTAGGAGACACTAGAAATTCACACCCATCCACTAAATTTCTGAGTACAGAGATTTTGTATATGGACATTGCCAGCTTTCTCCTGGAAGAGGTGAGAATGACTGAACCTGCTCTTAGAGTGCCTCACCTCTTGGAATGTCTCTGGAAAGGTAATCAGGCTGAAGGTATGTGGGCTTTCTACCTCTAAGACTCACAATGCTACATAAGAGCCCAGTGCTCTTTTCCCCTAAGGATTAGAATCTTTTCAGGAAGATTCTCTCAGATGGAAGGACTCCGGTTTTTACCAGAACTGGACGCTGTGGACGAAAACATAGGAAACTGCCACTTCCAGTTGTCCTGCTCAGTCTCTTCTGTCTGGGCAGCCTCTCCCCCTCTCCTTCTGCTCTGTCCACTTCGGTGAGATTCTGAAGGAAGTGGGAACTTCCTCTGAGGAATCTTTCCTTTTGAAGGAGGGAAACCGGAAGAAGGGAATAACCACCGAGGGCTGCCCGCCCAGGCTGGGCCAGAAGGTGAGAAGCTAATGACCTAATACCGAACAGGCTGGGAGCATTTCGATAAAGCTAGGAAAGCTAGCCTCCAACGATGTTATGTCCTCAACCCACTCCAGCTTCAGCTTATTTGATCTGGGGTGGAAAATGCGGGGAAAAGCACAACAGGACCGCCGACCTGCAGTGTGAGACTCACCGGGCAGTTTTCTGTTTTGATTTAACCCTAATGCCTGCCTGGCTGGTTGGATTAACTCCTCGATTCATAGCAGCGCGGAGGAAACTGCCCCTCCGAGGCTCTGCTCCCCAAAGACCCGTGGAAGATGGTGGTTACTCAGATTCTGTCTTAAAAATCACAAACGCAATTAATTCGACTAATGGGTCTCTGAAGAAAATTTTCCAAAACTGACAGAATTCTAGCTGGAGGCTTCGTTTGGCGCTTTACAAAATTACCGACCTGGATTAGAGGCGGCACGGAAGGTGCTCGAGACCATCTGGTCTAAGACTGGGGACTGCCCCGCGGGAGAATGTTTTTCCCCGGCGCGGTGGAGCTCCTCAGCTGGGTCGCGCGCTCAGCTGGTTTCACCGCTGAGCCCCAACCCACTCTCACCCGACTGCACATCCGGCTCGTGCAGCGACCCCTGCTTGGTTGCCGGGGTAACAAGGAACGCGCGCGGAGCGGGTGGTGCTGGGCGGGTGCGCCCGAGCGCTGCAGCTCCTCCCCCTTGCAGACCGCGAAGGCTTAGCGCTGCCAACAGCTGGCTCCAGAGCGGTTCTTTAGCCGGGAAAGCGCGGCTCTCGAGCAACTCAGGGCTCAGCCAGTGAGAGGCCGGGGGTGTGGTAGAGGGAAGGGGCAGGCTGAGTACTTAGATACCCGCGGGCCGGGCCACCCAGTCTGGCTCCCAGTGCACTCTCGCGCTTGCGTTCAGCACGCCGCAGCCTGGGATTAGGAAAGCAGCTACCCTGCTGCATCATGGTGACACCCTGCACCACCAGCCCCGTGAGCCCCGCCGTCCAGGCTGGGAGAAGGGACAATGACCAGAACCTGCGCGCTCCAGTGAAGAAGAGCAGGCGCCCACGGCTCCGGAGGAAGCAGCCGCTGCAGCCGCTGAACCCGGGCCCGCTCCCCGGGGACTCCGGCGTTTGCGACCTGTTCGAGTCCCCCAGCTCCGGTTCGGAAGGTTCAGACAGTCCCGCTGCAGCTCGAAGCTGCAGCCCCCTGCTAGGTCCTGCCCAGCACTTGGTGCAGCTAGATCTACAGACCTTCCGCGACTACGGCCAGAGCTGCTACGCCTTCCGCAGGGCGCGGGAGAGCCACTTCCATCCGCGGGAGCCGCTGGCGCGGCAGCCACAAGTGAGGCGCTGGTAGAGCCAGCTCCCCACCGCCGCTTCTCCTCTCGGGCTTTCTCATTTTCTGCTGTCTACCCTTCGGGGCGTGTCAGCCCTCACCAGCCCCAGTCCCTGTTCCCAGCCCGGGCCGGAACGTGCTTGGAGGGCGAGGTTACCGGCCCCATTTTACAAATGGAGAAAAGTGGGGCCTAGGCCGATTAAGTTACCTGTCCGAAGTCTCCAAACTGGTTAGTGGGAACGAGGTAGCTTGCAGAGGATTAAGACGGTTTCTGGGTTCCAGTCGGGATTCCTTTCAACCCTAGGCCAGTTATTTAACAATCCTGAGCTTGTTTCTTTACCTGCAAAGTGAGGGGCCCAGTACCCCACGAGGTAATGTGTACACGGTCCGCACGAATCCAGGCGCCCGACTCCTAACCTGGCGAGTGCTCTTA
This sequence comes from Galemys pyrenaicus, assembly GCA_019455555.1. Classification (NCBI taxonomy): domain Eukaryota; kingdom Metazoa; phylum Chordata; class Mammalia; order Eulipotyphla; family Talpidae; genus Galemys; species Galemys pyrenaicus. The sequence goes on along the minus strand of JAGFMF010011595.1, from coordinate 1,830,656 downwards.
CCGTGGCAGCTCACGGCAAGCGTTTCTTTCCCTTCTTCCTGCCCTCTTCTGGGGAAGCTCCTTGGATCTTCTCCGTCCGTTCTTCAGCAGCTTCTCTCCACGCTAGGCTCAGCCAGCCCGCCTCCCTCCTCCTTCGGCAGGTAACGGCGGAATCCCGCTGTAAGCTGCTCAGCTGGCTGATTCCGGTGCACCGCCAGTTTGGCCTCTCCTTCGAGTCGCTGTGCCTGACGGTGAATACTCTGGACCGCTTCCTTACCACCACGCCTGTGGCTGCAGACTGCTTCCAGCTGCTCGGGGTCACGTCCCTGCTTATCGCTTGCAAACAGGTACCTCACACAGGGTCTAGGGGACAACTAAATTTCTTGCCTCTAACCACTCGACTCTCCAGTGTACACTATTCAGTGCTGGGTTCTCAACTCATTTCGGTAGAGGTTTGCAAATTTACACATTCCCACTGCCTTAACGTCACAATTCCCTCACGAACTACCTCCCCCCAACCCCCACAGGCCCTAAAGAAATGGGCCGAAGAAGTTCCAAGTCTTTGCAGCGCTGCTATTCTGGGGATTGGGGGGGTTAGGGTGGGGTCAAATTTTCTTATGCCTTATTTCAGCTGGACAGTACTTAAACTGCGCTGGAAATACACACAGGTGATTTAAGTGGAAGTAACACAAAATGAAGTCTCAGTTGATTCGCTGGAAGGGATGGGGTGGCTGGGGCCTTTTGAGACTTGGGTGGGTCTAGCTCTCTGGATGCTGCACGGTGGGGGCTGAGCGCCCCTGTGTTACAGGTGGAGGTGCACCCGCCGCGCGTGAAACAGCTCCTGGCTCTGTGCTGTGGTGCCTTCTCGCGGCAACAGCTCTGCAACCTCGAGTGCATCGTACTGCATAAGCTGCACTTCAGCCTGGGCGCACCAACTATCAGTTTTTTCCTGGAGCATTTTACCCACGCGCGAGTGGAGGCTGGACAGGTGGAGGTCTCAGAAGCCCTGGAGGCACAAACTCTGGCTCGGGGGGTGGCGGAGCTGAGCCTGGCAGACTACGCCTTCACCAACTATGCCCCATCCCAGCTGGCCATCTGTTGCCTGGCGCTTGCTGACCGTATGCTGCATCTGCAGCACCCGGTGGACTTATGCCTGGTCGGGCATCCCGAGGAAGCTTTGCAGGACTGTCTGGGCAAGCTGCAGCTGCTGGTGGCCATAAACGGAACCTCCCTGACTCATATGCTGCCCATTCAGATCTGCGAAAAGTGCAGCCTACCCCCAAGCTTGAAATGAAGTGGATCCTTGCTATCCTTTTATTGTGTGATGTGGCTGCTGACCGCACCCATTTGCTTTAGAAAGAGTTCAGTATTGGCTCACAAATAGGTTTCAAGGATTCTTGGTCAACAGGTCATCCTACAGGTTGTAAATAGTGTAAGATGATAATGTCTAGTCATGTATTTGTTTTGCTGAGATTTCACTTGAGTCTGAGCCTTGTCTTTCCCCAGTAAACAGGTTGCCTTGGTTTGACTGCTGTTATTGGGTGTGTTTGTCCATGAACAGGGAAGGGGAGGGCAGCCCGGGAATAAAAGTGACCATGGGCCTTCCTTGTGGTGGTGGCACAGTGAGTTAAGCAACGCAGTATGAAGCAAACCACAGCCACTGCGGCACAACTTCAAACCCTGCTGCCAGCCAGGGGGTAACCCACATGGGGCAGCAGACCTCTCCTGCCTCTCCCACTGCTCCCCTCAGCAGTGTGTTTCAGTCCACCTGCCTATTCTGCTCCCCACTCTGTCTCTGGTGAATCCTCTCACCCTTTGCACTTCTGGCCTGTACCCTGGTTCTTGTATGCATAAATAAAATAAATAATCAAAATAAAAGTGACCAGCAGTCATTGAGGAGGGGTCTTCCATTCCCAATTGTCCATTCTGTGGTTATCTTTGTGCAGGAAAGCCAGGTCCTGGCAAGGTCCTGAATCCTTGGTTCTAGTTACAGGGGTCAGTTAGGGTCACTTGTACCCTATATCCAGTGATCTTGAGGCTGAGGACTGAGCAACCCATCAGAGGTAAAGGGTACAGTGGGGTGTGAAGTGAAATAGATTACACGTGGGCCCATGCTGTCCAAAGGAGCCAGAGTGCACACACTGCAAAGAGGGCAGACTGGAAACCCTCAGGTACTGTGCTGGTTCACTAGGTAGTGCCAAACAAGAGCAGCTCCCACTAGTGAATGATGCTGGAAATGAAGGTTTTTGCCTGCAGTTATGATCATTATGAATCTAGCCCATTATATCTGCTTAGTGAGAGCCCATGGCAAGAATGGCATAATAGTAGTCACAGTTAGCATATCATGACATATCAGAGGCTATTCGGCATGCATTATTCCAAGCTAACAGTTCTATGAGGCAGGAAAAGTGTATTTTCCCATTTTTCAGAGGACAACACTGGAGCAGCCAGATTGGAAAGCAGGTGATCTGAGTGCAGAGTCCCACACTTAGCCATACTGCTTAACTCTCACCCTTACCCCCAGGTTTCTAGAAATGCTTAAATAAAAAAGACCCTCTTCCTGAGATAGGTGTGGGACAAATTGTTTACTCAGTGCCTTCCATCCAAAAGGGACTACAGAGAACATATTTGCAGAAGCTGCATAGTCCCTGCCTTCTAGCTTGTTACAGGAGCTATTTTATAGATGGGGAAAACTGAGTCAAGAAATGAGACAGGTTTGCTAGTAGAGTTTTATGACTCCACAACTGTCCCATCTTCTCACCTACTGTAGACCATGAATTTAAGCTATTCCCTCCAGCAAATTCACTAACCTTTCTGAGCTTGACAACTGATACCAGGACTGTTGAGCAGCCTAAATGAAACTGTTGTGAGACAATACCAGTAGTGATGAAATGTGTGTTCTGGAATCAACTTGTTGAATAACTAAGCAAGTTACATCACTACACCTAAGTTTCTGTAAAAGTGGGAATAAAATGAGCATTTTTTTGGTGGGGTTGAAGTGTGGATTTAATGAGGTTCTATATTGCTCCCTCTGCATAGATACTGGCACTTGGCAAGTCTTCAAGAGATGAGGGCTGATGGCAGCCTGCCTTCAGGCTGCTGGGGAAGAGGGTACACAGAAAAACCTTGGCGAAAAAAAAGAAAGCAAATAAAGGAAAATGTTAACTGCAGGTGAACATAATGTTATTCAGTGTACTGCTTTTCCCCCCTAAAATATTTAGTATGCTTAAAGTTGGGGGGGGGACACAAAACCTTCAACCATGTGCTACTATTGCATTTAGAATAAATCCAAATGTATGACAAATATGTAAAAATAAAAAGCAAACTCAAAACCAATTTAGAGAATCTTCCTTGAACTTCACAAGAACCCCGAAGTACCCTTCAGAGCAAGGGGCTACTCCACTCTGGGCTTCTCAACCCCTCTTTTGATATATTAATATGTTAAGCTCTGCAGGAACTCTCCTCTCGGTTTTGGTGAGAGGCTTAGTGCTGATCTCCAAGCTATGTGAGAGAAAGCTGGTTTACAAGAGGAGGAGGAAAATCATGTGTGTCCCAAGTCACACAACTGCTGAAACCCTCAGTCTGGCTGTTGGGAGAAGGGCGACAACTGGGCTTTCTACAAAAATATGATTTGGGGGTGCCTCCCAGACGGCACAGGAGGTTAAGTCTCAGCACTATGAAGCTATCAGCAGCCACGGCAGCATGAGTTCCACCCCACCCCCAGCCAGGGAGCTGATCCACATGGCTCAGCAGACCTCTCCTGTCTGCCTGCTGCTCCCCTCAGCAGTGTACTTCAGTCAATATGCCTGTTCCCCACTCTGTCTCTGGTGAATCCTCTTACCACCCTCTCTCACCCCTGGCCTGTACCCCAACTACTGTATGCATAAATAAATCTTTAAAAAATATGATCTGAGGAGTTGTCTTCACCAGCATTTACTCTACCACCCAGTCAAAATAGGTATGGGTGATCTGGTTCCCGAATCATCCAGACTAGGAGCCTAGCATATAATCATGCTATTTCAATGACCGCTGCCACAGAAAATCTATTGTATACTTTTATATACAATCCCCATATTTTTTTAAAGATTTATTTATTTATGCATACAAGCACTGGGGTACAGGCCAGAGGTGTAGGGGGTGAGAGGATTCACCACAGAGAGCGGGGAGAAGAACAGGCAGATCAACAGAAGTACACTGCTGAGGGGAGCAGCGGGCACAGCAGGAGAGGTCTGCTGCACCATGTGGGTCCCCCCCTGGCCGGCAGCAGGGATCGAACTCATGTTGCAGTGGCTGCGGTCTGCTTCATAGTGCATTGCTTAACCCACTGCGCCACCAGGGAGGCCCCCAATCCCCATATTTTTCTACCTCAATTTGGAACTCACTGGTGAAAAATGGGCTTGTTCACAGATCTAGAACCTATAATGGTGTTGATGTGTAGCAGTCTCCCACAAACTCAGTTAAGAGTTCCCCTACTTCTTTTACAGACTGGGAAGTTCATAAGAATACCAGTGCAGGTAGTAGGTAAGCTACTCAGGAACCAGTGGAGCCTGAAGACAGAGCTAGGAACTGGCTGCAGCTGCCAGAGACTGGCAGTGCAGCTAAAAAGTCTCTTTAAAACAACAGCTACACAGGGCCCGCCCTGGTGGCGCAGTGGGTTAAGCAACTCACTATGAAGCAAACCACAGCCACTGCAGCTTGAGTTCGATCCCTGCCCCCAGCTGGGAAGGTGACCCACATGCCACATGCCACATGGTGCAGCAGACCTCTCCTCCCTGGCCTGCTGCTCCCCTCAGCACTGGATTTCAGTCCATCTGCTTGTTCTGCTTCCTGCTCTGTCTGGTGGATTCTCTCACCACCCTGCACCTCTGGCCTGTACCCCCCCCCCAGTGCTTGTATGCATAAATAAATATTTAAAACAAAACAGTTACACATTAATAGATCCATACTAAGCATCAGTCACTTGACATAAATAATTCCATCTTCATAGCAACTCTATTGAAGTCAGGCTTACATCTTCCTTAAAGAACTGGGTTCATGATGTCCTCATAGGACCCTAAAGCCAGAGTTCCTCACCATCAGACTTACCAGGCCAGCTCTAACAGACTGACCTCACCTCCACTGGGCCCCACAGATGGGCCAAAGACCTTCTAAAGCTATTGCACCTCTCCTTTTAGGTTACTCACCACCACTGTTAGTGATACCTTGTTTATTCATACAGAGAATAGGTGCAAATAAAAAAGCCTTCACCAGGCTTCAAGAGAGGCTTTTTCACTACTACTAGGTATAAGGTGCAAAGAAGCTGCCCAACAGAAGTCAAAAAGATTGTAATTTCAGGTGACTGCTCAGATTAGATAGATATATGAACGGTCCTGAGTGAGGACCCCCCCCCCCCTTTTCCCAAGGGTCTGGAGAAATCCTTTCCTGGGAAAAGCTTCTGGCCTAGGGAAGGGCAGTCAGGAACCGCAGCAGAGGGGGAGCCTGGACGGCAAAAGGAACAAGAAGCCCGGTGGACTGTGTTGGAGAACTGTGGATGCCCATTTAGTAGGTGGGGTGACCCAAGAGATGGTGAAGGGGCTATAACCGGGCTCACTTGGCAGCGCAGGAGCTATAATCATATACAGTGTTGTAAACCAATGTTTCCTCGGCACAAAAAAAGAAAAAAGACTGAGGCAGAAAAAAGACTGAGCAAGACCTGCCGAACAGACTGCGCCTTAACTTGAGGCATGGGGTGAGATAGAGATCAGGGTTTTAGGAGATTTAGGACTGCGTTTTTAGCTTCTGGTGGAGAGCTTCAAGATGTTATATTCGAGTCTCTCAGGCTCTGCTGCCAGGGAAAGTGCCGGGCCAGGGGTCCCGGGCGAGACTCTACGACCCAGAACTAGAGGGACAAAGTGGAAATCAGCGAGTCAAGACTGAATGTTCCACAGTATTGGTGGAAGGGGCGTCTGTAATCTGGTGTTATTTTGGGGAGTTCCTGCCGAATTCTAGATCCCCGTCAAATCGTCCAAGTCGAGGGCCTCCCTGGTGGCGCAGTGGGTTGAGCGGCGCACTATGAAGCAAACCGCAGCCACTTGCAGCATGAGTTCGATCCCTGCTGCCGGCCAGGGAGGGGGACCCACATGGCGCGGCAGACCTCTCCTGCT
>JAGFMF010011595.1:1798295-1824382 GCA_019455555.1 Galemys pyrenaicus | reverse complement strand
CTGTTCTGCTCCCCGCTCTCTGTGGTGAATCCTCTCACCCCCCCACACCTCTGGTCTGTACCCCAGTGCTTGTGTGCATAAATAAATAAATCTTTAAAAAAAAAAATCGTCCAAGTCGAGGCAAACGCCGGAGTCCGGCTTTAGCGAGTTGCACTCCACTTATATTTCGTGCCTTGTACCTGGGGTGGGGAGTACAGGATATTAAGAACTGTTAACTCTTTCTCCCCGGCTGTCCATAAGGGAAGGCTGTATCCAGCGCTGGGGTCGGCGGGGCTGGTACGCCCCTACTTCCCTGCGGTCTAGTGGCGCAGCGGGGAGCCGGCGGCGCCAATGTTAGCCAAAAGAGCGCTGGCGGGCCCGGGCCCGGCTCTGGCGGCTCCCAAGGGAAGCGGCGTTGCCAGGTTGGGCTTAACGCCTCCGCCCGCGCGCAGATTGTCCCGGGCTGAAGGCGCCACCTCTGGCGCTCAGACGCCAGCCTCCCGTCCAGCGCCGCGATCCTCCCACTCCGCTCGGCCCTCCCTAGGCACCTCCTCAGCCTGCGCTTGGCTCCACCCCGGCCACGCGCCGGCCCCGACCTCCGGGTGGCTTCCGAGCCTGCAGGCGCCGGACTGAACGCAGACAGGGGATCACCACCCTAGCCCGGGCCGCCGCCTCCGAGCAGTCGGCGCGGAGCTCTCAGTGCTGAGCGCGCCGGGAGGCAGGATGCAGGCGTGCGACGGCGGCGCGGCGGGACGCCGGGCTTTTGACAGCATCTGTCCGAACAGGATGCTGGAAATGCCGAGCCGGCCCCTGGGCAAAGCTGGGAAAGTGGAGAGAAAGGTGGGGCTGCGGGTCACAAACGGGAGGGGTCCACACGCTCCTACGCTGAGGGTGACCCGCACTTACTGTTTCTGTGTCCGGCTAGTTCGCCCTTCCGCGGAAGTTCTTCTCGGGTTGCAGCGGCGGTAGCCCGGTGTCTGTGTACCAGGATCCTCCTGTCGCGGAGCCCGCTGCGCTGCCAGGTGAGCCCGGAGGCCCCTGCGCCTCCTCATAGGTTCCCGCACCGGTGGGAGGGGACGCAGGCAGCGCGGAGGAGCTTTACTTCCCGACGTCCTAGCGGGCATGCCAGCGGCGAACCCTTGCAGGGAGTCTCAGAGTCCGCCCGGCGCGTGTCTTCGGTTCTCCCCGCGCAGCGCTCACCACCATAGACCTGCAGGACCTCGCCGACTGCTCCTCGCTACTCGGGTGCGACACGCCGCCTAGTGGTGACTCGGCAGCCTCGCAGGTACCAGCTCTTCCTCCGGGAGCCTCGGGCGACCTCTGGCGGCCCAAACTCCTCTCCCGAGTCAAGGGTTTTTCGGTGAAGGGTCTGCTGGGGCGGGGAGCTCAAGTACCACCTGCCGGTGAGGGAGACGTTGTGCGGGCACCAGAACCTCGGTCTCTGAACTTGTTCCTTTTTCCTAGTATCTTATACTTTCCCAGAGCAGTTGTGACCAACTAGGGACAGAGGGGCTTGCCTGGAGGGCTCACTTGACGGATGAGTCTCCTCTCCATCTATTCCTTGGAGCTATGGAGGAGTGACGTGCAGATTTCCCACGCGGGGACCAGGCGGTGGGCGGCAGCAAAGGCACACCTGATGCGCATCCTGTCTGTTACCTCGACATCCCCTTTCTGGCCATTCACTAACTATTTTCATTCCATTGTTATCTAAGGAGAGTTGAGATCAGTGGATAACATCTGCTCAAGACTAGAAAAGAGAAAGAGCATTTACATTTGTAGTAGGTGGGAAGAGGGACAGGAGTCTGGAGGAAATCTAACAGAAAACGCTTTTTTCTTCAGAGGTGACTCTTCAGCATGTGAATACTTAAAAAGTGCTCTTTTCCCTCTCCAAAGGTTCTGGTCACTTACCCTCAGGTGGAACGAGACATCTGACTTTTCTTTTCCCAATAAGTTTGTCGTCTTATTTGTGTGTCCGCTACTAGTCAGGGCTGACAATGTCCAGGTACAAAATGGAGCCTTGCAGCACTGGTGTCTGGTGCCAGAAGCCTTGCTCACCCATGGGTTGCCCATGACCAGCAGGACAGGGGCTTAGCTAGATGCAACCCAAGGAAGAAGGCCAGTTCCAGCTTCCTGGCAGCAGGTGCTATGGACATGAGGACATGAGGTCTGGGGACAGGCCCTGCACAGAACTCTTCAGAAGATATGACCACTTACCAGAACTGGGGTTGGTGCAGAGCAGAGATGCCCAGGCCTCCTCTGTGTGCCTCTTAGAACCACTGGGACAAGCCAGGGGGAGTCAGGATAGATGGTTGTGAAGGACAGAGGTGGGAGTCGGCATTGTCCTGCAGAACTCATTTGAGTGTTCTTTTTAGATTTGGAATCTCAAATAAGGGAGATAGTACCTGAACAACTTTCAGCTGACCCGGAGACCTACTCTCTCCCGTAGTCCAACATATTTATCTTTCAAAAAATAAAATCCAGCAGCCTCTTGCTGAATTTTTGCTTAAGTATATAGAACTTAAATTTGACATCGTGTTTTGTATTGGTCTTATTCTGGGATTGCTCTTGAAATTGGAAAATTATTGATTTTTATCAAATTGGCAAGTTGCAAGCACAGAGTTCATACCAGATTGTTCAAAAGATCCGGTTTTTCCTGGGAAGTCAGAGCTAGTGCAGAAGGAGAAAGGCTCCTTGGGGAAAATCTCCTGGGGGACCCCCTGGCCTATGTACATCCTGGTCACATTCTCAGCCTCCTTACTGCTGGACACAGAGAGGAAGAGCTCTAGAAGTGTTTGAGGTCCTCAGTGGGCCTCAGGGGAGGAAGCATTTCCTGGGTCCCAGTTCCTGACTTATCTGTGCAAATCAGGAGACTTTCTGGTCTCCCCATGGTAAAGGCTTTTCTCCAGTCTCTACTGAGAGGGAGAACTTTCATCCCTTTGAAATCATCTCATTTCTGATTCCTTCAGCCAGAGCAGAAGTTGTACTTCAGGGTTTGTCTGGGACCTTCAGTCCTTCTGTTCTAAGCTCCTTTCCCCTTTCAGTTCTAGTGCTAGAGGCTTCCCTGATGGATGCTCCTCCTCTTGAGGAAAATTTTACCAGTATATTCTTTGAAGTTAGAGTTAGAACACATTCCCCATCTCAGAAGTATTTGACTAGTAAAGGATTTTTGAGAAGAACTTTTGAGTAACAGGAAGGAATGAATCAATAATTGTGGAATTAGTGGAACTGATATTTTGGGTGGACATTTATGTGGGCCTCCCCCGCCCCCAACTATGCCCCTTGAAAGGCTCCTTTCCCTTTCATTGATGGCCTTCTTCACTGACCAAGGCAATATAGGATAGAGGAAAGTGGATTGAAATAGGTATACCATCATTCTGGGGTAGGATCCCTAATTCTACTATTTCAGAGCTGGACTTTGGGCAATTAAGCTTCACTGTCAGAGTCTGCATTTGGGAAGTGGAATTACCTCCTGGGCCCTACCTGCTTCACACATTGGTGTGAGAATTAACTGAGTGGCTTGATGTAAAAGAGTTTTGTCAACAACAACATTCCAGGAATTAAGAATAAGGGTCCTAGGTTGTCAGCCTCCTGCTTCCTGCACCTGCCTCCTGCTTCCTGCACCCAGACACCTTGCAGGCACCCAGGAGGGGGTCCAGTTCAAGATGTTAGAGGCATTGATATACCTGAAAGTTCAACTTCAATGTTTGAGAAGCTGAAAGGAGCAATGGAGGCCACTCCTGCTGTGTGTTCAACAGAAATACTTTCTTAGCAGCCTGGCCCCTCAAACCTTAGCCATATTCCTTTCTTTCCTTTATGGGGAGGATGGTTTGGTTGTGTGACTGAGTCTTGGCAGGACATATGGCCTCAAGTTCCTGCTTTAGATAATACTGAACCTCGTCTTCTGGGGGAGCAGAGGGGAGGTCGTATAGGAGAGGAGGGTGGGAGACTGGGTATTTGCAGCAGCTCTCTCTTTTAGAGCAATGGCTTGGAGGTAAGTTGGCACTGAGTTAATGCAAAAGTGCCTGGAAGGCACTGGGCTGCACCCATGCGGTTGTGGGCTGGTGTTTGACCAAGGAGGTGGCACAGGAACTGCTGTGTACTTGCTGGGTACAGTGTCTAGAATGGGGCTTTGATTTTTCAGGTAGGAGGCTCGGCTGTGAACGCGAGGGTGTGCAGATCTATTAAGTGTTCCACACCTGCCAGGCTCGATGTTAATTAGTTTACTTCTACTTCTCTGGTTTACTCCAGAACCAATGCCTGCAAACTGTAGCAGACTTCGAGCTGCAGGATTTCAGAGACACGGTGGATAATCTCATAGCAGGTAAGTGCAATCTTCCTTGCAGCTAAGTAATGGTGGCCACTGGGGGTGAGGAGTGTCCCCCATCCCAGTCAGACAGTTCAGATTTTGTAAAGGTGGCAAACCTAGCACCTGGGCCAGCAACTCATCAACGGGCCAGGCTCTTCCATATTTATGCTACCTCCACCCTTCCTAGTGGAAAAGATGAAACGCTGAATGAATCTATGGCGCTCTCTGCTTGTGTGAACGCTGCCAGGAATTCTAGGCTGTGATGTGCGTGGGAGAGGTTGAGTGACAGGAGCGAGCGTGCAAAGCAGTGGGCTTGTGTGACTTCAGACATGTTTGCCCTAGTTGCCTGCCTTGGATATTTCAGATCAGATCAGATTAACGGTTACACACTGAGCATCTGCTGTTTCTATGCAGTATATCAGGAAGGACCTGGCAGTCTCAAGGGTGGCTGAGTGAGAATTGCTTTACTTAATAAAGAATAAAGAAGACTCTACATAAACTCTACATTTGGCCTGGCATTTTGTCCTTGTAGCTAGCTGGGCGCGAGTTTGAGGCTGCAAACCCAGTTCCTGCTTTTCCTCAGACTCATCCTCTTTGATGTCGCCTCCCCTGGCCGGCGGAGACTTTACCTTCTCGCCATGCGACGCATCGCCCTTTGGGCACTGTCTCTCCCCGCGTCTGGAACCATCTGCTCTGCAGTCACCACCACCGTGCACTTCCAACACACCGGCGCCCGAGCAGTACTGGAAGGAGGTGGCGGACCAGAACCAGAGAGCTTTGGGGGACGCCCTCGTTGAGAATAACCAAGTAGGGACCCTGGGCTGGCAGCCAGGAATCCGGGGGTGGGGACAGGGTGTGGAAGAATGGGAAAGGACCCTGTGGACGTCGATGGGCCCGCTAGTCTTTCACGTAGTTGCGTTGCTGCGCCAGGGGCACTACTTTAATTTCCACCTTCTCTAAGTGGGAATGAGCCTAACGCATGAGATTTTATTTATTTATTTAAAATATGTATTTATTCATCATACAAGAGCTGGAGAACAGGCTAGAGTTGCTGGAGGCGAGAGGATTCACCAGAGACAGAGTGGGGAGCAGAACAGGTAGATCAACTGAAATACACTGCTGAGGGGAGCGGGGAATCAGCGGGTGAGGCAGGAGAGATCTACTGCGCCATGTGGGTCCCTCCCTGTCCAGGGATCGAACTTTCGCTGTGCAGTCGATGCTTCACAGAGCGGTGCTCAACCCGCTGCACCACCAGGGAGGCCCCGCATGAGATTTTTTAAAAAATAATATCACCACTATTTTTAGAATATTATCTATGTCTGGTACTGTGCTTATCTCTTTACTGTCTCCTCCATTTAATACTCATAACAATTGAATCAGATACTATTACTAGCCCCACTTTACAGATAAGAAAAGTGACGATTAAGGGGCTGAACCTCAAAGGCGGAACCTAGCTCTAACTATCACCTAAATTAGTATTCCTCACCACCACACGACACTAAGGAGCAACTGAGCTACATTTTGTCTAGGAAGGTATCAAAGAAAATTGATTCTTCTCACCAGTGTGAATGCCCTGAGCGCCCCTTCCTGTCTCTCCACTGGGATCTGGGTTTAATTCATGCCGAGTGTGTAGATACCGAGATTTAGCAGGGTGGCCTACCTCTGGTCTCCTCCTACAGCTGCACGTGACGCTGACTCAGAAACAGGAGGAGATCGCCTCGCTCAAGGAGCGCAACGTGCAGCTGAAGGAACTCGCCAGTCGGACCCGGCACTTGGCCTCTGTGCTGGACGTAAGTGTGGCGCCGACGTGGGTCACTGCCGGATCAGAAATGTTCCCTGCACATCCCTCCCCAACCCTTGATCCACTTCCTGTGTTGGGACCACCTGGAGGAGACTGGGGAAAAGGGGAGGATCGCTGAGCCACTCGCGGGGCTCCTAAGTCAGCGGGGGCGGCGCGGGGCTTCGGACGCCGGGTCTCCCTTGCGCCAAGCTCGAGGCGAGTCCGGCTGGCCCCAGGGCGGCGCTCCTCACCCTGTTTTGTAGAAGCTGATGATCACGCAGTCCCGGGATTGCGGAGCGGCTGCCGAGCCCTTCTTGTTCAAGGCGACGGCCAAAAGGAGCCTGGAGGAGTTGTTCAGCGCTGCGGGTCAGGACTGCGCGGAAGTGGACGCCATTCTCAGGGAGATTTCGGAGCGCTGCGATGAAGCCCTGCAGAGCCGCGATTCCAAGCGGCTCCGGCTGCAGCCAGAGTCCGGGAGCAGGGACTGCAGGCCTGGGAATCTGCACGGTGCTTTCCGCGGGCTGCGCACGGACTGCAGCCGGAGCGCGCTGAACCTGAGCCACAGTGAGCTGGAGGAGGGCGGCTCCTTCAGCACCCCCATTCGCAGCCACAGCACCATCCGAACCCTCGCCTTCCCCCAGGGCAATGCCTTCACCATCCGGACAGCCAACGGGGGTTACAAATTCCGCTGGGTCCCCAGTTGAACTGGGACGTGGGTCTCCCCAACACTGCCCTATAGCTTGACTGAAGTGCCTGGCGACTAAGCGCGGGGTGGCTGAACTTTTCCCTGAGCCTGACTTCTCAGAACTCCCCTAGCAGGGCTTTGCCAGCCTAAAACTAGTGTTCCCCCCACTCCCAGGAACAAAAACATCTTTATATGGATGCACTGTAAGATTCTGGTATAAAATACTGTATAGTTTCTCCCCTTTCACAGGAAAAGAGAGCGTGTGTGTTATAATGCATGTTATAAACACACACATCCCACAGTCAATTTAAAAATTATTTTTAGGAGCTTTGGTTAAATACTTTTAAAATCTGGATATCACTTAGGTGTTCTGTAATTATATAATGCCCTACTTCTGTAAGAAGGAAAAGGAGGCTTTAGGGGGCTAATTTTCTACAAGAGGTATGATTGGAAACTTCCAGTCCTTCTCACTAATTAAGGGTTTTAGGCCCAGAAGCGAATTCATTTGGCAAATGTTTCTCTGTATCTCTCCACCTTCTCTAGTCAGGAAAGGATACTTAAATTTGTTATTATTGAAAGCTTTTATTCTATTAATAGCAGCTGAATTAAGAACTGGGAGAGGTAGCTTAAAGGTTTGTCTTAGGGCTGTAGAGAAAAATGAGACTCTCGGTGGCATTACCCTATCACAAAATAGGTGCTAAACACGTTTATTTGTAGTGATCATTAATGTCATTTTGTAAGAGAAATGGTAACTGTTTATATTAATTATACATACAATTTTGTTTGTCTACACAGAATAGGCACACAAAAAGCAGTCTTTGCTAATAAGAAACACAAGTTGTTATAAGAAAATGGCATATACTACATAAAAAAGAGTGTTTACCAAGTGTGGAAATCTTGGTAACGTAAAACTATCTATTTGAATTCCATGGATAAAAACCGGGGTGCACACTCATGTTTTCTATTTCTTAGCTTGATGTTATCGAGTGGTTTCATGTTGATTTTCTTTTGTCTGGGGCTCCCTTTTCTACTCTGTTGTGAAATTATGCAAGTAGCATATGTCAAGTAGTGATTTGTTCCAACTTCCATGTTCTGAACACGAGGGCTCCTATGTTTGGGGGCTCAGCTTGGGCAACTTTCCAACCCTTTTACACCATGCGGTGGGTTCTGCCATCCAAGTGGAGCTATCAGGTAACAGCTGAGCAGGGAGGGTGGTAGAACCTGCTCCTCCAGTTTGTCATTTACACTGTTATCTGCATTTAAACAGCCATTTGGAAACAAAAACCAAAAAGGTGATAGTATACCACATTTCCTCATATTTTGTCTAACAAATGGACTGTTAAAATACACTATGAGGTTCAGAATTTTTTTATCAGCTCAAATATAGAGTTACCACAATTAGGATCAGAAAATAGAGAAATAAAACAAAAACCTTTAACTTGTCCCAAGAAAGAATCAGTTTGTCAAAAGTTCTTGTCCTCTCCAATCCCAAATTGGTCCTTTTCATTATGCATTAGCTTCAGTGACCAAAAAGTAAAAAAAATTGTGTATTTTTAAAATTTGTTTTATGCCTGGATTTAAGAAAATTGCAGCTTTTACTGCCTTTCAGTGACAAATTCATAGTTGTCATGTCAGCCGCAAGCAACTCTAACTGCTTAAATATTTTCCATTGGAGGGGAGCTCTCCTTGGAACTAATGGCATAAGTTGCCACCTTTGCATTAGTTGCCAGTAGAGGAGTTAAAAAATAGTATTTATTCATTCAATGATATTTACTGAATGTTGGTAAAATCGAGGAATCAGATATTAAAGAACATGAAAAAAAAAATAACAACCAAAAAAAACTCCGCCCCCATAGATCTTTTTCTTGGGAAGGGAAAAGTCCTAGGCTAATGAATATGTAAGTGCTATGAAGAAGAGTAAGGGTAGCTTGAGTTACTATAACAAATCAGAGTAGCATGATGGTTTAAACAACAGACACTTATTTCTCACAGTTTTGGAGGCTGGGAAGTTCAAGCTCAGGCTGCCAGCACTGTCAAGTTATGGTGATAGTTGCCTTTTTGCTATCTTCTCACCAGCCAGGGAGAGAAGACTCTGGTCCTGTTCTTAGGAAGGCATTAATCCCATTGTGGATTCTCCAGGATTATGACTTGTTTTTACTAAATCTAATTACTTTCCAAAGACCCTACCTTCAAAGACCAGGGCATTGTGTTCTAGGGCTTAAACATGAATCTGGATAGATGCAAATATTCATCTTCTGTGAATAGAGAATAAAGGGAGCAGGTGATGCTAATTTAGATAGTGATCTGGTCTGGGAAGACCCTGTGATAAAGTGACATGTGAAAATAGATCTAAGGAAATGAGGGAATAAGCTTGTGGATATCCCAAGGAAGAGTGCTCTAGAGGGAGCAAAAAGGGCCAAACTTCTGTATGTGGTGGAAGGAGGATGTCCTGAGTGAGAATAGCAAGGAGGCTGATGTGCTAGACCTTTGTGAATGAGGGCATCAAATTATCATTTAGTTCAATGGGGAAGACTGTTGGTGAGGATTCAGTGAAATCTGTAGTTTATTTTGGATTTATTAAGCTTTAGGCTTAATAAATATATAGCATAGGTTGGATATTTCAGCCTGGAGTTCAGGAGAAAGCATGGGGCTGCATTTAAAGTTACATGAGGGAGGTCATTTAGGAGGTGATTGTATCTGGAAAAGTCTAGGGGTGAGTCTGGGCACACCAATGCTGATAAGAAAGAACTTTCCATTGGTAGATAAGTGAAATGCTTACCAGTAAGTGTCATTTTTCTAAAGCTGGTCCTTTTCTCAGGTTATAGAAATGACTTTTCAAATCAAATTAAGCCAGTGAAATCTATTGGGGGCATGGAGTGGAATTTGGAAACTGATAGGGACTTTAGAGGTCATTTATTTCAACTATGTAATGTGAGAAGCTGAACACAAATGGGGCCCTGGTTCTGCTGTTAAAAAAAAAGGGGGGGGAGTAGGCTATTCACCCCTTATAAGATGGCTAAGAATTTACTGAATAAAATGGGACCTTTTTTTTAAGGTGTATTTTATTTTATTATTATTATTTTTTAAAGATTTATTTATTTATGCATACAAGCACTGGGGTACAGGCCAGAGGTGTGGGGAGGTGAGAGAATACACCAGACAGAGCAGGGGGCAGAACAGGCAGATGGACTAAAACACACTGCTGAGGGGAGCAGCGGGCCAGGCAGGAGAGGTCTGCCTGAACCATGTGGGTCACCTCCCAAGCCGGAGGCAGGGATCAAACTCGTGCTGCAGTGACTGCGGTTTGCTTCACAGTGCGTTGCTTAACCCACTGCGCCACCAGGGAGGGCCCTATAGGTGTATTTTAGATTCTCATCTTGGTTTGGATCTTTTTAGGGAATCTCAGATGAAAATAAAGTCAAAGAAAATTTTCAGAAGTGAGTCTTGCAAATCAGGCCTCAAGAAACTTTGGAAATGACAGTCCTAGAAAATTCAAGTACCCAAACATAGATTTTTCTCTGTGCGAAAACAATTCAGTTAAAGGAAACAAATAGAGAAGTAATTATTGTGCATAACAAGGATAACATATTAAGTATAATATTATTATAACAATAGTAATTTTATGGTATTTAAAACTTACCATCCACTCCTGGGAGGATGGAAAATAGATGACAGTGTGCATTTGGGGTATTTCCCAAAGAATATAATGATGTGATTTGGGCAAAGGGAATGTGAGAATTACATTGAATATGTTTTGCTGTTTCTTTGACTCTTTTCATAAATAAATTAGAAATAACTTTGTCATGACCAGTATTAGCTGGTCATAAAGACATCTTGGTGCCTGATATCAGTTACATTTTCTCTCTAAGCAAGATCTTATAGAATAATTAGACTCCTGAATCTCCGTAAGAGTCTTAGGAGAACATATTCCAAAGACATAAAGCCCCAGCTTCTGGTGTGTGGGAAAAATTGGGGTATATGGGGGAGGCCTCACTCTGATGGATGTAGGGTACACAAGGACTGAGCTACATTGCCTAGAGCATTTGACTTCCCCATGGAATTGTAGTGGAAGCTCAGTGCTGAGCCTGGTCCAGGAGGAGTCTCTGATGTTACACTTACTTGCAGTCATATGTATCATGTGGGACAATGTTGAAAGTACGAAAGGACCTTCCTGTGAACAGGGATAAAAGATGAGTTAGAGCAGGGAGATGTGGCTTTAATCAAAGTCCCCTCCACTTTCATTCATCAATTTTCAGAAGTGTGTTTATTAACAACTTTTTAAAAAAGATTTATTTATTTATGCATATAAGAACTGGGGTACAGGGCCTCCCTGGTGGCGCAGCGGGTTGAGCAATGCACTGTGAAGCAAGTCGCAGGCACTGCAGCACGAGTTCGATCCCTGCCGCCGGCCAGTGAGGGGACCCACATGGCGTAGCAGATCTCTCCTGCCTCGCCCGCTGCTGCCCTCAGCAGCGTATTTCAGCCTATCTGCCTGTTCTGCTCCCCATTCTGTCTCTGGTGAATCCTCTCACCTCCCTGGACTCTGGCCTGTACCCCAGCTCTTGTATGCATAAATAAATAAATCTTTAAAAAAAAAAAAAGAACTGGGGTACAGGTCAGAGGTGTGTGGGGGGGAGGGTGAGAGGATTCACCAGAGAACAGGTAAATTGACTGAAACACATGGTTGAGGGGAGCAGCAGGGAGACAGGAGAGGTCTGTTGCACCATGTATGTCACCTCCCTGGTGGGGGATCAAACTAGTGCTGCGGTGGCTGCTTCATATTGCGGTGCTTAACCTCTTGCACCATCAGAAGGCCCCTCATTAACAACTTTTAAAGCAACTATGAAACAGAATGCAGTTATTCTGAACTACTTGTGAAAATGGAGGCGTCTATGACCAGATTGGTGCAGGCGTATGAATCTGTAGAGAACAGACCATAGAAGTATGAGAGTGAGGCCTATCCGAAATTCTGTGGGTAACTCAGACTGATTTATAGAAGTTGCCAAGGTCCTGGAGGCATCTTGGACCTGATGCTGTGTTAAATTTCCCCATGAGAAAAGATGCATAAAGTTGAGAAGAGAACATTTCACGTACGTCTCAATGTCTTGCAACTCTTCTAAAATACATTCTAGGTATAAAGGTCTAAAAATACATTCTTGTAATGTCACCGTCGATCTATTAAAATGTTATTGAAAGATCTACATTTTTGCTTCTAATTTGTTGATTAACAGGGTTTTTACTGCTATGTTGAGCAGCTAACAGATTATGTTGCAAAAAAATTCTGTTCTCATATTAAGGAATGTTGTACCATACTTCTCTTTCTATAGGTATAGAGTGAACTTTGATTCACACATTTATATAGTGAGACCCTATATTAATTTTCACCTAGTTGTTTTTATATTTTATTGCCACTTACATTTAAAATTAATCTGAGGCTGTTTGTAGTGAAATTTTACATGAATTAGGACAGTTAAAATCAAGTAGTTTATATGTAAGGAAATCAGTATAGTTAGGGGTAGTAATTTGCTTTGAGTCAATCATTCCTACAAGTAAAGACCTAGAACCTTCGAAACTTTAGGCAAACACCTGTTCAAACGTGCTAGCTAACAACTATTTTCAATATTTACTTTTAGCTGCTTAACAAAGTACTAGGTAAATCCGACATGACAATTATTTACATTTATTCGTGTTGTACTGATGTAAGGGAAAAGAAACTCCACGGATTTACTTAGGATTTACATGTGCAGCCAAGTAATAATTAGAAATTGCATTAGTTATAGGATGTGGAAAATTCAATTATTTCTAAGCCATGCCACAGTTTAAAGCAAATACAGAGAAACCAGGTTCGATGTGTGATAATACTAGCTGTGAGCACTTGCATAAGATCATTCCTAATTCCCAGGGTTTCAGAATCTGTCTTTTATTTCTTTAAAATGGAAATTCCTCATGTAGCAGATATCTCTCAGGGTTGCTTCCAAACTCATAGTCATTGCCCCTTTTCTGAGGACAGACTTGACTACCAAGGTTTGGTCTGTCTAATTTGAATTGTTGCTGCTCTTTCTCTTGCTTGTGGTCATCCACAATCAATGTTGACTGAGCCAGGAGAGTCTTTAATAAAACAAAACCAGATTTAATTCACATATTACTTATCCATTAAAAATGTATAATTTGATCTTTTTTTTGTATACAAGATTTTGCATAGTCTCCTAATTTAAAAATATATTTGTTCCCTCTAAAAGAAATCCTGTCAGGAAGCTCCCTGGTGGCACAGGGGTAAAAGTCTCAACACTATCAAGCTATTGCCAGTCACTGCAGTATGTGTTCGAAACCTGGCCAGGGAGGGGACCCACATGGTGCAGCAGACCTAACCTGCCTCGCCCACTGCTCGCCTTAGCAATGCATTTCACTAGATTTACATGTTTTGCTCCCCACTCTGTCCCTGGTGAGACCCCCCTATCCCATAACTCTTGCCTACACCATTGTTCTTGTATGCATAAATAAAATAAATCTTCAAGAAAAAAAAAAGGAAAGAATTCCTATCAGCTGTCACTTATTGAAGTGAAGACTCCCATCCTCTAGCCCTAAACAACAACTAATTTAATTTCTGTTTCTATGGATTTGCCTTTTTTGGACATTTTATATGAATAATATCATATAATATGTGATCCTAACCTTAGAAAGATTCAGTTTTTCACCGATAAGTGTAACATTTATTCTGGGTTTTTCATAGAAGCTCTTTATTGGGCTAAGTTCCTTTTCTTTCCTAGTTTATTGAGCATTTGGGCTTTTATCAATTCCTTTTTTGTATTTATTGAGATATTATGTGATTTTTATCCTTTATGTTTTTAAAATGTTTTATTACAATGAAATCTGGACTTAGAGGATTTTTAAAAAAAGATTTATTCATTTATGCATACAGGAGCTGGGGTACAGGCCAAAGGTGTGGGGCATGAAAGGATTCACCAGAGACAGAGCGGGGAACAGAACAGGTGGACTGACTGAAATACTCTGCTGAGGGGAGCAGTGGGCAAGGCAGCAGAGGTCTACGTGCCATGTGGGTCATCTCCCTAGCAGGGGATTGAACTCTTGCTGCAGTGGCTGCGGATGCTTCATAATGTGGTGTTTTAACCCCTTGCGAAGTTGGCCTTTGGCTTTAATGGAGCCAAAATCCAGAGACAGAGAGTAGCAGTGGAGAATGTACTTATTACACAAGGGAGCTTGTATAAGAAAGTATCTAGAAGGAAGAAATTTTATTATCAAATTTGAAATTTTATCAAAGCAATACAAACATGGTTAAAAATCAAATAATAGAAGAGAATTTATATAGACAATAATTACCTGCCTCTTCTCATATTTTCAACCCCACCCTACTCAATGGATGCAGCCATTAAAAAAACCAAAAACTCATTTGACCATTTCCTTTGCTAGTTACTGTCCTATCTTTTCATCACTGTTTTCCTACTAGCTGTCATTAGAATCACCTAATGAGGTTTGAAAAAAGTTCCAAATGTATGGGCCTCAGCTGCAAAAATTCTATTTTTACTGGTTGTAACAATGTCACTGTTTAATATCATTATGCTAGAGAACACATTTTGTAAGATCTGACCCTTTGAAGTCTAATGGAATTTGGTAAATTTTCTGACTTCTAATTTAAATTGCTGAACAGGCCATATGCATTGGAATGAATGTGTGTTTTGAAGTTATAGGGTTTAGTCTTCCCTAAATATCAGATTAAGTGGTCGGTATTAGTATTCAGATCTTCATATCCTTGCTGATTTTTGTTTTTTCTGTCTTATCAAATAATATTAAAATCCCCAACTTTATCAAAATGAAATATCACCTTGCACATGGGAGAATGAGTATTATCCAAAAAAAAAAATGGACTAGCAAGTGTTGGAGAGGATATAAAGAGGAGGGTACCCATGTGTGCTGCCAGAAGGAATGTAGATTAATGCAGGTATTATTGAAGACAGTGTAGATTCCTTAAAAAATTAAAAATAGAAATTCCATATGATGCAGTTATTTTTTTTTTTTAAGATTTATTTATTTATGCATACAAGCACTGGGGCACAGACCAGAGGTGTGGGGGGGGGGGTGAGAGGATTCACCACAGAGAGCGGGGAGCAGAACAGGCAGATAACAGAAGTACACTGCTGAGGGGAGCAGCGGGCACAGCAGGAGAGGTCTGCTGCACCATGTGGGTCCCCCTCCCTGGCCGGCAGCAACGAACTCGTGCTGCAATGGCTGCGGTTTGCTTCATAGTGCGCTGCTTAACCCACTGCGCCACCAGGGGAGGCCCCATATGATGCAGTTATTATCCCACTTCCAAGTATTTGCCTGAAGGACACAAAAACAATCATTTGAATGGGGATTACAATTGATGGCAAGTATATGTAAATTAAAAAATTTTTTATATTAATAAAAAATAAAAAATATAAATAAACAAACAAAAAACACAATGATTTGAAAAAATACATGTGTCCTCATGTTCTGAAAAGATACATGTGTCCTAAGGTTCACTACCACATTCCTTACAATAGCCAACAGCTGGAACAGCTAAGTGCCCATTGATAAATGAATAAAGAAGATGTGGGGTATATATCTATATCTATATTTATATTTACATATAAATATCTATATTTATATATATGCACAATGAAATACTAGTCAGCTATAATAAAGATTAAATTCTGCCATTTGCAACAATATGGATGGAGCTACAAGGTACTATGCTTAGTGAAAAAAGTCATATAGAAGAAGACAGCAACCATGTGATTTCACTCATATGGGGCACATAAAGAAATAAAAAACAGTGAACTCAATAAAACAAAAATAAACTTTAAGCCCCAAATGTAATTGTGGGATTATCCATTTCTTCTTTTTATGTTGTCAATTTTTTCTTCATGAATTGTAACATTGCATTATATAACAAGCTTCAAGTGTGCCCCTTTATAAATCAACATCTGTATATGTACTACCTTAAGTGCAAATATTATTTCTAAATCTAACTGACATCTTTAATTTGACAAAACTAAGCAGAATAATGGTCATTATGTTTGTTTTCATTCTGACTAATATAGGGCTTTCACCTAAAAATTTATAGTAAAATTCTCTATACCTCTATTGTTTGTTTTGCAATAGTTTAGTCTATATGCTTACACTATTAACCTCATTTTACAGATGAAGGGACAAAATGGTTGAATGCCATTGCTAAGTGCTCATAGCAAATCAATGAATGAGTTGCTTCTACAATTGATTTCTAGCTTTACCCCCACTTCACTGCACCTTATATTTATAGTTATCTCTCTGTAAATTGTAAAGCTTTTAGGGAACAAAATCCTTCCCATTTATGTTTTGCTTTTGGTCTTTAGTTTAAACTTGATCCTGTTTGAATAATTAACTTTAAGCATGTATTAGGATGGAGGGGAGAAATTAAAGCTAGGTTTTATTCTGCAATGCTTAGAAAGCTACCAACTAACAAAAACTCAAAAGCAAAATCAGAATGTTACTTTGATAGTAAGATGATCACTAGTATCACACAAACAAAATATAAAACTACAAATCTGACAACAAATGAAGAACTTACAGGTGTTACTACTTAAAGAAACTCAGTTTTAGTTTCTTTTGTTTCTGGATTGAATGTGAGACATGTTTGCATTTAAGTTTGGAAAGTTTTGCTGATACCTATTCTTGAAAGTAAACACTCCACAGTAAGTGGCTTAATCATAATTCATGTACAGCAGAAATGGAGTGCTCTGCTACGTGGAGGGAAAAGAATGTAGAGAGTAAGTGGAGGAGGCTAGGTATGAAGGCTGAGAGTGGGGAAATGAAGTTGTGTATTAAACTTACTTTTATGAGAATTTTAAAATGAATTCAAAATTGTTAAACAAATATTGTGAAAAGTTATGTTATAGAAAAATATTTATGTAGTTGTATCAACAGGTTAAAGAAACACAAACACCTAAAAGTCCCAGTAGCTAACTAGGAATTGGGTGAAATAGGTAAAGGGGGTCAAGTGTATAGTGATGGATGGAGCTAGACTTTTGGTGATGATCATGATATAGTTTATACAGAGGATGCATTTTTTTTAAAAGATTTATTTATTTATCCATACATGAGCTGGGGTACAGGCCAGCGTCCAGGTCAGTGAGAAGATTCACCAGAGATAGACCGGGAGCAGAACAGACAGACTGACTGAAACACACTGCTGAGAGGAGCAGTGGGTGAGGCAGGAGAGGTCTGCCTGCACCATGTGGGTCCCCTCCCTGGCCGGAGGCAGGGATCGAACTCATGCTGCAATGGCTGCGGTTTGCTTCACAGTGCGTTGCTTAACCCACTGCGCCACCAGGGGAGTCCTGGAGGATGCCTCTTAATGGTGTATACCTGAAGCCGATATAATGCTATAAAGCAATTTATTTATTTAAAAAGATTTATTTATGCATATAAGAACTGGGGTACAGGCCAGAGGTGTGGGGAGTAAGAGGATCCATCAGAGACAGAGTGGGGAACAGAACAGGCAGAAAAACTGAAATACACTGCTGAGATGAGCAGCAGGGAGACAGGAGAGGTCTGCTGTGCCATGTGGGTCACCTCCCTGGCTGGGAATCAAACTTGTGCTGCTGTGGTTATGGATGCTTCATAGTGTGGTGCTTAACTCGTTGTGCCACCAAAGAGGCCTCTATTCTCCTCTTTTAATAATCTCCCTCTTCTGTGTCATTCCCTGGCTCATTTCCATATTCCCTGATTATCTACACAGGGCTCTGTGAAATTGATTAGTTCTTACTATCTGAATATATATGCTAATTTCAAGATTTTCAGTCTATCTACAGTTACTCTAATGTTCAACCTTTCTCATTCAGCCTGGGAGACTCAATTATATTCTGTGATGCTATTTCTACTTCCATTTCCTATTATGCAAATTGATATAATATAGGATATTTAGGTAGTGTGAGGCTTCTTTAAATATACTGAAACTGGAAAAACTTATTTGTAGATTCTTCCTACAAAATTATCCCTAATATATTATCATTTGCTACACAAGAGTTTTATAACTTGTGGCTTTACTAAAGGAAATAAAAATTTTCCAGTCTCAAATGTAATCCAAGATATTCTTTTTTATTATTTAGATGATATACTTGGGGCAACTCCTATGAGTTTGTTTCTTCATCTGAAAAGATTGAAAGAGGCTGGCCTGTTATAGTTTTAATCATAAGTGATCATATGTAAAGTCACAGAAAATCCTCCATGAATTTAAAAGTAGGTAGGATTATTGGGAAGCAGGAAACATTTATTTTTTTTCCTTCAAATTAAGTCAGTCATCACTGTAAATAAATGTAGAAAAACATTTAAAACATATGGGTTCATCTTATAACTGTCCAATTGAGAAAATATTGTTTTTGTATGCTAGAGCAACTGCTAGAAATAAAGATCTAAGTCAATGAAAATGAGAAGCTGAATTTTATTTTGTATTTCAGGCTAGTTTTGTGTCAAATACATTGTACTGAATGAAATTTATATGATTAACAAATGAAACTGTGGATGCCTGTGTTGTTGAAAAGTTCACAATACAGAAGAATTTAAATGTAAAGTTGGACATGTTATAGGACAACCCCATTGTGAAATGGGTTGGCTATTCTGTGGGTCCTCATCTTATTAAAAGGGATTTATACTGAGATTCAGCTGCAGGTTAACACACAAAAAGTTTAATGAAGTTTATTTACAAAAAAAGAGGAAGCGAATAGGGGGGGAAAGAGCAAGATAAAGAGAGATAGACCCATAGAAAAAGTCAGAGTTGGAAAAGAGCAAAATCAAAATCAAGATAAAAGCTGCCATTTTTAACCACTCCTTGGGTTTCTCACCTGCACCTGTTCCAACCAGTCCAGGACCAAGAAGCAAATGCAGTTTCTTCACATGTCTCTCTACCCCATGTGCCTCCTCCAGGTCTCCTTGCTCTCCACCCTGCTTCCTTCTTTCTCCAGTCTCTCTCCAGCTTCTTCTCCCAGCCCAGCTCCACTTTCCTTTGGGTGAGGCAGAGAATGTGGAACTTCCCCTTTTGCTGGGGACCACCCTGTTACATTACCAGTTCCGCTGAGCTGTGACCCCAGATGCACTCTGAGAGCTGGCAAAAAAACCAAGGGCCCCTCAGGCCCACATATACCAAACCTGGCTGCTTCACTCCACCATCAGTTCCCAGCAATCTTCCTTTTGGTGGTGATGACATTATGAGATTTGTAGTCTCTGGTGTCTTGGATCGCTTTGGTCTGGGGTGGGGGCAGGGTCCATAAAATCTATTTGTGGAGTTTTCTCAGGACATCCTTTCCCTCCAACAATTTCTACTTTATATGCAGTAGAAATTGAAAATGGGACTGGTTTTATGAAAAAGCAATTTTTTGATTTGTAGTGGTCCATATTAATCTCAATACTAAAGAACCATCTAAATTATTTTAAAATGGATTTATCCTGATTCTAACTTTTGAACAAAAAATGTAAGAGTGCTCTCTATTTCCACTCTAATCCAGGGAATCTTTGACTAATAAAGTACGTTTATGTATGGAAACAGATGGACACCTTAGGACATATTTTCAGATTCATAAATGGAGTTGGGAAAGATCTATAAAAAGCAGGAATGGAAAGCTCATACCAAATAAGGGAAGGACTGTTGCTCTGTACTGAAATATTTCCCCTAAAGCTTTTCATTTCATTTAGGTACATGGTCTGACTTTTCTCTGATTAAAGATTAATTTGGGTTAGTAAGCAACCTCATTAAAATTTTTTATTTCTCCTCTATTACAGTGTATATGTTTATTAATCAGTTTTATTTTTTTAAAAAGATTTATTTATTTATGCATACAAGCACTGGAGTAGAGGCCAGAGGTGTGGGGGGTGAGAGGATTCACCACAGACAGAGTGGGGAGCAGAATAGGGAGATCATTGGAAGTACACTGCTGAGGGAAGCAGCGGGCAGAGCAGAAGAGGTCTGCTGCGCCATGTAGGTCCCCTCCCTGGCCGGCAGCAGGGATCGAACTCGTGCTGTAGTGGCTGAGGTTTGCTTCATAGTGCGTTGCTTAACCCACTGCGCCACCAGGGAGGCCCTATTAATCATTTTTAAAAATTTGAGAAAGTATTGAAAAATTACCTCTAGTTTCATCTTCAAAATATAACAAAATCATTGTTCACACTTTGAAATTTCATTCTAATTTTTCATAAACATTGGTTTTGTTTTCCTTGCATGTAAACATAAAATACATATTGACTCCTTTGTTCAACTTATCATAAGCTTCCCTTATCTTCTCTGGGAAGAGATATGGGGCTGCACAGCATACATGACTTAGTGCATTGGGTTGCTTTCTCCCTCTTTCCTGTGCATGCTCATAGGCATGTATCTATTTGACAGCACATTTTCCTACATGCTAAAGGCAAGGAAGGTAGAGTCGCTATGCTGGTGGAGCTCACAGTCTACTTGGGAAAAGTTGGATCAACAAAAGAGTGAGAGTTTGCACTGAGGGAAGGGAAACAGGTCACCTGAACTCAAGAGGAATTTGGTCCTATGACTTAACTGGTCCCAAAACAGGTCAGGACAGAGCTATGAAAAGCATGAATATATATTGCAAAGTAACCAGAGAAAGGGTTCCAGAAACAGATATGGGAGAGTGGCAAAGATAAATTCTAAATAAAAAGTTTTCCTGGGCCTTCCTGGTGGCTCAAGGGTTAAAGTTTCAGCACTGTCAAGCTATATTGCCAGCCACTGTGGCATGAGTTCTATCCCAGGCCAGGGAGCTAACGTACATGGTGCAGCACACCTCTCCTGTCTTGCCTGCTGCTCCCCTCAGCAGTGCATTTTGGCAGATTGGCCTGTTCTGCTCCCCACTCTGTCTCTGGTGAATTCTCTCATCCCTTCTCCCTGCTTCTGGCCTCCATCCCATTTCCAACATGCATAAATAAATAAATCTTTTAAAAAATAGTATAGTTGAAGAAAGCAACAAGAAAACACCAACATTTAAGCAAAAAATAGTGGTTAAGAGCAGTTCTGGAGAACTTGGGTTTTGTTTCTATCATCCTCTGACTGTGGGATCTTGATCCGTTACTTAGCCTTTCCATGCCTCAGTTTCCTATCTGGGGACGGGAGATATTGGCATAGCCTGCCACTCATAGGTGGATGCACAGTTTTTGTTTTCAAAAGATTTATTTATTTATGCATACAAGAGCTGGGGGTACAGGCCAGAATCGCGAGATGTGAGAGGATTCACCAGACAAGAGTGGGATGCAGAACAGGCAGATCGAAACACACTGCTGAGGGCCCAGCAGGCGAGGCAGGAGAGTCTGCAACGCCATGTGGGTCCCCACCCTGGCCGGCAGCAGGGATGGAACTGCAGTGGCTGCAGTTTGCTTCATAGTGCATTGCTTAACCCACTGTGCCACCAGGGAGGCCCTGGATGCACAGTTTTTATGCGTAAGAACAGCACTCATGTTAGTGCTCAATACCTGTTAGCTATTATTTGTTTGTAGAGTGCTCTAACATTTTAAAAGTACTCTGCTCTAACATTTTAAAAGTACTCTTACATGAATTTTCTTACTTGATAACACAAGTACTAGGGAGATTTACATTCCTTCTGCCCCAGTAAAATCGTGAGCAGCTTGTTTTTGGCACTCAGGGACTCCTGATGTCTGGCACGCGCTCATCTCCTCTCATTTCACAGTGCCTGGGGTTTATCCCCATTTTATTCTTGCTTTTACCGCCTTTTAAAATGTCAGTGAATAATACTTAGTTATGGACCTAGCTAAGGAAAATTCCATTTTAAAATAGAAATCTTAAAAACCAAATGAATCTATAGAATCCAAAAGGAAGGGAGTGCCTCAAACATGTCACTGAAGCGACCTCCCCTGCCCACTCCATGGTGTGGGTCTGTTTCTTGTGGATATCAGCCTGATTCAGCTAGTGACTTTGCCTATTTTAAAATTAGCTTTGCAGTGCTAAAGGTGTAAGAATTCTTTCATATATATAATTGCTACCTTTTTGCATTTGTTAGACTTTAATAAGGATTTTTTAAAAATTTACTTTTCTTTTGAGAATTTTGTTACAAATGAAACATTTGTCCTTGTTACAAAATCAATGATTAGAGGCAAAAAGAGTAACATAAAACATAAACATAAAATATAACATTTTGTTATAAACATAACAGAAAATATTCCCTTACTTTGATGGGGATACCAAACATTTCTGAGCACACACAGGCACACAAATTTTTGGAATAGGAATAAACCTCACTGTGTACCCATTTTTCTCCTAGTAGTACTTGTGTTCTCTTATGAATTTTATTTTTGAAATATTTTAATGACTATTTCAATATGTAGGTGTAGAGTAACCTATATCCTGTGATTATATCTTCCTGAAATTATGAAGATTTGTACAATTTTTTCAGAAGTAAAAAAAAAATTCTAGGAAATCGAGGGAAATAAGGCATTTCCCCCAAAATTCAGCCTTTTGGTGGTGCAGTTTCGAGTTGAATAATCTAAGATAAATATTGAAATCTGAGGATTCAGAGGACAGTAAACAAAGTATTGAGAAATAGGGATTGGATGATTTGATCTTAAGAAGAGAAAGTTTACAAACGATTATATAGTTATAAAAAGAATATCCCAGACCACCTTGCATTTCCACTGCGTGACCTCACAGTTGGTCAGTCTTGGAATGAGTGCAAGTCTCCATGTCTAGACTGATGCTCCCATGCCAGAAATTATCTCATTTCACACACATAATCTGTGCTGTTTGAAGAGTAAATGTATGTTAAGTAGAAGCAAAACTTAATATAGCATTGACAGGTTAGCCCTGCCTCAAGTCTTTATGCTAATTTTTAATACACATCTTAAGAAATTGCCAGACAGGTGACTAAATATTGCTAGTATGTTACTGTGTGTTTCCTATTCCCTTGGAGAAAATTTTAAGGGTTTTCCTCACTGCCTCACTGTAGTAAATCAGATCCTTGTGTATAGTATTACTGAAATGTGAACATAATTGTGTTGAAATTTTGACCCACTTACTAGTTTGAAGTGTATGAAATGTTAACTAAACGGTTCTGTATTTACACAGGTATGTTTGCTCACTGGATAAGCATAGTTGGAAGTGTTTCATTTAAGTGTGATTATCTGACAGTCTTGTGGTGCAGCCGAGGGGCAAGTTTTGTGGAAGAGCAACTCAAGTTTCTGGGCGGTTTTGTACTAAATGTAGGAGATAAAGCTGTGGAATCTTTAGAGAAACAATAAGAATGGCAACCACTGTGGCACAGTCAATCCGTGTATTTAAAGTTTGCTGTTAAAGTTGGAAGATTGTCCAATTTTGCTAGCCTTTTAAGCAGTATCTATAAACAAAATAATTTATGGCTTATGCCATAAATGCCATAAATTGACTCAGGCACAATTCTGGTAAGAATTGCTTGTTTCTTAACAAGAAACTAAAAATATTATTGATTAGATTTTTTTCTTTTTGGTGGCAGGTAACAAAATAAAAGCTCTTAGTCAAATTTCTAGTTAATAAAGGCAAACATCAGGCCTTATCTCCTTACATGTTATCCCAGAAAATAAAAGCAGAGAAATACACTTATAAACTTAATTTCCATAACAAAATCTTGTAAGTTGGAGTCAAATATTCTCCTTTTCTTTGTTCTACCACTGAAGTTTATATAAGCAATCTCTAATTTATTTAAAGTGTTTAGTGGCTGAGCATAACATTCAATACATTTTTCTAATCAAGTTTTTATGGATTTAGCATTCATTTACATCATTGTGTAGTTAATGGAGCACAGCTTCACCCCTGGACATGTGCACTTGCTTCACTCACCTGCCATCAAAGTTCCAGAGCCAATACACTTACATTAAGTCCCACCCTCTCCTCCCTCCCCCCATTCCTCCACTCTGATAACCACCATATTCTTTATAGTGTCTAAGGGTTATTTTGTATTGTGTTTTCCAGTTTGTTTTAGGTCATTTATAGTTTACAAATGAATGAAAATTCAGTGATTATCTTTTGATTTCTGATTTATTTCACTTAGTATAGCACTTAGCATTTATTTCACTTAGCACCTCGAGTGCCTTTCACATTGTCACAAAAATGTGACACAAAAGGATGCACAAAAGGATGATTTCATCCTTTTTAATAGCTGAGTAGTACTCCATAGAGTATGTGTGCCACAATTTCTCTATCGAGTCAATGGGTAGTTAGGTTGAGGTATATCGAGGTATATATACTGAGGTATATTGTTTATCTCATATGTTATCTTAGTTTCAGGTGTACGATGTAACAATTCAATATTTGCATATATTGCAAATCACAGTAAATCTAGTTAACATCCATCCTATAGTTCTAGAGTGAGTGAATGGAGCTAATAGCTTTTCTTTGTTTATAGTGCCACCTTCAGGAAAGAGAAATTTCATTGAATTTAGTACAAGTGCATCATTGGAGGTCAAATATCTAAAGGTCAGGTATCATAAGGATAATGTTAGCTTTAGTTTAACTGATTATTATGAGAATGTCATTAATGGAGATGACTGAATTTTTATTTATTTTTTATTTTTTTAAAGATTTATTTATTTTTGCATACAAGAGCTGGGAAGAGGCCAGAGGTGTTGAGGTGAGAGGATTCACCACAGACAGAGTGGGGAGCAGAATAGGCAGGTCAACTGAAATACACTGCTGAGGGGAGCAGCAGGTGAGGCAGGAGAGGTCTGCCTCACCATGTGGGTTCCCTCCCTGGCCGGTGGCAGGGACCGAACTCATGCTGCAGTGACTGCAGTTTGCCTCATAGTGCGTTGCTTAACCCATTGTGCCACCAGGGAGGCCCCTGACTGTGAATTTTTAAATTTAGAAGTGAGGTATTGCAAAAATGGATTAGAAATGAAATATACTTTCTAATTTATTTTGTTTTGGAATATCATACTTAGATCATAATTATATAAATGTTGCAATTTTTGTGTTATCTACAATGGATTTAACACTCTGTTAATTTCTTTAATCAATCTCATAAGGAAATTTTCCATTATAAGAAATAAAAATAAGAAATAAAAATAGACTTACGCGTTTACTTCTGGTAATTAAAACAGGACCTAGTAGATGAATAATTGCTTGAGGAAGCCACTGTAGGTCACATTAAACAATCTCAGGAAGGAAAAGGGGAGTACTACTAGAACTCTAGGTTTTGTTGTTTGATATGGAAGTCACTAACCACGAGGGTTTTTTTTTATTACCTGGACTCAGAGGTAAGTCAGATAGGATGACATGACTGCAAAGGTGTGCAAGGAAGTGTTTGGGATGGTGACTATGTCCTATATCTTTTTTTAAAAAAAGATTTATTTTTATTCATGCATATAAGAACTGGGGTGTAAGCCAGAGGTACGGGGTGTGTGGTATGTGTATATGTGAGTGGGGAGCACAACAGGCAGATCTGCTGAAACACACAACTGAGGGGAGCAGCAGGTGAGACAGGAGAGGTCTGCTGTGCCAGGTGGGATAGTTCCCTGTCTGGGGATCATAGCTTGACAGTGCTCAGACTTAACCCCTGTACCACCAGTGAGGTCCCCATCTTTTTTGGCGGTCATTTTTAAGGCAGTATTATTTTCAAATTAAGTGCTTTGTATCCTGAGCTCTTGTTTATTTATTTTTTTTAAGTTTTATTTATTTATGCATACAAGCACTGGAGTAGAGGCCAGAGGTGTGGGGGGTGAGAGGATTCACCACAGAGAGCAGGGAGCAGAACAGGCAGATCAACAGAAGTACACTGCTGAGGGGAGCAGCGGGCACAGCAGGAGAGGTCTGCAGCACCATGTGGGTCCCTCCCTGGCCAGGGGCAGGGATCGAACTCGTGCTGCAGTGGCTGCGGTCTGCTTCATAGTGCGTTGCTTAACCCACTGCGCCACCAGGGAGGCCCTGAGCTCTTCTTTAAAGTATTCTGTGTTTGATTCTCTCATATGGGATTTGTGAGTAAAAGGTTAAGATATGTGGAATTTAATACATTGTTCACCTTTGACCCTTTCCCTCCCTTCTCCTCTTAACCTCAGAGGCCTCAGGATATTATTGCTTGCCTTGGTTTTTGAAACTGTTTTACATCATTGAATTGCCAGCTATATAAATTTCCATAATGTTTTATCGTTTTGACTCACTTTGTTGCACATTTTGTTAAATTCCCTTAATTTTGTTGAAAATGGGGGCCTCCTGGGGCCTCCCTGGTGGCGCAGTGGGTTAGGCAACGCACTATGAAGCAGACCACAGTCACTGCACCACGAGTTCGATCCCTGCTGCTGGCCAGGGAGGGGACCCACATGGCATGGCAGACCTCTCCTGCTGTGCC
>JAGFMF010011595.1:1717601-1798245 GCA_019455555.1 Galemys pyrenaicus | reverse complement strand
CCTGTTCTGCTCCCTGCTCTCTGTGGTGAATCTTCTCACCCCCCACACCTCTGGCCTGTCCCCCAGTGCTTGTATGCATAAATAAATAAATAAATCTTTTTTTTTTTTTAAAGATTTATTTATTTATGCATACACGCACTGGGGGACAGGCCAGAGTCACAGGAGGTGAGAAGATTCACCAGAGACAGAGTGGGGAGCAGAACAGGCAGATCAATGGAAGCACACTGCTGAGGGGAGCAGCGGGTGAGGCAGGAGAGGTCTGCTGCACCATGTGGGTCCCCCCCCTGGCCGGCAGCAGGGATCGAACTTGTGCTGCAGTGGCCGCAGTTTGCTTCATAGTGCAGTGCTCAACCCACTGCGCCACCGGGGAGGCCCAAATAAATAAATCTTTAAAAAAAAAAAAAAAAAAAAGAAAGAAAATTGGGGCCTCCCTGGTGGCACAAGGGGTTAAGCACTACACTATGAAATATCTTCAGCCACTGAAGTGCAAGTTCCATCCCTGGCCAGGGAGGTGACCCACATGGCACAGTAGACCTCTCCTGTCTCCCTGCTGCTCTCCTCAGCAGTGTGTTTCAGTCAGTCTGCCTGTTCTGTTCCCCACTCTGTCTCTGGTGAATCCTCTCACCACCCTTGACTCTGGCCTGTACCCCAGCTCTTGTATGCATAAATAAATAAATCTTTAAAAAATTTGTTGAAAATGTCTATATTTCATCCTTCTATGGCCATATAATATCCCATGGTGTGCATATACCATAGCTTCTTGATCCAGTTGTCTGTTGATGGATATGTAGGCTGTGCATGTATCTTTTGATCATTTGAGATGCAGATAGTATGAAATGAAATGTGCTATAAGTATGGAATACACACAGAAATTGAAGATGTGATGCAAAAAAGAATTAAAAATATTTTGATATTTTGTATGGGTTAAATGTGGAAATGATGTTTTGTATACATTATGTAAGTAAAATGTATTATTTAAATTAACTTCACTTATTTGTCTTTACTGTTAAGGTGGCTACTAGGAACTTAAAAATGACATATGTGATGCGACACGGGTGAGAGGAGAAAAGTATACACTGTGCAAAATGAAAAATAATATAAAATATATAGAAAATTTTAAAAAGTGACATGTGGTTTTATTATATAATTCTTGGGCAGTGCTGCCTTAGGATTATTAAGCACCATAAGGATGCTGATTTTAGTTTAAATTCATACTTCTAAGCATTGCCCAAGTTATTCATAATAAAGTGACCATCATTTCTTAAAATCAAAACTAAACCATAAGCTTTTATACTTTGAAAACCATTTTTTCACATAAAAGAACACCAACAGAGGATGGATATACAGAAATTATGTATGTCTCTACTTTGTGTGTGTGTGTGTTTTTTTTAAAGAGTTAGAACTTAGAATCAATTTAAGAGCAAATATTTCCCTACTATATGAGCAACATTTCCACTAATCCATAAGCCTTGTTTCTCCATATCGGTGAAACAAGGACACAAATACTTCTCCCACTACTTGCAATGAATGACATCACTTCGTTCATCTGTAGAAGCTGATAATATTATTGTAACTGGTCCATGGGAATCCCAAATAGTCTCACAATTTCTCTTTAAAGATTCAATAAGAAGGTGATTGGAAAAAAGTAATTTGGGACTAAGTCTAATGATTTGGAAAATCTGAACACTAACTCTTATTTTAGCTGTTGAGATTCTACACTAGCCCTCTTCCACATATACCTCATTTGATTGTTTTTTAAAAAATATTTATGCATGTAAGAACTGGGGTATAGACCAGAGGTGTGGAGGATGAGAGGATTCGCCAGAGACAGAGTGGGGAGCAGAACAGAGAGATCCACCAAAGTACACTGCTGAGGGGAGCAGCGGGCGAGGCAGGAGAGGTCTGCTGTGCCATGTGGGTCACCTTCCAAGCAAGGGATAGAATTGGTGCTGCAGTGGCTGCTGTGAATGCTTCATAGAGTGGTGCTTAGCCCCCTGTGCCAACAAGGAGGCCCCTCCCTCATCTGATTGTTAATCACAGAACTTCAGAGCTAGATGGGTCACTTAATCTCCCTAGAGGAGGAAACTTGCCTCGGGTCATGCAGGGACACCTGGGACTTGAGTTGTGCTGGGCTCCCTCTGTCCCATTGTGCTGACTACATCAGAAGGTGGATTATAAAGGTTTTATATCTGGTGCATTACTAAGTACATTGTAATCACTGAACAGATGAATTCAATATGAATATGAAGATAATACAAAGAGTTAAAGGGAGAAAATTAATCCTTGGTTAGGAAATAAAATGAAAGTTGGTCTTTGTGAAAATCTCTGAAGAGTATTTTTCTTAGAAAGGTGCTCTATTAAAACACAGTTAAAAGGATATCACACAAACATTTTAAACTTGAAGGGAAATTAGAGAAACATGATGAAGTTGTCGCTCTATCACAATGTTGAAACTGCCTGTCCAATGGAGTAAATTGTTTTTTTTGGAGTAAATTCTTAAGTATGGGGATTTATTTAACTATGGAGCACTGTATACAGATTTTGCTTGTTTTGGTCTCTCCTTTTGGATGCTACACAAAATTCTTTGGTGCACCCAAAAAAATGATGGGCAAGGGAGGAGCAAAAGATAAAAATGAGAGAAAAACACTAATTGGACTTGGGAACCCAGCAAAGGATTAGGCTGATATGATCGACACTATTTCTTAAAATGAGATTTTAGGATTGTTTCCATATTTCTAGCAAGTTGAAACTATTTTCTTCTATTAGCTATAAAGGTGAGAACTGACCATGTACTACGCCATGGTATGATGAACTAAACTTTCTCCCTATAATTGGTAACTTGGTTGTTGATGTGGTAAAAGGAGAAAATAACTTAAAGAGAACAGTCCTATAAAACCAAGGAAGGAACAGCTTTCCTCTGCACTCAGTTGGAGGAAATGGTTCTTTATGGTTTTGTATAGAGTTATGTGAATAGCCTGTGCCTTTTGAGGCTTCACAACATACAGAGGACATGCAGAGGCTAATTGTGGCAAGGTGAGTACAGGTGTATTTACAGCATTTCAGCTGCAGTTTTCTTCTATAATGACTCAAACACTTCATTCCATAATCACATGGGCCAGCGTTAAGTGACCTGGTCAAGATCACACAGCTAATAAATGGAAAAGCTAGGTTTTCAGACCCAGAACTTCTGGTTTCAAGTCTATGGTCTTTCCACAACTCTGTGCTACCAAGGAGCAAATGAGCAAGAAGCCACATAATTTATGTCATTCAGAGTTTAAAGAAGGTAATATAATTCAATAAAAATGAAGTTCCTGGGGCCTCCCTGGTGGTGCAAGGGGTTAAGCACTGCATATGAAGCATCCACAGCCACTGCAGCACTAGTTCAATCCAGGCCGGGGAGGGGACCCACAGGGCACAGGGGGACCTCCTGCCTCACCCACTGTACCCCTCAGCAGTGTATTTTAGTGGATCCTCCTGTTCCGTTCCTCACCTCCTATACTTCTGGCCTGTACCCCAGTTCTTGCATACATAAATAAATGAATCTTTAAAAAAAATGAAGTTCCTTAGGAACTTTAGAAGCCAAAACATTTGTCTTGGAAGATAATCTTAGATCTTTAGGTTTCTGCATGTCTTAATAGATATGCTAAGGATGCAAGGCCTGGGCCATTCTATTTAGACCATTTCTCAGGAATGATTTGGAGCAAGCTATCCTGAGTGATGGAATAACTTCTCCATCTTTGGTAAAAATAACTTCTCCATCTGTGCTTCTTTCTACTGTAAAATCAGTGGATTCCTCAAGCCTCACATTCTCCTCTAATGTAACCCATTGGGACAGTCATCAGTTTGGGGCCTCCTTATCATCTGTGGGGGCTGGGAGCAAGGTAATTCATGTAAATATGATGCTTCACTGCTCACTGTGTCTGTCTCTCATCCCACAAGTTTGTGTCTTCTGCCAGCATCCAGGAAGAAATAATAGGCTGGCTGACTTATTGGATTGTAAATAAGAAAAAATCAAATACCAGACCCAAAAGTTTGCATGTCATCAGTGGTTCCTGGGAAAAAGAAGGCATGAGCAAAAGATCATATTATAGGTAAAAGGGACGGTTTGGGTTTTTAAATTAGTTAATGCTTAGCATGGGTTTATTTAAATCCCCGCCCCCTTCCCCAAAAGCGTCAGCCTCTGACTTTATAAAAAGAATCTTTGGTTTCAGAGATTTGATATTGCATCTTGGTGGTACTCTGCCTCCTTGCATGTTAAATTCTAGAAAATAAATTTCCATGTGTTGGTGGGAACTTTTCTAGTAGACATCAGCACTATGTCACTGAATATGTGAAGACATGACTGGCTGTGATTTAGTCAGTTCCCCACTGGAGTGGTACTATGCTGAGGTTACTTTGGTTGGTAATTTGGGAATTGTATGATGCAGAGGTAGAAAAAATGTTAGTTCATGCATCTATGTTCATTTTGTAAGTAATCCAACTTTTGGGAGAAGAGTAACTTATCCAAAATCACCATAAATTAATAATGATAGAGCAAGAGAGCTTACTGTTAGAGCAGAACACCACTGTTCTTTTTGCAACTCCAGTTCTATTTTACTTCTCTAGATCTTTCTCAATTCATGGCAATGATAAGGTATTTACTTACATTAAGTATATTTTTATTGAGCCAAGGGAGTTGGAGTTTAGAATTCATTCCTCATCTAGTATCTGTTGACTACCTACTATGTGTTAGGCAGCAACTATGTGCTTTCTCTGGACCTGAAGAAACTGTCCTCTGGACAAGTGCTTTACAAAAACATATTATGCAAATATGGTCAAATTAGCCATCCAAGTACCATTACTTTTTCCCCAAAGAATTTATGCTTTTAGGGGTTTTATGTTACCTCTCTTGATCCTGACCATAAATCTGAACGACATAATAATGGTCACATTTTACAGATGAGGAACCTGAGAAAGGAGTGAAATAACATGTTTTAAGTTACACAATTAGCAAGTGGCGGGTCTAGGAAGGCACAAATCCACTTTACTCCTTTGCTTTCTACTATACCTATAAACTCAAACATTTAAGATTGGATTTTATCACATTCTAAGTAGAGCTAGATTAAGGTCTTTTTTTGTAACTATAACTAATTCTATGATTTGGAAAGGTCCTAAATCTCTTTTGCATATCATTTCAGTAAGCATTTATTGAACAAGTATGTACAAAGTTTACTAAGTGCAAAACACTGATGATCCATTCTCATAAGAGGTCACAAAAATGAAAGACAAGATCCTTATATATTTGGAGCTTATAATACAGTGAAGAATACATATATGCACACACAGAGACAGACATTCAATATATGAATTGTGGAAAGAAGCAGACTAGAGGTGCAAATGAAGTGAAATGCTATGGGAACATAGGGAAGAGAAAAAAATGCCAACTAGGGAGATTTGAAAAGGCTTTTGGAAAAGGGAGCCAACAGTCGAAGAGTAAGATTTTTGCCACAATAGGGAAAAAATGACCCAAAAGTGAAGTAGTGTCAGCAAATAGTGTCTTGCAGGCAAATACATAGTAGGGGACAGAAGATATTGGTGGTGGTATAGTGGAAGATGATCTAAGAAAGGTAGAGAGAAGTTAAATGAGGAAGTCTTGTATATGAGTTAAAAAAGTTGGACTTAGTTACTCGGTAGGGGAAATCCTTCAGAGTATTTTGGGCAGGTGTAAAATGTGATCAGCTCAAGATAATGCATATTTCTCTTTATAGTTTTATCACAGGATCGCCAATGCTTTACACAGTGCATGCACATATTGTGCAAATAAACACGTTTTAAATGTGGGCTGGAGGGAAATAGGCTAGAAGTTGAATGATCAAGTCATTATAGCATTCAAGAATACAGCAGATGTAATTAACCCTGCAGAGGTGTGGAAATGACTTTTATAGTTGGATATGGGCATATAGGGAAAGGAAAGAGCTAGAGAAAGCTCACTTGGACTCTGCTGTACTAGGGAAAAGGCGGTACTCCACATATAAAGGGGATGGATGATTTGGGGAGAACAGAAATAAGATTCTCATGTCAGTTTTGGAATATGTTGTCTGAAGTGTTTGTCAGGTGTCTGGTAAAAAGATCAAATTTCAAGTCTAGAGTGTTCACAAGTTCACTTTGAGGGAGGAGGGTGTCAAGTTCATATGAAACTTCAGTTTGATATTTTCCTTGCCTTAAAATTGTGGGCAAGTACCTTATTTAGATACCATTACTGTACGTAAACTATCCTAAGGAAATTTCCAGAAAGTAAAAAAATACATTAAAGAAAGTAAGTGGTTGGTTGGAGGTGACCTGATTTTCAAGCTTTTACTGGGCAAATTTTACCCTCCATCTGTTTCACATCTTCATTCATTATAAATCCATTTTGAAGGACAGAATCTGCACTTAAAAACAGGCGGTAACAAAAAAAATGTATATACACAAGTGACTTGTAATTGAATCAATAATAAGCCATGTGACCAGCCTGACTTGACTTTATCGAGGATTCCTCTGATAGAGGCTTTTACATTGCTAGACGGGTTACAAGGTTTTAGAGCCTTAATAATCTGAGTTCCAAGGGATGCATTCATTCTTCCCTTTCTTGTTTTGAGCTATTTACTTTGGGGAGCAGACAAGCTCAGAGAGTTTATTAGACCCCTTTCACTGCTAACGTCCTCACCCCCTGTACCCCCTTCCCCACAGAGTAGAAGCCTAAAGTCTTCCCTAGGTCCTTTCTACCCCTGGGACCCGTGTAGGCTCGGCGCGACGTGTAATTCCCGCCGGCGCGACGCTTCCCCTCAATCCCCGCCTGGGCGGACACGCGCCCCCCGGACCGTTGACAACATCAACGGTCCCTTTTGTCCAGTAAGCGCGCGCAGGGGCAGTTGGCGTTGGGGCGCGAGCCGGGCGCGCTGGCGCGGGAGAGGCGGGGCGCAAAGCCCGGCAGGCTGGCCGGGAGAAGTGCGGACGCCGGGCGGCGCGGGGAACGCGCGGGAACCGGCGACAGGGGACAAACCTCAGCTCCGCGGGGGGAGCCGCGCCCCAAGGGGCAAGCAAACCGACGGTTTGGAGTTGGGTATAGGGAGCTACCTCTTCAGTTTGCATTTTTGGAGAAGCAGTTGAATACAGTGACGTAGAAAAAGCAAGTTGCAAAGCGATAAGTATAAGATCCCATTTCTGTAGGATGATTCTCAGCGACACATTATCCATAAGTCACACGTATGTATGGATGTAAATGCATTGAAAAAGGTGCGAGGAGACTTCTGTGTTGGGAGATCGGATGAAGGGGCCCGCCTAAGTACATAGTATATTTCTGAGATATTTAACAATATTATAGAACAGAATGTACTCATGTAATTGAAAAAACCTGCTCTTGGAAAGTTTGCCTATCCGTTTCCTTCCCTTCGTTAGGGACCTGTTTGGAGTTCTCTCACTATTGCTCTTACCAGAGAAACTGCAAGATATGAGAGTCATGAAAAGTTCTTTCACATTAGCCTTCTGCCTTTCCTCACTTCTGTCTGCCTCTCGCTCTCTTATTTGAGATCTTTCCTACTGGCCTTTGTGGAGTCTTCCTCATAACCCTTCTCACATATATCTGCAAAATCCACTCTCAAAGACAGTCACTGAAGATTAGTAAATTATTCACAAAAGCTTGAAAATTTGAACTAGATATTATTTCTAAAACATATTTGATAAAAATACAAAATATTTACAAGGTGTTTTTCTCCTAAGAAGAGGCTCCATAGTATTTCTATCAGTATAGCCACATGTGTTAACTATTTTTCATTGTTAAATCTTGATTTTGAAATGATATATACAAAGTGATGAGACTGGTACAAGGAATTTCATCTCTTTCACCCACCTTTCCCAAATGCCTGAAGCTAAATGTTCAGCTAACCTAACCACAGCATAATCCATAACATAATCAATGATCATAAACAGGAAATTAATATCACTCCTACTCTATTACTAATCTGCAGATGTTATTAAAATTTCCAGGGTTATCAGACACTTTTTTCTTGATCCAGGATTTAACCCAGGATCTCACAATACCTTTGTTGCAACTGCTCAGTTTCTTTTGATCAGTGACAGTTTCTGTGTTTTTTCTTCATGACTTACACTTTTGAAGAATACTGTGGGCCAACTTTTAGAAAATGTCCTTTTCTCTTTATTAAATTCTGGTTATGTATTTTTGACAAAAATGCCACAAAAAGTGATGTACCCTTCTCAGTGCCTCATGCCAGGAGGCACAAGATGTCAATGTGTTATTAATGTTGACATTAGTTGATAATACCAGGTTAGGGTAGTTTGTCCAAAGAAAAGTGGTGATTTTTCTTTTGTTTTTGATCAAGGGAGGCAAATAGCCTCATGGTACACTCATCTTAGCCTTCTCTGCACTGTGGTCATAATAGTTAGTACTATGATGTTTGCCAAAATTTGATTTTTCTGTTTCTATCATCTGAGGATGAGTTCCAATCTGAATATTTGTGTTCATTCTCTTTTTAAAGGAAGATTATTTTTCTACTTTACAGTAGAGGGAAAAGGCATTTGAAGTTTGGGTGGCAGGCTGTGGAATTAGTGGCTTTTATGAATTATGAATGTATTACTTACAGATAGATGCATTCTAAGTGGAATAATCACTATCCTTAGTATTTCTAAGAACTTGAATCCTAAAATCCCAATTTACATGAATTTATGAGCTCATTGATTGAATTGGTTTTAATACTCTCATATTTGTATGCTTAACCATAAATGTAAAATGGTATTTAAAAATAGAACAAAGTTTTTATTATTTCCAATGCATTGCTAATTTTAGTTGGTATTTGCAAGATGATCATTTAAGTTAACAATACACATGACTCCCATCCAATGATATTTCACTTGATTTAATTTCAGTGTTTGCTGAAAGGATTTACTGGAAGTTGGAATGACTACGGCATTGAATGATTTTACAAA
The DNA here is from genome assembly GCA_019455555.1 of Galemys pyrenaicus. Taxonomy (NCBI): domain Eukaryota; kingdom Metazoa; phylum Chordata; class Mammalia; order Eulipotyphla; family Talpidae; genus Galemys; species Galemys pyrenaicus. The sequence goes on along the minus strand of JAGFMF010011595.1, from coordinate 1,789,284 downwards.
GAGAGCAGAATTGTTGTGGGTGAAACTTAGAGATCTTTTAATCTGAGGGTTATTTGATTATTAAGGATTTTGATAAGTCTCATTTGATGATTAAGTTGCATTATGCAACATTTCCCCTAACCCCCATCACTATAGATGGAAAACTGGTCTAAGGTTAGTCTTAGTCTTGATATTAATTCTTCTTGCTTTCAATATTAAGGAAAAAAGGAGAGTAGGTTTCACTCTTCAAAAAATTTTAAATCACTTCCCACTTTGAGTACCTGATCCCTATGAAACGTTCCCCCAGAAAAATGGTCATACACACGAATTGCATGCATTAGAGCAAAAGCAAAACAATATCAAATGGGGGTTGGGGAGAGCTAATGGGGGAGGAAAAGTCTGCTGCCAGCTCTCAGAGGTTTCCCAGACAGTTTTCTCCTCCTGCCATATGGCATAGTCCACCTCTTGGCAGCTCAGGTGGGCAGCTGAGGCGGCACAGCCCAGATGGCTCCTTCATTTGCCTCCAGCCTCCTCCCTCAACCCCCAACGTCATCCTCTTTTATTCCTTGGCCTGTGGTCCGCCAAGTTTTCTTGATTTTTATCAGGTCCTCCCTGGCACTGACTCTCTCACCTTTCTCACCAAGGTCCCGTTTGGGAAGAGAGCTCAGAAACTTGAACCTGACCACTCCCAAATGGCTAGAGCAGAGAAGACTTTTTGGAATAACTGTGTCAATGCTCCCCTTTCTCGTTAGCACAACCTTGTTACGTTTGCCTGCCTGTTTGGAAATGGAGCAAGAAACGATGAGCAGGTTGGGGAACACACCAAACTCAGTAGCTTACACAAACGGCCTTCACTAATAATGGTGAGAGGGTCGGAGGATTACCGCACCGCTCTGATTCCTCCAGGGCAGAATGGGGTTGGGGAAAAAGAAGTAGGAACAGAGGGAAAGGGATCAGGACGCGTTACTACGAAGCATTTTTGTCTCTGAGAACTAGAAAGAACGTTAACTCCCGAAACCCGCTTCTTCGCCCGCCAACTCCTGGCTTAGCGCGTGGGGCCCGCCTAGGGCTCCTGGTGGGGCTCAGGCCCGCCAAGGCTCGCGGCAAACGTTGGCGCTCCGGGACCCGCCTTCGCGGACTAAGGGCCCGCCGGCGTCCGGCGCTGCGGCGTGCCTGGGAGCCGACGCGCGGCCACAGCGCGGCTGGGGGAATCCCTCCCGGCCTCGGGCGTCGCGGAAGGGCCAACCAATGAGAAGTCCGGGAAGGGAATTCCCGCTCCGACTGCCGCCCCCCTTCTTTTAAAACAGTCCCCTGGGGAACGCTGTCTAGGAGCGGTGGGATTAGTAGGGGAAATGTGGGTTGAGGGTGAAAATATAATGATCCTGGGGGACGAGACTCTTTAGCGTTAGGTATCCAGTCCGGCGTAGACCTGGGGAAAATCCGGAGGTCATACTCCTGGTAGCACCAAGTTCTCGGGATGGAGTGGAAACTGGAGCGCACAGCCCCGCGCAGGATCCGGACCGAAGAGGAGATGCTGTGGGTGAGTCCATCCTTGCTCCAGCTCCCCGAAGGAGCTCGAAGGCACCGTTTGTAACGCCTGTTTAGGACCAAGACGTAGCACAGAACTAAACCCTGATCAAATTTTGAGTTCTGCGTTTAGTTACATTCTGGAGGTGTCTGGTTGCTAAAAAAAAAAAAAAAAAAAAAGAAAAGAAAAAAGTGACAGTTCGATAGGCTGAGGATCTAGGAATTTTCCACACCTAACATGACTTTTCTAAGTAGTTTATCTCTGTGTTTTTTTGTATTTTCAAAGGAGAATGTCATGCGGGTGCTCGCCAAAGGTATGAAGAAGAAAAGTCAACTTTGTCCTCAGGTGAGTGTCTAGTGCATGCTCTACTTCTCTATCTTAATTCTGATCTTGAACAAATTTATTCTTGCTAAAGAAGCTACCTGTTGGAAGTATGGGCTGGTTTGAAAAAAAAAAAAAAGTCTTACTACAGAGTAAATGATATGCTAAAAAATTCTGCAAGGAACTGAAGATCCTTGACAAATATTGGTAATATTTTGTTTCTGAATGGTGCTTTCTAGTTTTTTCCTCAACAGGAAAGGATGATGCGTGGATGTGTCAGAGCATGCATTACTGGCTGTTATAAAATTTCATTTTGACGGTCTTTCATTCATAATGCTCTTTCATTCATAATGCTAAAAGGGAAATGGCGCCATCTTGTGGACAATGTGAACTAGCACATTCCGTGGCCATTAGTACTTTTTCTTGAAAGTTTGAGTCCAAAGACTACAGAAACTTTTCTTGTAATCAGTGTAAAAAATAAAGCGCATTTTTCTTTTCTTGTAATCAGTGTAAAAAATAAAGCGCATTTTCCCACATACCTCATAAACTTTAATCTCTCTTTGTCACCAATAACCTTGCTTCTCTCTATGCTAAATAGTTCATAATCCTTTAACTTTGTAGAGTCTAGTTTCAAATCCATCACGAATTTTAAATTTTCTATATTTAAGTGGTGGTGGAATAAATTGAATACAGGATGAAATGGTTGATGTGTTTTATAGAGGGCAAAAACTAATGACATTTAAGTCCTTAAATTTCCTAAAAAATTTTTTTTCCCCTTTTAGCTGCAGTTTTGTCTTATGCCCAGCTTATGTATTATTATGACTCTTAGCTATTTTGCTGCCTTCAATACCTGGTTATTTAGCTAGCAAATAGTAATTGGAATAAAAGTAATAAAGAAAAAAACTGTACAACTTTGTTAATTCAATGGTACTATAGTAACATTTTCATATTCAAGCCTTTATTTTGGAAAACCCAAGTGTAAGTATTCTGAAAGTTTTTCTGCTTAATTTTTAACTTGGTTAAATGAAATACTGCTTTATTTTTTATAATATTTAAGCTCAGAGGCTTCATGGGTCTTGAAAAGCAGCAGTGACCTGAGTCAGGTAGGCAGTGTATTGTTAGCTGGCTGCTTTGGGTTAATTTGGCAGCCACGACTACACTGCCACTTGCTTCTGGAAAAATTCTTCTTGCTAGTGAAGTGCATTGAAGACCTGTGTGTGATGAGTTGGCAGTGTATTGTTAGCTGGTTGACTGTGTGAATGACATCAGCTAACATGCAACTGCTATCTTATTGCATATACAATGAACATCAGTGTGTATTTAAATCTGTAAGTAATCTATATGTATGTGTGCTTTTTTTTATGAACCAGCTATCATTTATCATAATACTTATTTTTTAAAAAAGATTTTATTTATACATACAAGAGCTGGGGTACAGGCCAGAGGCGCAGTGGGTGAGTCACCAGAGACAGAGTGGAGAGCAGAACAGGCAGATCCACTGAAATACACTGCTGAGGAGAGCAGAGGGCGAGGCAGGAGAGGTCTGCTGGGCCACGTGGGTCCCCTCCCTGGCCATCAACAGGGATTGAACTTGTGCTGCAGTGGCTGAGGTTTGCTTCATAGTGCGTTGTTTAACCCACTGCTCCACCAGGGAGGCCCTTATTTATCATAATACTTATTATTGATACTCAGTTACTCAATTATAACTAAATTAACTGAGAACTTATAATTATAACTTTATAATATAATTTATAACTTTATAATATTTATAAATTTATATAATTTTTAATAAATTAAAAAAAAGATTTATTTATTTATGCATACAAGCACTGGGGTACAGGCCAGAGGTGTGGGCGGTGAGAGGATCCACCACAGAGAGCAGGGAGCAGAACAGGCAGATCAACTGAAGTACACTGCTGAGGGGAGCAGCAGGCACAGCAGGAGAGGTCTGCTGTGCCATGTGGGTCCCTCCCTGGCCTGCAGCAGGGATCGAACTTGTGCTGCAGTGGCTGCGGTTTGCTTCATAGTGCGTTGCCCAACCCACTGCGCCACCAGGGAGGCCCAATTTTTTATAAATTTTTATATAAATTTATAAATTTATATAATAATATAATATAATATAAATTTATATATTTATACATTTATAACTTTATAATATAATATAATTATATAACTAAATTAACTGTTAACTCAGTTACTCAGACAGCTTTCTAGTGGTTAAAGTTATTAGATTCAAAAAAATTTCCAAGCAATATTTTGGAGTCTTTAATACTTGTAGGCAGTATTAAAGTTTTTGTAGAACTATATATTTTTTAACGTAAAACTTAGAATATAATGACACTTTGGAGTGGAATGGAAAGCCTGAAATGTTTCCCAAATTTTCAACCAAGTTTTACTGTCCATTCTGGATGACCAATTTCTTAATATGACATTAGAGTTGGACTCTCTAACCTTCTGCCTATACCAAAGGCAGAAGTGAAGTAACTTTCCAGATGAGTCGGCTAAAACATTTTTAGCTAAAATACAAAATATTGAAGGTTTTTGGGGAGTGGGGGTTGAATTGTCAGGAAGACTTGCTTCGATTTCTCATTTCATTTTCTATAAAATCACAGAGGCATACAATATATTTTTAAATTGTTTTATTGAGGTAATACTAGTTTACAATACTAAGTGGTTTAGCGGTATAGACGTATGTCATACCCCATGCCCACTACCAAAGCACCCGTAGACACATATTCGATAGAAAGCATGAGATTTAGCTTGTGTGTTGGAAAGAATGTGATTTTAAGCAATGTGACTTTATCTTCTTACTCTCTCAGAGGTCATTCTGACCCGTGGAGCGGTGTCAGAGGTACTGGGCCCCGGCATGCAGGGCACGGATGGATGTGGGCATTTATAACAAGTTCGTGGAACTGACTTTGGTGGTCTAGCCACTTGGTTACACCCTAGATGAGATAGGAGGAATGTATTGCACACTCTACTGAATTATGTTATTGTGAAATGATTTCTATTCTGACTTTATTTAAATTTTTAGAAGAGTGAGTTAGATACCTACTTAATTTAATTCTCAGGCATTTTGATATTTTCAAATCTCATCTGCTTTTTTTTTAAGCATTCTTTTTAAAAAAATTTTATTTATTTATGCATACAAGAGCTGGGGTACAGGCCAGATTCACGGGAGGTGAGAGGATTCACCAGAGACAGTGGGGAGCAGAACTGGCAGATGGACTGCAATACACTGCTGAGGGCAGCAGCGGGTGAGGCAGGAGAGGTCTGCTGTGCTATGTGGGTCCCCTCTCTGGCTGGGCATCGAACTCGTGCTGCAGTGCCTGCGACTTGCTTCACAGTGCATTGCTCAACCGGCTGCGCCACCAGGGAGGCCCTCATCTGCTTTTTGTTACTCTCTAATATCATTCCATTTCAGTGTTTTTGTGTTTTAGATTTAAGATTAGGTATCTCTTCCAGGTAAATCTTGTTTTCATTGTTTTTTAAGGCTAAATTTCAAAAAGTCATTTTCTTTCGAAGGACATTCACTTGTCGATAACAATAAAACCTACTAAATTTGGAAGACTTAGCTTTTGTGTTTTAATTTTTGAAACTAAATTGACATAAACGGCCAACATTTACACTCAATATGGGGTACCTATTCAACATTGTTCTTCTGGTTCATATATATATATATATATATATATAGAGAGAGAGAGAGAGAGAGAGAGAGATTATTAGTGGCAGTATACTTTTAGCTGCTTTTCATACTACAGTAACTACATACTGTCATATTTTATATAACCTGTCAACATATATTTATAATAAAAATAAAGGGTATATATGATATGTTTTTGCCCTAGATTTTTCTTTTTGGAGATCCCTATGATAATCTGCTAAATCCAATTTTTAAGAATTTTGGTGTGTTGGAATTAGCTTGTCCTGGTTTATAAGAACTCATTCATAAAATTTAACAAATTTTGTGAGTCAGTTTTTAAACAATTGATAGATTGAAATTGGCATGTAAATGCACTTATACCATGGAGATTGGCAAACACTACAAATCAAGACTCCTCTTCCAAGAATTGGCTGTTAAACATTTACAGGTCATTGTGTGTATACACTATATAGACAACTAGTTTTTAAGAATTATATATTTGTATGTATACACGGACTATATAATTATTAAAAATTTCCAAAAATGAAGTACAAATTTCAGGGCAAAATCAGATTTACTTCAGTCTCCCAACACTATTGTTACATCTGCCATGAGATGACCATGAGTTAGTATGAGGGGCTCCTCTCCACTTTCCAAATCAAAACTTCAAGTCAGTGATTTATTGATCACAAAGACATTTGATTTTGTCCCTTTGTCACAAGGACAACAGAAACCCTTTTTTTTAAGACTTATTTATGCATGCAAGAACTGGGGTACAGGCCAGAGGTGTGGGGGGTGAGACAATTCACCACAGAGTGGGGAGCAGAACAGGTGGATTGAACAGTCAGAAACTGATGTGATGGCTACTTAACTTTTGCTGTACTCAATTCAGGCAGCCTGTAGCAGTCCATGTTCCAGGTTTTTTGATGCCAAGATAGGGAAGATTATGCTGGATTCAAGAAAGGTGTAATTTTTTCTCATTGATTGCTTCATGATTATAGGAGGCATTTGAGTTATAGGTTGCAGCATGTAAGCAATAGCTCTGCACCTTTTCAGCCTGTATAGTCTGATTGCATCAGTACGCTACAAGGGTATGGATGTGATGATACACTTTCAAATCCCCACCTGACTTCCCAGCATATCAAAGGGAAAGAGAATCAAGCACATTATAGTAAAGATTGTAGGTTGAATAAGACAACCAGCCTTGGAGATAAGCGAAGACCATATTTTGTTTGGGAAAGTACGGAGCCTTAGGGTGCATGGGCTGTCGCACCGGGTTAGTCCTGGTTGTCCTGAGCTCAGAACAGCTCTCTGCCCTCCACCTGGCAGCAGGGAGTCTGCTTACCCTGTGTAGGGCTGGTATGTACACTTTTATTCACACCCCAAATGTGGGTACCTAAGAACACCCCATCATAAAGACATATCCTATTAAGACGTGGAAACCCTAAGTGGGGGTACATGGCAAGAGCAGAGTGCTCCAGAAGCCACTTGGAGGGGTTACCCTGAGCAAGAATTTTCCCAAGGCTCATAATTCAAAATGTATTTTTAAAAAAGATTTATTTATGCATACAGTAGCTGGGATACAAGCCAGAGGTGGGGAGGTGAGAGGATTCACAGACAAAGTGGGGAACAGAACAGGTGAATCTACTGAAATACACTGCTGAGGGAAGGAGCAGATGAGACAGGAGAGGTCTGCTGTGCCATGTGGGTCACCTCCCTGGCAGTGGCTGCGGATGCTTCATAGTGCTGTGATTTAACCCCTCGTGCCACCAGGGAGACCCCCTGAATTCAAATTATTAATGAACTTTTAGGGCAAATTGTGAAGGACAGATTTGTTAGGTGGGTTTCTTCAACAACCGAGGTTAGTCCTAACTCCTGACCATTTGAGACAGCATATTTCATGACTTTTAGAGATGGAAGGTTTGACTCCCCCCAATTCATAGGGGAGGAAATGGAAGAGTAAGCAAGGGACCGGCTGAGTTGTGCTGCTGGGGAGAGGTGGAAGCAGGTTTGTTGACACATTAACCTGGCTTTCCTGGGGCTACCCCTGTAAATCCTCTTGTCACCCCCATTGCCACCCAGTATCTTACTAAATACATGTACAGCTGGGTGGTTGGACATATACTTTGAAGCAGAAGATATTCCAGGAAATATTTTTGATTTCTCAAAGAACATTAAACAATGCAGAAACATATATTGGGGTGGCGTTACTGATTTCACCATAAAAATATTCAGGTCAGAATTTGGGAGCCAAGCCACAACTATCTATACACTTTTAAAAAAAGATTTATTTACGCATACAAGAGCTGGGGTACAGACCAGAGTTACAGGAGGTGAGAGGATTCATCAGAGACAGAGTGGGAAACAGAACAGGCAGATGTACTGAAACACACTGCTGAGGGGAGCAGTGGGAGAGGTCTGCTGCTCCATGTGGGTTCCCTCCCTGGTGGGGGTGTAGAACTGGTGTTGCAGTGGCTGCTGATAGCTTCACAGAGCTGTGACCTAACCCCTTGTGCCACCAGGGAGGTCCTAGGGTTGTTCTTAGCCAAATTTTATAGAGTATTTTTACATTTCCTTCCCCAGTTTTTCTATTTTATTACTTTATAAAATGAACATATCTTTTATAGGATGATAATTAACCATCACTAACTTGGGAGTTTTTTTAATTTTTAAAGATTTATTTATTCATGCATACATGTACTGGGGTACAAGCCAGAGGTGTGAGGGGTGAGAGGATTCACCAGAGACAGAGTGGGAAACAGAACAGGCAGATTAACTGAAACTCGCTGCTGAGGGGAGCAGTGGGTGAGAGAGGAGAGTCTGCCTTGCCATGTGGGTCACCCCCCCAAGATTTGTAATGAATATGACTTTGGGAGAAAAACAATCATGTGACTCTATCAGAGGTTCAGTGATGCATTTTAGTGTTTGTGTATTTCCAGTCATTCCCATTTTAACATTTAAAATTTTGACTGTTTGTGGTTCATTCTTATTATTTCAGCCTTCAAAATGATGCAACATTGAATTCTTTCCAAATGGTTATTCTAGTGTGACTATACTAACAAGCAAAATTAAATTGTATGGCATCCAGTCTAATGATCATATTCTCAGTCTTTTTCCTACAAGTAGGATTTTCATTTAAAAATTAAGACTGACTCAGCCATTAATATTCTACTTATGGAATTGGAATTGCTTCTGGAAAATAATTGAGAATTACTAAAGTGGAAATTTTTTTTCAAATATTATGATAATGCCAGTTATAAATAGCTCTTTTGCTAGCGGTAGTAAAACATGTTATAAGCCTGTGCTTAAACAAATAAAAACAACAAGGGCCTCCCTGGTGGCACAGTGGGTTAAGCATAGCACTGTGAAGCAAACCGTAGCCACTACAGCGTGAGTTCAATCCCTGCCTCCAGCCAGGGAAGGGACCCACATGTCCCAGCAGACCTCCCCTGCCTCGCCCGCTGCTCTCCTCAGCAGTGTATTTCAGTCAGTCTGCCTGTTCTGCTCCCCACTTTGTCTCTGGTGAATCCTCTCACCTCCCTGGACTTTCACCTGTACTCCAGCTCTTGTATGCATAAATAAATAAATCTTTAAAAAAAAATAAAAACAGCAAAATCCTATATAAGAAGCAACCAAAAATATATAAGCACTTGAATCTATATTTTAGTTTTTCAATGTTTATCATGTGTTTTGTCACAGCAAAATACCCATTTGCAGTTAGTTGCTCCAGAAATTTCAGTTGCACACAGTGATCCTGAATCCAAACAGTTATCAAGTGTGTTGGTATTTCTAGAAACACAGTTTTAAAAAATGGCAAGTCAAACGAGGTTACTGAAACCCTTTGGGGACTCTTTATTCAGATTCAGTGTGGTCAGATGAGGCTTTTAATATATTTCATTTTGATTCTGTGACTAGCTTTTATTTTTGCTAGCTCCATCTATCCTGGGGATATTCATTACACTTACTAGGAAGATAACAACAACAAAACCATCCTTTAATTGTCAGAGTCTTTAAATGGGACTACGCCCTCATAGAGACATTTCTCTATTCTGAAAAATAGAGGATTATAAAAATAGAGCCACATTCGAATGACTCAAGAACATTATCATAGATCTTCTTTCTTTTTTATGATCATTTGTCTAATCAGAGCGGCTATCTCAGGCCTGATGGCTTCAATGGAGTCCTCTGGCCTCCAGTACTTTACAACTTGACCCTCAGGGTTGACCAAATACTTCCAAAAATTCCACCTTGGCTCCTTCTTAGAAGAATCTGAAATTCAAGAATATATTTTCAAGAGCATGTTATTCTTTGTCAAGATTTTTAATTTATTAGTATCGGCATAAGTAAAAACTATGATTATTAAAATGTCAAAACTAAAAACCAAATAAATCAAAACACAAGATTTAAGTAACCAGATCTCTATATCCTTGGTGACTTCATTGATGATTCTACTGACCTGTAGTCATGAAATCAAACAGTGGTTCATTTGAGATTTTTTAATCAAAACAAAAATTTTGGATTTATTAGCATTTTTAGAGATAAAATGCTGATCTAAAGATCCTTGGTAATAAGAATATGGATTATTTTTCATATAAATGTATCTACCTTTTAAATATTATTGCATATTACATAGCCCTAAGTGGTAAGGAATTCTAAATAACCTTAACTGAGAAATTATAGTATTATTTTGATACATGAGAAATGTAAATCCCCTGCCCCATTTATATCACCAGGATTTATCGGCATATTACTGACTAACAGAAAAATATAACTAAAATTTTTCAGGTACCTACTAAGTGTTTAGTAATGCATGCTCAGTGCTTTAAGTGGAATCTTTCATTTAATCTTTACAGCAACCAACATGAGGTGGGTATTATTAATGTCCTTATTTTAGAGATGAGAAAAATGGCAGCCGAGACATAAGGTCACGCTGCTAGTGAGCAGTAGAATTAGGACTGATATCTTGTCCTTCTATGCCAGAGCTCATACTCTCAATTTCTGGACTCTATTATCCCCACAGGGGAGACAGCAAAGCAGCAAGATGACAAATTCATCTTTGTGCATGGGGGGAATTCAGGTGTGTGCAGGGCATTCAGTCAGAGGAGGTAGCTGGATATATGCGTTGGATCTTAGTTCACCCAGGGAACCAAGGTAGAATATGAAGAGCCCAAATGGATGGTGGAGGACCAGCAGAGTTAAGGGTAGATTGAAAAAAAGGATTCTCGAGAAGTTATGGTACATATACATGATGGAATACTATTCAGCAATCAAAAAGGAAAAACTAGATGCATTCATAGGAACATGGATGGAGCTGGAAGGGATTATGCTCAGCGAAGTAAGTCAGAAGGCAAAAGAAAAATACCAGATGGTTCCTCCCCTAGGAGGAATATAAGGCAACCAAATAAGGATCAAGGAAAGGAATAAGAACAATAATAATAACAACAATAAAGACACAAAAACCAAAAATGAAAAGACAAGGACAAATTTGGGGACACTTGGTGGGGAGAGGAGGGGGGAGGGTTGAGGGCAGATGGGAGCACAGGGGACTGAGGTGATGGCACACTGGTGATATGGTGATGGGGAATACATGGGGATTACAATTGATGGCAAATATATATAAATAAAAAAAAGTTAATATTAAAAAAAAAAAGAAAAAAAGGATCCTGCAAAGGAGACAGAGAAGGGCCAGAGTGGAAGTCACTGGTGGCATTTCCTACCAGGTTTAGGAGACAGGAAGCAAGAAGCCAGATACAGTGATAGAAGATGGAGAGGGAGACAGGAAGCAGAGAGAGCCAGCGTCAACTATTCTTTCAAAATCAGGGATGAAGTAGGCTGAAGGAACATACTGCCTAGAGTTTTTAAATGTGGGGAATACTTTGCTGAATGCTGGGGAAAAATCCAATGAGAGAGTATAGGCTAAAGATAACAAAAAGTAGCCTAACATTAACTTGTGTGTACACTATGTACTGTGCAAACATTTAAACTTATTTCACTATTAGAAAGTTATATGGCTGATTAGGGCAAGCATAAGTGACTTGGTGTGAGCATCATATTATTACAAATAAGCGTTCTTAAAATAATTTTGAAAAATAGTCATTTCCTAGAGTGACAACCCCTGTCAGAGCAGGGCTCTCCTGCCAATGTAACGTCTTTCGTGGATTAGAAAAAGAGAAAAGCTTCCAGATGGGTACAGTCCCTCAGCGCATGCCTTGCCACTGGCCTGGGTTTCAGCCCCCACTCACCTCTCACCCAACTGCTTAGTTTAGTCAACAACCTGTACACCTAGACAGAATGCTTCTTTTTGTGCCCACAGTCAACTACCGTACACTTTGGCCAGTATTAAAAAGGTCTAGTTTTCATTTATTATCACCTCACAGTTTTTGTTTCTGGAGCTTCATCTAATTCAGTGAAATCTTAAATCCCCATTATTTTTTGATTACACAAAGTAAGTGGAGTTTCAGAAGTCTCTGTAGTGACAAAGGGGAAGAACTTAAACACTGCTATGGCCAAGTATTTGGCTGCAGAAATTGAGAACTGATTAGTTCAAGGTACGTGTGCTAGCTTTTCTTTCCTCAGGGTAGCCTAGAAATAAAATAATAAATACCACACTCTAGTTGTTATTTATGGTGTTAAGCATTATTTAATATTTTTAGAAGATTCTGTCTTCATTCTTAAATATGATAGAACATCATTAACTAGTTTGTTGGGTGGAAGTTTGATGCCTGACGCAAGTCCCAGTTATATCAAACCTCAAATAATATATTGAAGCCGGGACTGAGGATATTATCTGTATAAGTGAGAATAGAAAGAGATTAACTGGGGGCCCTCCCTGGTGGTGCAGTGGGTTGAGCAACGCACTATGAGGCAAACCACAGCTACTGCAGCATTAGTTCAATCCCTGTCGCCGGCTGGAAAGGTGACCCACATGGCGCAGGCAGACCTCTCCTGCCTCGCCCGCTGCTCCCCTCAGCAGTGTGTTTCTGTCAATCTACCTATTCTGCTCCCTGCTCTGTCTGGTGGATTCTCTCACCACACCACCCCACACCTCTGGACTGTACCCTAGTGCTTGTATGCATAAGTAAATAAATTAAGAAAAAAAAAAAAAGAAAGAGATTAACTGAACATCCTGTAGGATAGTGCCTGGCACAGCATTAGGGCATAAGTATTTTATTATTAATATACTTAATTCTCCAAATAATTATAGGAGGTAGATGATAGTGATAGTCTTATTTTCCAAATGAAGAAAACAGCAGAGAGAAATTAAGTCATGTGCCTGAACCCACACAGCAAAAGCAACAGCGCAGAGGTCTAAAGTCAAGGAGACAGGGGTCCGGCCTGCGCTCTTAGACACTATGCCTCACTGCTTTTCTGCTAACTCCTGCTGGAAAATACTTAGATTTCTGTAGCAAGCCTAAAAGTAAAAATAGTCTAATGCTGTGCTTCTTCTTCTTCAAAAAAAATCAAGTTATACCATATTTGAATTTTAGCATTAAAAATCTGGTTAATTAAGATATTATTCCTCCTTGAGGATAATATCTCCTATAACTAAGGCCACATAAAACTAACCGCAAAGATTTGTTTAATAATGCTTAGCAATATTCATGAGCACTATATAGTTTTAATAGTGAGGGTATTTCTCCAAATGATAGTTAAATGGGAGGAGAACTGAGATATTTTGTGAAAATAGCTATGGCCACACTTAAATTCTTTAGGAAAATGATCATAAAAAATTTCATCGGAGTAGATTTATTTTGAAATCCAAGAAATTAGGAAACTGACTTCAGGAAAGCATAACTTTTAGAAAGTTACAAAGGATGAGGTTCTGGCTTTTTGACAGTTTTATAAAAACTTCCTACATTTTGTTTTTTCACTAAAACATTTTAAATGACATAAAGCATGGTTCTGGCATATTTGTTTAAAAAAACCCAAACAACCAAAAACATTGAATTGGCAAGGCAAGGAAGATATTTACCAACAAGAAATCTAAAGGCAGGTTCTGCTTCAGATCCTAGAATTTTAATCTTGTGGAAGATGGGGAATGTTACTCCGTAGTTCTTTCTTGCAAAAGATTCTACTTCCTTGCTTGGGCGGGGCTCAGAGTCTCCAAACTGATTGCATGGAAAAGCCAAGACGCTGAAGTGGAATGGTCCAAACTCTTTGTGCAGTTCCTGCAGTGCTAAGTAATTTCTGTCGGTGAGTTGGCAGTCACTAGCCACGTTTACAACTAGTGAAACCTCCCGGAAAAAGAAAAAAACCCAACCGGAAAGTGAAGTAAATAAAAGATTAGAAGAAATCCTGCAAGTAGTTAAAATCCTAAACCATTTTGGGGAAATACAACCCTTGATAGAGTTGATTATTTTATAGTTTCAGACATATCCAATTTTACTGAACATAATAACCCTTGAGTTAGGACCCTGAAAGATCATTGCCATCTACAAAGCATAAAATATTCACAAAAAGTTTATTTTTAAGTAAAAGATCATAGTATGATCACCAATAAAGTGCTTTTTAATGTTAGATCTTAAATTAGTACTTTTATTAATATGTGTCCCATGTTCACATTGCTATAAGAAATTCTTAAATTGTGAATTCAAGTAGATTCATTAAAACCTTTTAAAGAATCAATTTATCAATTAGATATATACCGACTATGAGAACTCTCATGGGTAATATGGTATACTAATATTAATTTGAAAACTAAATTATAACATGATCACTTAGCAGTTAAAAACTTGATTCTATTAAGAGAATAAACAAGGAACATGAACAAACAATGGACATAAAAATCAGAAGATGCAACTTACTCTGCCTTTGAACTTTTCCAGAGAAACCGCTCTTCCTTTTGCATCTTTCACCTCAAAAGTATAAAAGCTGTTGATTTTGGGTTTTAGGAATTTTAGTTGTAAAAGAAATAACATTACTGTGCAGAGAACCATAGACAGCAAAACTGCAAATACCTTTGCTTTGGGCCCTGAACATCGCAAAGGGTGAGCTGTAAGAGGCTCCATTTTGGATGGTTCTGGGGGAAGTCTCAGCAGGCTGGAATTTGAGGAGGAGCTGAAATTTGAAACTGGCTCAGTTTAACGGAAAACCAGGAAGGACAGACAAGCTCTCTTCACTGCTAAAGAAAAGAAAACTCCTTAGGTGGGGAATAGAGTGAAACTCTTGGATGAAAGAAGCAGCTCTAAAAAATTCCAGAGTATTTATGATGTCAGTTGTAACTTTTGCTGGAAAATTCAAGGCATTTCGGGTAACTCTTTAACATTCTTTAAATAAAGAAAATATTTCACCAGAAGATGGTGCCCTTGTAATTTGAAAGCCATGAAGTGTACTCAGCAATTGGTTGGCTGTAGAGAACTGGGTATGTAATAACCAGGAATAGTTTAGAGTGTAGTTCAAGTATGATCTGTGGGTCTGATATAGGATCTGATGGAATTTAATATTGTGTGTATGAATTAAACAAGCTATATGAGTTTAAGGAATTTATGAGTCTAAGGAATTTACATAAAGAGCAATGAAATATTTGAAAAGGCTATTAATTGTGACTTCAGCTACTAAGGTGATGCCAGATGGAGACAGTAAAATTAAATAAAAACAATGAATGCATTAAAAATTCTCTTTTATCATAGAGAAAATGATATTCCAGTATTTTCCAAATTTTTGATCATGACCCACTGTAAAAAGTACTCTTCATAATATAACTCAATACATGCAGACTCAGGCACATATAACCAAGAAGTTTCATTAAACTGTGTCCCCTTTTGAACTGCAATGCACCCCAGACTATTACAGTTTTAAATCAGTTTTGTTTTGACCCATAAAAATGATTTAAAGATTACTGATCGGCAGAAATCTGTTGAGGAAAAAATACTGAACTCTATAATAATAAAACAGTAATTTAACCAGAAAATTCTACCAAAGGAACAGAAACAAAAATCTCTCAAAGCCACATTGCTTTAGTCTCATGTAGTATTTCATTTTTCACCTTTATGTTTCCTCTGACTGTTGCCTTTCAGTGGAGGCCTAACTTCACTGCTGAAAATTTTAGGAATTTCAAATGGAGGAGGAATTAAAGGCTGTAAATCTTGTTTTAGTTGCCATAGAATTTTCTCTGTTTAAGATAAACAGCAAGTTTTGAATCAAGGTGTTTTCTGCTTGGGCCTGACTGATGTTGGGATGTGTTTCCAGAAAGTGCCAGGAAAGTGCTTGGAATGATCTGAGGAGCTTGTGGGAGTGCTCTGCCTAGCAATGTTAGATTTTTGGAGCTTTAGAAGATCTGCTAAGGACTCTGGTCACTACTTCTGGTCACTGCATCTGTGGTGTGTATTTGAGGGTAGCTGAGTAAAACCTATAACTTAGGCACGTAAAACCTGTCAGAGATGGATAAAGCAGTTTATCCCCACTCCTGAGGTCTGATAAAAATGGATACAATAGGAAAAAAAAAAAAGATTATGTAGAAAGTATTCTCTTCCAAACAGAATTTCTAGTAACAAAAACGTTCACATCATGTGTTGTATTGTTTCTTTTTTCACTTAAAAAATGTAGATATAATTGACATATTAGTTTCAGGTGTATGATATGATTAAGATTTAAATATATTGGGAAATGATCATCACAGAAGTAGCTACCATCCATCACCATACGTAGTTATAACTTTTTTCTTATGATGAAACTTTTAAGATCTATTCTTGTAGCAATTTTCTATTATCATTATGGTATTATTAACTATAGTCTCCAAGAGTATATACATCCCATGATTTATTTATTTATTTATGTAGCTGGGAAGTTATACTTTTAATTCTTTTTTTAAAAAATATTTATTTATGCATACAAGCACTGGGGTACAGGCCAGAGGTGTGGGGGGAGGTGAGAGGATTCACCACAGAGAGTGGGGAGCAGAACAGGCAGATCAACCGAAGTACACTGCTGAGGGGAGCAGCAGGCACAGCAGAAGAGGTCTGCTGTGCCATGTGGGTCCCCTCCCTGGCCGGCAGCAGGGATCAAACTCGTGCTGCAGTGGCTGCGGTTTGCTTCATAGTGCGTTGCTTAACCCACTGCGCAACCAGGGAGGCCCAGGAAGTTATACTTTTAAACTCACTTTTCCCATTTCACCTTGCCACCTACTCCATCTGTTCTCTGTATTTGTGAGCTCCATTTTTATTAGATTCCACATGTAAATGAATCTAGAGACTACTGAAGTTGTCCTTGTTTTCATTTTTAAATTTTAAGTATTTTTGATTATGACAATGTATATTAATTATAGAAAATTTAAAGAATACAGAGGAAGCAAGAGGAGTAAAATAAAATTCCCTTTTATCTACCTCTCACATACAACACTAAGCTAAGGTATTTTTTTCTATTGTTTTCATTTACAAATTTTGCCTTTCTCTGACTCACTCAGTTAGTATATTGCCCTTAAGTTTCATCCACATTGTTGAAAATGGCAGGATTTTCTCCATTTTATGGCGAATAATATTTCATTGTATAGAACTGTATTTATAATGATGTGTATAAAGATATATATATTCATTTACATTTATTCATTTACTGGAAGCAGTCACAGGAAGTCTGCAGAACAACAAATCCAAATCCAAATTTCTTAACGAAAGGAGCTTTGGTCATCTCAATAGAAGGGACGGGATAGATGCTAAAGATGCTCTGGAGTCCCCAGTGGCAGGTGTTGACAATAGAGAATAGATAAGGTCTCCAGAAACATCTACCTGAAAATGATCTTAATGGATTTTATTTGATTATATTGCCCACTAAGATGATGAAGAGGAGGCGTTAGAGAGTCAAAAATGTAAAAATGACAATTTTGGTCTTTCTGGTTAATTTGAAATAATATTGAGATCTTAAATTTGAACTATCTGGTGGACAGAAGGCTACTGTGTCCAGCTGGTGGGTATGGGCAAACTTTAGAGACTAAGGAAGGGGACTGGGAGGATGCTTGGAGTTATGGGCCACTTTGTTGCTTTTGTCTCTAACATGAGGGTCTGTTCTAGAAAGACCCTGGGACCATCAGCTTGTCTTTCCTGGAATATCGAGGATTTCCCCACCCACTGAATATTTGTGTGTCAGATTATTTATCACTAGATATATGTTTGTTTCTCTTTTCCCAGTTGTTTCATTTCGTTACTTCTTGATCTTATTTTTAACTCCTCTAGGTTCCTTTCTATTTATTTTTTGGCCCTGGTGCTCTGAATTCCTCCAGATTTAGTGTCAATATGATGTGAACTTTAAAGGTAAACAAGCCAAACTGATGTGCTTAGAAGATCGAGTCATTCATCCTTTTTCCCTTCTTTGTCTTATTTTTCCTATCTTCCTCTTCCTTTCTATTAATAAATACTTGAGTCATTTAAAAGTATGCGACAGGCATTTCCTCAGCAGGAGATAGATCCTGGAACAAAAGTTCAAAAACATCGAAGATGAAATAGTGCAATCTATGGAGTGTTTCCTAAGCTGTAGTCATTTGGTATGCAAATACCTCCTCTGTGACTTTTGCCACATCTGCACACCATTTGTTAGCGCCTTACCATTTTTGTGTGTAAATGGACTCATTTATTGTACTCAAAATAGTTTTTATAAGGGAAAATTTTATGACAACACTGACAATTTAAGAATATTTAAAAATATGTATTAAAATGCATAACTATTGCAAAAAGCTCACCCGCATTGCTGCAAACCACAAGCCCCTAGTGGAGGGCTTAACTGAGAACTGTACTTAAGAGTTCAAAGTATTATGGAAAATTGTCCTCGAACTCTTGAAAGTTTTTTGTATTGCATAAAAATTTGTTTCCTCAAGTTTTTTGTCATAAGGAGCAATACAAAGTAAGTTTTTTCTTTCTTTCATAAATTGCCTTTCTTTAAACAGTTCGAGGCAATTTCTTTAATCTTCTTTCTGCTATGGTAAATACCCTGGCACCCACACTCTATCACATGTTGCTTTGTTACTATTCTTTTCTTGATCATCTGTCTACATATACATTCCTCTAAATGAATTCAGGTTTTGAATCTTGACTTTATTCTCTCCTTAAAAGAGGGTTCTAACAAATATATTAAAGCATAACTTGAGTATATGTAATGATAGGGAGAGAAAAGTAGAAACAAAATCTCATTGTTGGGCCCTCTCTGGTGGCACATGGGGTTAAGGTGCAGCACTATGAAGCTATCCATAGCCACTGCAGTACAAGTTCAATTCCCCACCAGGGAAGGGACCCACATGGCACAGCAGACCTCTCCTGTCTCCCCATGCTCCCCTCAGCAGTGTACTTCAGTAGATACATCTGTTTTGCTCTGCTCCCTGCTCTGTCTCTGATGATTCTTCTCACCCCCACACCTCTGGCCTGTACCCCAGTTCTTGTATGCATAAATAAATAAATCTTTAAAAAAATAAAGATTTTTAAGACTAAAAAAAAGAAAAAATAAAGAGGGTTCTGAGAGTAGGCAGTTCTCCAAATGAATTATTACCACTATAGAGTCACTCTTCCGTTTCCTCAGAAATGTTGATCACACTCTGTCAAATTTTGCTTGCTCTTGCTTTGGACACTTTTTCCCTGGATGAGACCTGACTTTGTACGGCTTTTTTTAAAAAAATTATTTACGTGACACTGTTTCATTGTTGACTCATTCTGGTGGTGGTTGTCTAATATTATGATCCTTTTCTCTTTCTGTCAGTTCTCTCTCATGTTATGCCTGTGCAATGGCAAAACATCTAAATGGAAAGGTTTTTTATGCATCCTTACTGAATTTAATTTTGCTGATTTTGGTGCTGTACCAGATTTTATTCTGAGTCCCATTTTTTGTCTTTTGGTATATTCACTACCTTCCCAATTTAGAATAAATGATTTTGATAAATAGATGTCCAATCCAGCCACTGATTACAAGTGACCAACACAAGGCAAAGACACAAACACTGCTGGGCCGGTGTGGATCCAGTAAGATTTTTTCCAACCGGGGCTCTGGTAACAAATGACTTCTTTTCACTTGTTCTTTCTGGGAAAACATGAAAATCATTTACCTATCCAAATTTGGGGCATGTTTTTCTTGCTTGTCATGTTTTTTCACTGGTCACTAACCAATATGGGTCTGGAAGTATTGCCAGTATTTTGAGGTTTTATTTGGCCCTAGAGATTTGAATGTATTTAAAATACCCAGATTCATACATCACTTTTCCGTTTCCTGAGAACTGTTGACCATACCCTGTCAAATTTGAAAATCATTCTTCTTAATAGAGGAGAAAGAAAGTAGCTTATTTCCTTGCCTCTCTTAAATCCGTTGTACCTTTTTTCAAAATTATTTTTCAGGTCAAAACCCTAGTTTTATTCAGCATCAGCACCTTAGCTATGGCAAAAATAAACTCTAACAAGGGCGACTGGAGGCTCCACCTGAGAGACGAAGGCTTAGCCTGAAAGTGAGAGTCTCAGGGGTGTGTGGGCAGCATTGCCCGGGAATACAAGTTTGTGCCTTTTGAGTACTAATTGCCTCCAGGGGAAGAAGGTCATTCATTACAAAGTTGCTGAGTGCCATAAATGTCCCATTCTCTGGGTAGAGTAAAATACAAGACAAAGTTCTTGGTCTTAAGCAATTTATAATATAGTAGAAGACAGTAGGAAAAAAGTAATAATAATTAGAAAAGTGGAATGTGAACTTAGTCCATTTGGGCTGCTATAACAAAATAACACCGACTGTGTAATTTATAAGTTATAGGCATTTGTTTCTTACAGTTCTGGAGCTGACATCTGACATCAAGGCCAGCATGGTCCCGAGAGGGTCCTCTTCTGGGGTTGGGCTTCTCATTGTATCCTCATGTGACAGAGGCGCTAGGGAGTTCTGTGAGATCTCTTTTTTAAGAGCACTCATTTCATTCTTGGTGTATCACCTTCATGAATTCATCACCTCTTAAAGTAACCCCCTTCCCTCAGTTCCATCACTTTCAGGGTTAGGATTTCAACATGAATTTTGAGGGAGCACAAACATTTAGCCCATAGCATGAACAGAGGTTTTTAAAAGCACAGGGACTGGATCACTTTGTGAGTTCAAACAGGGTTAAACAGAACAGGATTGCTCGTGGGGTTTGGGCTGTGTGCTTCAGAGTGCCATTCATGAACACTATGATGTACACAATGGAATGTAGTGGCCTGAATCCTGGATCCACTGCTTATAGTTCTATATCCATGCTCAAGTTATTAACTTTCAGATATCCCTCACAATTTGTCCATTTATCTGTTGATGGACATTCTGGCTATTGTGATTAGTGCAGCTATGAACATTCACATACCTGCATTTGAATTTGAGTGCCTCTTCTCATTTTTCTTGGGTATATATCTTACAGTACAACTTCAGGGTCAAATGGTAACTTCAGTTTTAAATTTTTGAGGGACTGCTGAACTGTTTTCTACACCATCTACAAACTACATAGACATACCATTTTACATTCCCACAAACAATGTACAAAGGTTTTGATTTTTCTGTACACTTGCCAACACTTGTTATTGATAGATTGGTTGACTCTAGCTATCCTAGTGGGTGAGTGAAGTGGTACTTGATTGTGATTTGCATTTCCCTAATGTATGTCATCTTTTTTAATGACTGCAGACTATGCAGTTAATTCTCTATTGGTGACTACTGACCCTCCCCCATCTGTAATTTTTGCTCCTACAAACATATCCTGAGGTGTGCCCCTCATGTTCTCAACTGAGTACGTGAACATGAAGTCAGACAGGTGATGTTGGGATCACTGTGTAGCCTTAGGTAATTCACTTAACCTCTAAATCCCAGTTTCTTCACTGGTAAAATTGGAATAAATAATAGATTTTCTTCACAAATATTTCCTACAATTAAATATCAGTGTGTTTAAGGCCCTTAATACACAGCTTAAATGTGGCCTTAGTTGATATTGGATGGTTCTCTTCATCTTCATCCACATCCTTGGTTTGCTGGGTCAGTAAAGATTATGCACACATTTGAAGACTCTTCATGCACATTGTCAAGATGTCCTTTCCAAAAACCAATTTACATCCACCAACAGTGTAGACCAGTGTTTATTTTCAGAATCTTTAATATTGGGGACTGTCATTTAAAAAAATCAGCGCTAACATCTCATTATACTTCTAAATTTATGTATTTTATAATTGCCAATGAGGTTGAATATTTTAGGGACAAATATATGTCTCTTATGCTCTTTGTATCTATTTCTACTGGATTGGTAAACTAATTTAAATTTCTGTAATCAATGTTAACCTAATGTTTAACATTTTGTTAAAAATATTCCATTTCTTATTTGTCACTCACATTTTAATGTCATAGACTGCATGGTGTGTAACATATGAACTGACCAATCTCCTGGAGTTTCTCAGGTTATGGACAGTTGAGCTAGTGGTGTCTGTTTTCCCAACAAATCGCTGTTTATTTCCAGATTTGAATTTTTATGATTTTATCTCGACATCTTACATGTCCAGTATGTAGGGTTATTTTAAACTGATATGTAATAGTAATAGCTGTAAGTATAATTACTTCCTCATCTGTCTACCTATTTATCCTTCCATCTACTCACCCACTTCGCCATCCATCCATCTTCATCTTCATCTTGTACTAGAGTGTGGTTCATAAGTCTCTTTAAGGCATTTTTTATTTTTGTATTATTGAGGCTACTATAAATTACAGCTCTTTTCCTTGTTTAATAGGCATTTGATGCAATTACGACTACATATTCTAACTTCAAGAGCAACTTTGTAAAGAGGATGTCAGCTGAGGTTCCCCTGGCCAGCAGTCCAATTACCACAAGATGGCGGCAAAACCAAACAAGGGATTTGGCAGCCTATTCCTTTGGGGAAGAACAGTCAACCATTGACCTCCCAGAATCTTCTGTATCTATGCTGAAGATACCACCTGAGAAAGAGACCTTGATTCTAGGTGAGGTTATAGAAATGCATAGGCTAGTTTGAATGTTAAAAACAGGGTATATTCCTGAGATGTTTGCCTGATAGGAATATCTAGTGTCACATTTAGTCAACTGGTTTTCTCTCATAAAGTATACATAGAGTTTTAATGACTCTGATAAGATTCCTAATTTATGATAGGGAAATGATGATGAAATAGTCAAGTATGAAACAGGAAGATTAAAATATGAAAGCAAGAGAGATGAGGAGAAGAGAAAGTAAAAGGAAGGAAGAGGAGAGGGGATGAGAGAGGGGAGATAGGCATGCGGAGAGAAAAGAGAATGAGAGGAGAGGAGAATGAGAAGAGAGCAGAGAAACAAGAAGAGAGGGGAGGGGAAGTAAAGGAAAGAAAGATAACAGTGAGAGAGTTTGCTCTCTTCCTAGGTAGGGATGGGGACTGGGCACCAATCCTGACCTGGTAGGCAGAGGTCTAGGAGCATCTGGTCAGGGCCCTGAAACACAGCTCTTTCACTAAAGTATATAGTTCTCATGTGGGCACACCCTTTTAAATTTTCATCCTTCAAATGCAAAGCTTACTACATATCATCTAGTGATTTAATTTCTGTTCTCTTTAAAAGTCCTAGACAACATAATTCATTGTCTCATCAGCATATTGAAGACAAAAGGCAGCAGTTGTGCCAATTCTTTTCTTAATGGTGTTAGATACAATGAGGCACCATGAGCTTGCAGATTGAGAACCCAAGTCAATTTTATTTATTTATTTTAAAAGAATTTATTAGTGCAGACAAGAACTGGGGTACAGGCCAGAGGTGGGGGGGTGAGAGGATTCACCAGAGACAGAGTGGGGAAAAGAACAGGCAGATCGACTGAGATATACTACTGAGGGGAGCAGCGGGCAAGACAAGAGAGGTCTGCTGCTCCATGTGGGTCACCTCCCTGGCCAGGGATAGAACTCAGGATGCAGTAGCTGCAGAGGTCCCACAACACAGTGCTCAACCCCTTGCACCACCAGGGAGGCCCCCAACTCAATTTTAAACCAGTGAAGTTACCAAGTAGTATTATCAACACCGAGGGTGGTTATATGAAGCAGTAGCAGATATAGGGATGTAGGAAAGCTCCTAGTCTCCTGTGAAAGAAAACTTTTGTATCTTATTAAAACTGAGGAGGCAATTCTTATGCTGATGCCTCCAGAAGGATTTCTAACTAAGGCTTCCTTTTTCCTTTCTAGGCCCTAAATTAATTCATTGGTTTTTAAAAAGTAAGCATTCCATAAGAAATTATATGAAAATGGATTTTACAAGAAAGTTTATTTCCCACTTAAGTAAATACTAATGCTCAGTATTAGTCAGATACATAGGTTTCTTAGTGCTTTGCTGGAGGCTGTCTTTGTTTTTGTTCTAGAAGAGTGAACACCGAAGATCCTCCAAATGCAGAGGTTCATGTGCAGCCACGCTTTGTGGACAAGACCTGAGAGGTCCCTGCTGCAGTGGGCTGGTGGGCCCACTGATAATTGGGGTGATTATCAGCACTAGTATCCGACTGCCACTTTTTCTTTCTCATTTGAAGTTCTAGGAGCTGGCTGCCTCTCTATACCTGTCCACAATGAACAGTAAGACAAGTATGCATATGTTTCAAGGACAAACAGAAAATCTAAAACTCTACAGAGTAACAGAACATTTCGTGTTTCCCTCCTCCGTTCCCCCTTAATGTCATGTGTAATTTTTAGATTTTGTATAACCCAAGACTCAAGGTGCTGGACTCCAGGAACACTAGCGACAATTTATCAAGCCCATGTTTGTCCAATGAAGAAAGATTGCCAGATGACAAAAGACCAAGGGTTTCGAGTGGTCCCTGAAACAAGATCAACAAGTGAAATGGTAGCTTTTTAGTTTTAGAGGATGACAAGTTTTTTAGTAGGGTTGAAACCCTGGTAAAGGGCTTTCTTCAAGCTTGCGAAGAGAACAGAGATAAATAATGACGCTGCAAAGAACACTGACTCTTCTATTACCTTAAGTGAAAAAATAAAACACTTATCTTTTGCAAAAGGAAGAGGGAGAGGCAAATAGTTTCTTAATGAATGTGCAGTAAACATGAATCAATAATCTGAATATCAAGTCATGTCCCATAGTGACTTCCTGGCAGGAAGATCACAGCTGGTGCAAGCCAGGTACTCTGAGCTATTGAGTGGTTTGTATCTATTCTTCAAATGTGAAGTGTGCAGACTTGTTCTTTCCATGCAGAGATACAGCATTTCTATTGCTGTCAAAGTTGGGAGTCAAGGTCTTTAATCTTGGCTTTTCTTTTTGGCTCTAGAGAGCCAAAGGAGTTTATGAAGCCAGTACTTTCAGTAAGACTCTGCTCTGTTGATCTCCCAGGATACTGGAGACACAGGGCCCATGTTTTCACATTCTAAGATTTATTTTTATTTATTTACGCATAAAAGATCTGGGGTGTAGGCCAGAGGTGCAGGGAAAGAGGGTGGTTTGAGAGGATTCATTAGAAACAGGGAGCAGAACAGTCAGATTGACTGACATATGCTGCTGAGGGGAGCAGCAGGCGAGGCAGGAGAAGTCTGCTGTGCCATGTGGGTCAGCTCCCTGGCCCAGAGGGAGCTTACGCCTTAAACTTATGCCTCAGTGGCTGCCGATAGTTTCATAGTTCTGACTTAACCCCCTTGCACCACCAGGGAAATCCTCATGTTTTCACATTCTGTCTAATGCGAAAGATGTAATGGCTAATCTCAGAGCAAAATGATTCTTGTTTTAGAAATCAAATAAGGCTAAATGTTTTTATTTTTATTTTTTTCAAAATCCTGCAAAGAACCACTGCAGACCCCCATCAAAGGAAGTTTTGATACAGATAACTCTGCCCTCTCATTTTGCAAGGGGCCTCACACACAGGACCGAGGGTGGAAGGGAATTGTTGCCTCAAAAGGTCAGGTAGGTAAATGGAGAAAACTGATCTCATGTTTTCATAAGTTCAGATCACTGAGTCCAAAATGTGAGAAAAGAGCTGGCTTAGCTGCTCTTCTAAATCCATGAGAAAGTCATGGGTTCCTACGAGGAAAAAAAAAAAACCCGTGAGTGAGGACATGTATACAGGCATTTTATACAAGAAGTAAAATACTGACAAATACGTAAGAAAGTGTTTATTAGTATCAAACAAAAAAATGATAATCATCAAAAAACTACAGGTTAAAAATATAATAAAATTATGTATACTATACTGTGTTCCCTCTCAGCCAAAAGCTCTCGTGCAATCATTTTTAACTATTCAGTGACTTGATTACCTTTTGGGTTTCTCAAGATAAGTTCAATTCTTTCTCTATAAGATGGTCATTTAAATATTTCCCTAAGTCTGTTTTTGTTTATTTAATTCTTGTTTTTTGTTTGTTTTAAAGATTTCTTTAAGATTTCTTTATTTTACACATACAAGATAGGGTACAGGCCAGAGGTGTGGGGGGTGAGAGAATCCATCAGAGAAAGAGTGGGGAACAGAACAGGCAGACTGACTCAAATACACTGCTGAGGGGAGCAGTGGGCGAGGCAGGAGAGGTCTGCAGCGCCATGTGGGTCCCCTCCTTGGCCAGGATTGAACTTGTGCTGCAGTAGCTGCGGATAGCTTCATGGTGCTACACCTTAATCCCTTGCGCCACCAGAAAGGCCCCCTAAAGATTTATTTTTTACTTATTTATGCATACAAGAAATGGGGTGTAGGCCAGAGGTGCAAGGGGTGAAAGGATCCACCAGAGACAGATTGGGGAGCAGAACAGGTGGGTAGCCTGAAATACACTGATGAGGGAGCAGCAGGTGAGCCAGGAGAAGCCTGCTGGACCAGGTGTGTTAGCTCCCTGGTGACCAGTGATCAAACTTATGCTGCAGTGGCTGCTGATAGCTTCATAATGCTGAGACTTAACCCCTTGTGCCACCAGGGAGGCCCTTGTTTATTTCTTGACCAAGTTCCCTTAGATCCTTTAGATATTGTTTATTTATTATGGCTTTGAGATCTTAAAAGTCTTCCCTAAATCCTTCAGGCATATTAAATGCATGTTTTTAGGTTTATAAAGTTCAATGAACAACCTCTAAAGGGATCAATGTGTCATTTAGAAATCTTTGAACTAAGAGTGTCATACATTCTCAATTTAAGTAAAAATACTCACTCTATGCCTCTTTCTGTGTTGGCATACATACCTTGCTAGAGGAACAATGCAATATCCTGAATATAAACCTTATTTATTTTAATGCAAATACAAATACAATCATTTTTGTCTTCATGGAAATTCAGTTACTTGAGATCTTTCTATCTCTAATGGATATAGCACTAATAGAAAGTAAACTTTAAGATGATTAGTTCAATTCCAACATATTACAAATGACAAATTTGTGGTCCAAAGGAAACTCAAAACCAGACTGGAAAAACATTTCTGGGTTGAATGCTGAGACTCAGCCCCTAAGAGAAGTTTTTCTTGTGAAAAGCAGTCTACTAATGCTCAACTATATTATTTGGGGGAGGTTTTTAATTCAGACAGTACTAGAAATATCATTTCAGTTCTTGAAGACTGATAATATCAGTTTATGGCTTATGGTTGGATTGTTGACTATTTTAGGATAGTTGAATAAAAGAAGATTTTATTCTAGCTATAATACCTGTCCTATAGAGTTGATGGTGATATTAAAATAATATATGTAAAATGCTCAGGCTGTGTTTATTACATAATGGTTGATCAATTATTAGTAATTATTGTGGTGTGAGTTTTGATAATGTTGGATCTTTGAGTTATCAATTTTAACTTTATATCAGGCATCATCTGAGATGTACATACATGTTTCTAAAGAAGTATTCTCTTCATGTGCTTATTTTCAGAAATGTCTAAACCAGTTATTTTCAACCCAAAAGGTGGCTTATCAGGAGGAAGGGAACA
This sequence comes from Galemys pyrenaicus, assembly GCA_019455555.1. NCBI lineage: Eukaryota > Metazoa > Chordata > Mammalia > Eulipotyphla > Talpidae > Galemys > Galemys pyrenaicus. The sequence continues at coordinate 1,761,994 of JAGFMF010011595.1, read as the reverse complement.
TGCAGTTTTGTGAGCGATCCCAATGTATCTGGAGAGGTATGGGCCAAAGATATTCTGCTTTGCTTCTTCCTTATCCTCCTCTCTCCCTGTCTCCTTCATTTCTTCTTCATCTTAAAATATATTATTTTTATACTTATTTGACTAAATCAACATACCTTAAAATTTAGATAATTATCCTAATTCTCTGCCTTACTACTCCTAAGTGTGATTTTCTAGAAGCAAACTTCTTAGCTCTTCCAGCTACCCCCTTCACTCCCTGTTTTTACACTTATTTTCTAAATAATATTTGTAAGCTGCCATTTTTTGTAATTTTTTATTTTATCATGACTTTTTAAACATAGTATGTAAGAACTTAGTTCTCCTTCTGCCTCATATATCTCCTCCAGTCTACTTACATCACAATTTTTATTAACTTTTGACGTAGATTGGTTTAAAATATTATATTGATTTAGAGATATAGGACATATGACCATACCCTTCAGGTCTATGCTGCCACTCTGTACCCACCATTAAAGCACTGAAAGGCCTCCACCACGGTCCATTGTGCCTGTTCCCAACTTTGCTCTCCCCTCATCTCCCTCCTACTCTGGTAGCCTCAATTCTAAGACAGATGTATAGAGTTTATTATTGGTTTGGTTTTGATCCTTTGTTTGTCTCCTTATAATCCACATTTAAGTGACACAATCTAGTATTTATCTTTCTCCTTCTGACTTATTTCTCTTTCCGTAATCCCCTCCAGTTCTGTCCATGTTGTCACAAAAGTCAATATTTTTTTTTTTCAAATAGCTGAGTAACACTCCATGGTGTATATACACCACATCTTCCTAATGCATTCCTCTTCTCTGGGCACTTAGGTTATTTCCATAACTTGGCTATTATAAATAGTGCTGCAGTGAACAAGAGAGGACAAATATCCTGATGATTCCACTCGTATATGGAATATATAGGATAAAAACCCCAGGAACTGAAAAAAATTAACCAAAAAAACCCCTAAAAGTATGGCTGCAGAGGCAAATATGGGAGGGAAAGTGGTGGTTGGAAAAAAAGAGAAGGGATTCAATAGCTTTGGGTAAAGGATTATGGGTGCTTTGGTGGTGAGTGTGGTGTAGTGACATACATCTGAGGCGATGTGGAGCTATTCCCTTAAGTTATATACAGTGCTGTAAACCAATATTATCTCAATTAAAAAAAATCTAAAAGCTGTCATTCTTATTTTGTATTTTTCTGTACCCTGAAAATCTGGCTAAAAAAATACAGTATATGACAAATATTGTGCACAAACTTACCAGTTCCTACCCTCTGTATGGCCCCTGTATTTTATATAAATACAAAGATTCTTTATTTACACAGTCTTGGTTCAAACCTTGTACATATACTTCAATGTATGTAGATATTTGAGGAAACTATCTTGGCAGTAATATGTCTCATTGATTGAATTTTAAAGTATTTTGAATTTTAAAGTATTTTAATTTTAAATTATTTTAATTTTAAATTATTTTCAAGTATTCTAAACTTCTACAGTATTTTTTATTTTAAAAACAATTTATAACAATATTTTAAAGTATTCTAAATTTTAAAGTATTCTACCAGTAGCAGTAGTAACATTAGTGAATCTTTAATTTGTAATATGGACTGCAGAAAAATATGACTATTTTCTACATAAAAAATAAATGTGTTTGAGAGAAACAAAATAATTTGCTGGAATTTTAACTGTTATTGATTGACAGTCAAGTTGAGACGAATGGACAACTTAATAATACTGACACCTGGACCTCCATCTGTTCAGGTTTTCTTTGATTTGTGTTTTATACTTTTCCACATATAGCTCTTGTACATAGTTGTCAGATTTATACTTAAGTACTTAAGTATACTTAAATTCTTGGAAAGTATTAATGTAAATGGCATTAAAACTGGAGTTTGGTTCTTGTTTCAGTGAAAAAAGAATTCAACATTAAGACCAGAGTTAAGCAGAAAAGCAAGAGATTTGGTGTCAGATAAGAAGAGGACAGGAAAGGTCTGTGAACAGAGAGGGATCCCCAGTGAGTAGCTGCTGAAGAACCAAGAAACCTTTTTTGGTTACTTGTTCTTTTTTCTCAGAATGAACCATTGCTTCAGAATTGTGTTGGTTTTCTGAAGAGCCAGTCTTTCCACTAAGTTGGGGCACCCTCACCATGACAACTCCCTGCCCAGCCTCACTTCCTCATTCTTTTCCAGTAACTTTGCTGTTCTGCCACAACTGCAGGTGCTCATAGCTAGCACTGAGGCTCTGAGTGGCAGCATGGCTACTTGCTGCGGCACTGTGTGGTGCTAGCCTGCTCTTATCAGAAGCTGTCTGGTCACAGGGACCACAAGTCACTTGTGGGGCTCACTTCCTGTTGACTGTGTCATTCTCAGTTGATTGAAAATAGAGTGGTTGGAGACATGAAAAGACAGCGGCTTGTGGTTTAGACTTATTTGGGGTCTTTTGATGAGAATTAAAGCCAAGCTCAGTCTATAACCCTGACCTCAGCTAGTCATGGGTAAGACAAGCAAAAAGTGCCTCTGTGTGCTCTGGTATAGAAAGAGCCAGAGAGCAGAATCAATGAATCAGCAAAAGGATCAAATGGGGGTTATATTTATCGTAATTGTTATGCAAAAGGTGATATGCAAAACATCGATATGCAAAAATTTCTTTCACTTGAAAATCTCAAATGATCATAAATATTCAAAACATGATGTGGTAGTATGTCCATGAACTTCCCACAATATTTTTCATCAATGTGTAAGCCTGACACTTATCTGCTTTTTGTTAGAAAATGCCATTTGTATTTTTATAAATATAAAAATATATTTGTTTAATAGTTATGTCTTCTCTTTTCCCTTTCCTTCCCCTACAACTTCTAATCCAGTTTTATTATGATGACTGTGTCCTTTTTCACTCCATTTTTTCTAATGTCTGCAAGGATAAATATTATGTTTACAGGATAATAGCAATGTGTAGAACTGTTTCTGTTTGTTCCTTTTTTTCCCTTTTTAAAAAAGATTTAGTTATATGCATATAAGAGCTGGGGTACAGGCCAGGGGCCAGGTGGAGGTGTGAGAGGATTCACCAAAGACAGAGTAGAGAGCAGAAAAGGCAGATCCACTGAAATACACAGCTGAGGGGAGCAGTGGGCAAGGCAGCAGAGGTCTGCTGTCGCCATGTGGGTCACCTCCCTGGTTGGGGATCAAACTCATCCTGCAGTGGCTGCGGAAGTCCCACAATGCAGTGCTCAAACCCTTGCGCCACCAGGGAGGCCTCAGAACTGTTTGTTTCTTATAGGCTGTAGAGACGGAGACAGAGATGAGTCCTTCCATCTTAAAAGGTTCAATGATATAAACAACTCCATATTCCAACCAGAGGTGAAGATTCATCTTACTGGTCTTCGAAATGACTACTGTAAGTTTTTGTTTACATTGTGAATTTAAAAATTGAGTGACAAAATGCTTTCTGTAGTCAGCCATAAACTTGAAATTTGATTTTGGGAAAACCAGTGGGTCTTGTGCTTTCTGTTCAAATGGTGAACCACCCAAATATGGTCACTATAGTTGTTTTTCCTTTGCAGTTTTCATGTTAGGGTATTGTTGCTGGTGGTATGTGAGGAAGATACATTTTGTTTTACTGTATAAGAGTGAACTATACAAATGGGGGCCTGTTCTTATTAAATACTAAACATGAGTAAATCACATTGCTTCATCTTGTTACATGTCTATTTTATAATCTAAATAGTTAGGAAGGCAGTAATATCCCACAAAGAACCACCATTTTGCCAATGTATACTTTCAAAACTAAGCTATGGGGTCTAAGGGACTATAGGACTGTAAGGCGCTCCGTGGTCTTTGGAGTTGTCCAGAGAGACTTCACAGAGTTATTCAGACTTGAGCTACGTCTTAAAAGTTGGACTTGTAAGAGTTAGAGCGGAGAAGAGAGAACATTTGAGTGGTGTTAACAGCATGAACAAAGTCAGGATATTGGTTAATTGATGTTCTATTTAGACCATAGTCTAGGTTGAAATTGTGTTGATGTTTCAAATCTCAGTTCAATTCACAAACAATTTGCTAAGCTGATTTGAGTTCATACCCTGCGTATATGGTTTAGGAGTCAGACTGAGATGTGTTTACATTCATATACTCACAATGCTTGATGCCTTTCTCTGGCTCTCTTCACTCTTAGACTTTGACCACCACAGCTACCTTTTCCTGGTTCCTCTAACAAGGAGGATGCCTTCTTCAGGACATCTTGCAGCTCTATCAGTGTTCATTGCTGCTGCCACCTCATGGCTGGGTTCTACCCTCAGGGCAAAATCATCTGAGAGAAAAAAGGGGAAAACTCACCCCTAAGCTGGTTGTTTCTCCAAATATCTTGTAAAGAAAACTTCTTATTGTGATGTGATTGACACATCACGTTATATTGGTTTCAGTTGTACACTATAATGATTTGGTATCTGTATATACTGTGAAACAATCACCACACTAAGTCTAGTTACTATTCAATGTCTCCAGGTTTTGATTCCAAAGTTATTTTTCTTTTTTTGCTTATTTTCTAGAGTGTCAAGTATTTTTTTTAATATTTTGTTCAGAGTATATAATATCATTAGTGAGAGAGATAATTTTAGGGGATTTAGACTATTGTAATGGAAGCAGTGCGGCTTACAGTGCTGTACTGATAGGTGATCAGGAGAGGAGCTTCTTATGAGAAGTTAGAGGATGTGTTATTTGGCAGTCAAAGAGTTCTTATAGTATGAACTAAAGAATACTGGTAAAAACTTGTAGGTATCATAAGTAAGTCAGTGGGTACCATTTCTAGATATACTATGATTGGTAGCTTTTTAGGTTAAAAATGCTGGTAGGATTTCCCATAAACATCCTAAGTCTGAGTATGTCTCCTTATGAGTTATATGCTTTTAATTGTAGTGATCTGTTAGATGAAATCCATGCATACTAATAATGAATGATACGGCTTTGACGTTCTCTGAGTGCCTCTAAAAAGGATTTGAGCACGAATGATAAGAGTTATTGCTTAGTAGACTTGGATGTCATCTCCAGATTCTATTCTAGTTTCAATGGAAACTACTTTTTTGAACTTCTAATGATATGCTTGGATCCATGATTCTATTTGCTACAGGGAAGGAATTAATCATTTTCCTTTACCAAAAGAATAAATTATTTATTTGAAAACATTTTATTTGGTTATATATAATCATCCTAATTTGAAGCACTTTTCTCACAGATCTGAATATTCTAGATTGGAATTTTGAGAATCTTATTGCTATAGCCCTTGGATCGTCTGTATACATCTGGAATGGGGAAAACCACAATGGGATTGAAAATATAGACTTGAGTCTCACTTGTAACTATGTGTCTTCTGTGTCATGGATTAAAGAGGGAACCTGTCTGGCTATTGGCACCAGCGAGGGAGAAGTGCAAGTACTGGACAGCTTTTTAAAATTTCTAATGATGTGCTCTGTATAATTGCTAGACTTTTAACAGCATGCTCACATAGAGCCTATATTAAGTGAGATATACTTGAAACTGTAGGTAAGGAAAGGACAATGTTAAGTAACTACCTGTTCACTATTTTAGTTATGGGATGTGGTCACTAAAAAGCTCCTGAGAAATATGCTTGGTCACTTGTCCGTGGTTGGGGCTCTGAGCTGGAATCACTGTATCCTCAGCAGGTAAGAAGCATCTTATTGGAGCCAAATATTTTATATCACCAGTTGACTATGGGGGCTAAATGAATAGAGCTATAACACTTACAACTAAAATAAAGGCTGGTGCCTGCTGTTGTCTAATCAGGTACCTCTTTTTTCTAATAAACCTGCCCTTTTAAGATGCAACTTAAAAGACCTACCAGCATAATGGAAACAACTCAAATGCCCCAAAAAAGATGACTGGATCAAGAAGATGTGGTATATATGCACCATGGAATATTACGTAGCAGTCAGAAAAGATAAACTCATGCAATTTGCAGCAACATAGATGGAGCTAGAAAGGATTATACTGAGTGAAATAAGCCAGAAAGAAAAGGAAAATATCAGGTGCTTTCACTTATAGGAGTAATGTAGAAGAAACAAATATGGGACTAAGGAAAAAAATTGATTACAAAAAATTAAAAATCAAAATCAACAGACAACTATAAATCTGAGACATTCCTTAGGGGAGGAGGAGGGAGAAGGAACAAAATGAGTGAGAAGAGCACAAGGGACTATGGTGATGGTGCATGGGTGAATTGGTGATGGGAATTTCATGGGGATGAGAACTATACACTGTACAAAAAATGAAAAATAATGTAAAAATATATAAAATTAAAAATATAAAACAAACAAATAAAAAAAAAACACACCTAGCAGCGTAAAGCAGGGAATTACTTAGTGTAAGCTATGATCTTATCCACATAGGTATTCAGATTTTCCGGGGTTGTTCATGGTCCAGTGGTCACACCACACGTGGTGGCTGTATGCCTATAGTAAGTGCGGTACTGGAGGGTGAGGTCAAGTTTCACTAACTTGTTCAGATAAAAGGTAAAACTGTTTAAGCAAGTAATTTCTCTGAAGCAAGTCATACCTACCAGAGAGACATATAGCTGAAATCAAGTATTTGTTAATGTCAGTATCGATAATTTAGAGTAGGTTCAACTTTCTGGATACATTTCTAATTCAGAGGTCCACAGAGGTCTTGTAGCTCCAGCAGTTCAGTGATTGTCAAACTGGAGAAGGCATCAGAGTCACCTGGAGGACTCCTTTAAAGAGGATGCTGGCCTCACTCGAGGAATTTCTGATTCAGTAGGGCCAAAGGTGTGCTGATAATTTGCATTTTTAATTTCCCAGATGATGCTGAAACTGCATCATTTTGAAAACTACAGCTTTAATCTAACTGACTCTTATTTAACCAGAAATGTTAAATTTCTGGTCTTAAACCTGCCCTTTTTCCTCTGGGCAGTGGCTCGAGACTAGGCCGTGTGTATCATCACGACGTTCGGGCAGCCCAGCATCTCGTTGGGACACTTTGCCACAAGCAGGCGGTGTGTGCCCTGAAGTGGTCCCTGGATGGCAGGCTGCTTGCCAGTGGCTGTGGTGATGGATTGTTGACTCTGTGGCCCCATGATCCAGGGGTGAATGCACAGCGCCAGCCACTGAAAGTTATACCTCAACCTACAGCAGTCAAGGTAAGAAATCCAACACTTTTCTAGATTTCCCTTTACTTAACAGACCACTGGCTGTTTCCACACATGAAAACAAGCCTTTAAACCTGGAGTTTGAGATTTTGCCATCACTTTCCTGAAGGACAGCCTTAGGGTCTGATATTTTGGTAGAAAATGGCTGAAACCAAAGTTAAACTTGAACTTAGCAAAAAAACAAAACAAAACAAAACACCCCAAAAACCAACCACACATTTTTTTTTTTCTCTTGTCACTTGATGAGTTAAGTATATTTAGCTGTTGCAAATATTGGCTGGGACTAGGTCCTTAGATAACACCTGTAGAGTCCTGTCTCTAACTCTTGATTCTCCCTGTCCCTGTTTAGTTTCGTTCTTCAGTCAGACTGTTTTATTGGTGTAAAGGCTCTTGGCAACTTCAGATGCAGATTCTCCCACATGACATCTACATAAGAAACCATCTTTTCTTATAACTGGTAGAAAAGTCCCAGTGAGGATTTGGGGCTGGCTTTGGTCACGTTCTCATTTCTCAGTTGATAATTTACTGTCAGAGAGATGGGCAAGCTGACTGGTCAGGCCCTGGTCATAAACTCACACCTGAAAGGAGACCCACGGCCAGAAGGTTGAGGAAGCAGGCTGTAGAGTTAAATCAATACTCTACAATGCTTGTGCCATCATTTCTTATTTCTCTATATTTTAACTTTTTAATTCTAGTGAACAAATTCATGCTTTTATTCTTGGATGATTGTCATAGATTTATGTCTTAACCTCAAAGTAGTCCCAGAATATTTATCATTTGTAGAACTAATAATGGTTCTACTTTAACAACTATAAGCACATTTATTAGAATGAGAGGTTAAAAGTTATTTGGAATTTCCTTCTATAATATGGAATGTATAGTTCTTGCTGCTACTGTATAGTGCTGGCCTAGTAATTCTGGTTTGTAGTTTTCGATGTCTATAAGGTATTGAGAACAATTTTAGATCAAAACTCCCATTACTAATGATTTGAAAGAAATCTAGGGACAATGTATGTAAATACATTCTGTCTGCAAAGAAAATACAATAGCGAAGTAAAGCAAAAACCAATAACTAACAGATGAAAAACCCAAGCCGAACAACTCGTCTTAGAAACCTTGTTGACAGAAATACAATAAATTTAACTAAGATAGAGTTCCTGGGGACCTTAGCAAGTCAAGCCTTGTGGAGGTTAATACCTGGGGAATTGCAAAGACTGTCACTAGTGTGAATCACGTCACAATCCCCACCCACTAACCAACTGATAGAGCAGGAATGGATGTTAGAGGTTGACTTCTGTAGGATTCTACTTATGATGGAGCTTCTAGTTTTATACAGTGAGCTTGGGCAAAAGGTAATTTAGAAGCGGAATGTTTAATAACATGATTATTAATAATTGTAGTGTAATCAGACAGTAGTTGAAGCTAAATTTGTTGGGGCTATCGCAGGTGCTGGCCGGTTCGGCATCCTTCCCTCTTTGAGTAGTTTCAGAGCTTCTCCAGTTGTTCGGGCATTTATGATTCTTACATCCAGTCTTTGATCCATTTTAGATTAATTTTTGTGTTTTGTTAGATAGTGGTCTCGTTTCATTCTTTTGCATGTGGAAATTCAGTTTCTCAATACCATCTGTTTAGGATGTGTTTAATGTAGTTTCAACTCTATTGGTTAGTTTTATTTTATTATTTATTATTATATTTATTTTATTATTTATTTATTTTTATTATTGTTACTATAATTTGAGGAAGAGCCCTGTTAAGGTTCCTTCTCCTCCAGAAGTGATTTATAGTCCCTAAGAACTAATTTCTGGAGAGGCAGTTGCTTTGGTTGGAGACCCAGGATTGCTGTGCTGGGTGCAGACCTCTGAGACCTTGTTACCAGGGAGCATCTCAGTCACAACTTCACTTTCTCTAAGCTGACCTGCCTGTGTGATGATTTGCAACTTTAAAGGCCATGGATTGGTGTCCCTGGCAGTCTTCAGTTCTTGCTGTTGGAGGAGGACTGAAGGATGGACGTTTATACATCTTGGACATAAATGCTGGACAGAGCATCCAGACCCCATCCACTAACTCACAGGTAAATGTCTCCTCTGAAGTTCACCTTCATTCTGATCTAGACTCTTGTGAAGATAGTTTATGAGAGAGCACAGGACCCAACTACACCTCAACCTACTTGCTGAATCCACAGGAGTCTCAGTTCTTAAAAGTTGAGATAATTTTTAGTAAGATCTCTTTATGTACAAATGAAAAGTGAATTTAATTTGTTTCCTTTTTTTCACATTTCCTTTCTTTCTTGGCACTGCTCTGACTGTGAAACTTGAGAGCAGTCTGTCCCCCTATGGCCAGTGACATTAGGCCATTTAAGTTCATAAGTTTATTGCACATTAGCCTATTTATACATTTAGTTCTTTGTTGCTAGAATTTAAGTAATTTCTTTATCAGCCTAATTCCAGCTGTGTTCTGAAGGGTGGATGGAGACAGACATAGAATCAGTTTAAAACACATTCATGATGAATCAGAAATTGACATGGTTCTATTTTTTTGGTTATTACAGATTTGTTCCCTAATCTGGCTACCAAAGACAAAGGAGATTGCAACCGGTCAAGGTACTCCTCAGACTGACGTGACTACGTGGGCCTGTCCTGCTCTGGCCAGGTCGGGTGGATTTTTTGGTAAGTATTGATAAGCAAGTGAATAAAGGACATATCTATAATAAAGTGACTTGTCATTGGCAGGAAGTGCCCACAATGAAAGATTTTCTCCTTCTGGTTATTGGAAGTATATATATATCTTCAGAACATACCTTAGATGTGTAGATGAGTGTTTCTGAGTTTGACTAAGACTTCATAATTAAAATTGATAGTGTAGGGATGATGTAGTAGGCACTTTTTGAGTACTGGGTGAATATACAGGTGAGCAAGATAGACAATATTCTTGCCCTCAGGGAACCTACACTTATGTGAGAGGAGACAGACAGAAAACCAAAACTAGAAAAACCAACACAGATATACAGTGTTGTATAGTGATAATATCATGCCTCTGGAGATTCTAAGAATGTTCTTTGGGTGACAAAACTCCTTAACAGAAAGGTTTCCTGCTTCTGCTGTCAAGCTGGCTGGACCTCTCTGTTTGGCTTTTATATCCTTTAGCTGTTACACTGTGTGATTTGGTAAACAGAGCCCTTTTGATGGTCAGGCATGAGCATAGAAGCAACAAGAGTTGATCACTTGCATATTTTTAATCTTAATATATGCAATTTAATGAACCTTCTAAGATTAGAGAAACATACTGACTCAAGTTTTAAGACCCTGTTCTTCATAAGATTATGACTCCAACAGGTAGGTAGTTCCTTCATGAATGTTGGGGCATCTGATGAATAATTTAATTTATTTTCTACACTAGGAATAAAGAATGCACTATGAAGTACATTTTCTTCTTTCTTTGGCTTTAACAAGCTGCAAGTTCTCTTGTTTTAATGCTTTGGGAATTTCTTCTCATCAATACTACAATTTCAAAAATTTAACATTTTTTTCCCCTCTTTTAAAATGTTTATGGTTGGAGAAGATAGTCAATTTAGACTTCTCAGAAATCACTTCTCATCTTTAACCCAGTAGTTTCTTTTTATATAATATTTCCCAAAAGTATTTAGAAGGTGGTTGCTATATAAACATGGGCAGATATATGTTTCAAAATTCCTGAATTAAACAAGAACATTTTTTCTTTCCTAAGGTTTTTAATCTCAAAAACTTTAATAGCTTTATATGTGAGTTGTGAACCTTAAAGGAGGTTATAGCTTTCAGTGTTTTCTAAACTCAGGTGTTTGGAAGTGTCTTGAGGGAGCAATGCCCCATGACACAGGTTTGTTAAGTCATTTAACTTCATGTGTCTTCATCGTCAGGCAGCGTTTCCATTGTGGGCCAAGAACAGCTGCCCTTGACCCAGATCAGGGTCTTTCAAACTGGGTTTTACCCATTTGGTCCTGGATGTAATGAATCAAAATCAGCCTTAAAAAATGAAATGGAATGGAATAAATGAGAAAGTTAGCAGTATTTTGTGAAGCTTTGTTATCGTTATCAATACACATATGTGCCTATGTATGGTATGGCTAAAAAACATATAGTCTTGACACTGGGTTGTGGTTAAAATTTTGGAAAAATTTATTCTAGATCATAGTCACAGTTTTGCTAAGTGTTACAGTCATGATTCTCTCGAGAAAATTCCAGTTATAAAGGGCTCACTCACTTGACTGCAGGAGAAAGATAACTTACACTTGTCCTCTTCACCCACCAAAAGTTGTAATTGCTTGAGATACTCAGGTCAAAAGGACTCTGGTCAAATTGGGTTTAGATATGCTGCCTATTATAACTTCTTATCCCAAATATTTGTAATGCACATAGCAGTCTGGAAGTAACTCTTACCTAAGGAATTCTGTATCATGAATTATTTCTCCTTCTTCCTACAGGTCACAGAGGCAGAGTGCTGCACTTGGCTTTGAGTCCAGACCAGACCCGCGTCTGTTCTGCTGCCGCCGATGGCACAGCTTATGTTTGGAACTGCTGCTAGTCTCTCAGTCCCTCTGAGCTTCATCTTCCTCACTGATTAGTGAGGATGACTGTGCTGGCCTTGTCGTTTCTATGGGCTTGTTGAGTATCCAACAAAATGAAGTGCTTTTCCTGACTGGAGAGACTGTTCTCCTTCCTTAGTGATTTTATTTGCTCTTCTCTTTGTATTTCCCAGAGGTTGTCTTTGCCACTCCTCCACCTTCTTTTGTTGTTCTTCCTCCTCCTCTTCCCCACTCCATCTCTTTTTTGCTAAAGCTGTATTTTCCCTGCTATAGTCATGGGCTATCTACAGCAGAGATTTCTTGACTGTTTCCCAGGCTCTAGCTCATATTTCTATTTGCCTCTGTGTATTTGAGGTCCTTTCTTCTCTTAAACTTTGGCTCAAATGTGCTTTAAATACATTAAAGCACATTCACTTGAAATATATTGGTTACATGTTACTATACGCCAGAGAGCACGAGGACTATGCATATTATTTCCTCTCAAAATGAACTCCTCTACAAAAGTCCTTTTACTTTCTTCATGGTCTCATCCTTAGGTTGGTCACCACACAGTCAGAGAAACACCTGGTTGTCTAATCCAGGCTTACTCAGTTTAGCCCTTGTCTTCCAGCCTGAGATTCCTGCTTCTCTCTTCTTTTCTTTGGATGACTGCAGGATTGTTTTGAAGTGATATAACCTGGATATGAACTCAAATAGTTTGTGTCACCTATTGGCTATTAATATACTATTCTAGTTGTTTTTCAAATTTTTTGGTACTGTGTTAGGTTTTGCTTATTTTAGTTTCAGCATGATTATTTCCTTGTTGGTAAATTAAGTTGAGATGTTGAGAGAGCATATTGTTTACTTTTTAGTGTCCCTTAGAATATTTTGCCTGTTTCAGATACCAGATATTGATTACTTTGCTTTGCTATAAAATTTAAACCAAAATAAAACAACTCCCTTAACTCATTCTGCTCCCATACTTGTCAGTCCAACCAGGAGTAGTCTTTACTTCCTAGAAGTTTTTTTAAAAATGCTAGATCTCCCCAGGGCCATTTCCCTTCTAGTGTTTTGTAGCATTTCATACCATGCATGTGCATCACACAGAACCAGACATGCTGGTTGTCACTTAGTACATGCTTAGTACATCAAGGAATAGGCTTAATATAAAATACCACAGCACTTCCAGAGAATTGACATGGAGAGTCCCAATATCCTAATGTATTTCCAAGGACATACTACTCTGAGAAATACTGATAAAGATTGAATCATCCCTGATTTGTTTTGGGTGTTTGGGTTTGTTTTATCTTTAAAACTATCTATGCTTTTTGCAGCAAATAAAACGGAGGCACCACTATTCTTTCCTTGAAAGATCGTATTTGCTTTCCCACCTTGAGAGTTTTTTATTTGTTTGTTTTTCCTTTATGGAAGTTTTTAACCTACAGCTTGCTAGCACATGCAAAATATAGGTGGCTCTGCTATCTTTTGTAAAGATATGATAAAAAAGAAAGAAGGATATTTTCCCTTTTAAAATAAAGGAAATATAATTTCAATGGTGAAAAGCTGAAGGCCTTCGCCTTGAGGTCTGAACAAGATAAGAATGTTGGGCCTCCCTGGTGGCGTAGTGGGTTAAGCAATGCACTATGAAGCAAACCTCAGCCCCTGCAGCACAAGTTCGATCCCTGCTGCTGGCCAGGGAGGGGACCCACATGGCGCAGCAGACCTCTCTTGCTGTGCCCGCTGCTCCCCTCAGCAGTGTACTTCTGTTGATCTGCCGGTTCTGCTCCCCGCTCTGTCTGTGGTGAATCCTCTCACCCCCCACACCTCTGGCCTGTACCCCAGTGCTTGTATGCATAAATAAATAAATCTTTAAAAAAAAAAAAGATAAGGATGTTCACTCTCACCACTACTTTCTAATATATTACTGGAAGTCCTAGCCAGATCAATAAGACAAGAAAAAGTCATACAAAGAATCCAAATAGGGAAAGAAGAAGTAAAACTATCACTATTTGCAGAAGATATGATAATATACATAGAGAATCCCAAAAACTCTACAGAAAATCTAATCAAATTAATCAGCCAGTTTAGTAGAGGGATACAAAATCAACACACAAAAATCAGTAGCCTTCTTGTATATAAACAACCAATCTGAAGAGAAGAAATCAAGAAAACCATCCCTTTTATAATTGAAACAAACAGACAAAAAACCAAATACTTAGGAATAAGCCTAACAAAATAGGTAAAGGACCTCTACGAAGAAAACTATAAAATGTTGTTAAAAGAAATAGAAGAAGACACAAAGAAATGGTAAGACATGCCCTGCTCGTGGATCATCAAAATGGCATCCTACTGAAAGCAACCTACAGATTCAATGCTATTCCAATAAAAAATTTCAATGACTTTCTTCAAAGAAATAGAACACATATTGACAAAATTCATATGGAGCAACAAGAAAACCCAAAGAGCCAAAGCTCTTCTGACTAAAAAGAAGTGGAATGGAGGTATCACACTTCCAGACTTCAAACAATACTACAAAGCTACAATAATTAAAAATGCATGGTACCAGAACAAAAACAGACACACAGACCAATGGAATCGAATAGAAAGCCCAGAAATAAACTGACAGACTTTTGAACAACTAATCTTTGACAAAGTGGCAAAGAATATGCAATGGAACAAACAGCTTATTCAATAAATGCTGGGCAAACTAGACTGCTACATGCACAAGAACGAAACCAGACTATTGCCTTTCACCATGCACAAAAACCAACTCAAAATGGATTAAAGAATTAGACATAAGACCTGAAACCATAAAATATTTAGAAGAAAAAGTAGGCAAGACTCTACATGACATATACCTCAGTAACATCTTTAAAGATGTAGCAATGATAGTGATTTATCCAATCACTATGGAAAGTGGTGTAGAGGTCCCTCAAACAACTAAAAATGGAGCTCCCATATGACCCAGCAATCCCACTCCTAGGAATTTACCCAAAGGACACAAAAACACTAATTCAAAAGGACACAAGCGCACCTATGTTTATCGCAGCACTTTTTATAATTGGCAAGCTATGGAAACAACACAAATACCCCAGAAAAGATGACTGGATCAAGAAGATGTGGTATATATGCACCATGGAATATTAAAGAGCAATAAAAAAGATAAACTCATGCAATTTGCAGCAACATAGATGGAACTAGAAGGTATTAAGCTGAATGAAATAAGCCAGAAAGAAAAAGAAAAATATCGGATGGTATCACGTATAGGAGGAATGTAGAGGAAACAAATATGGGACTAAGGAAACAAAATCAATTACAAAAAATTAAAAATCAAAACCAACAGACAACTATAAGTCTGAGACATTCCCTAGGGGAGGAAGAGGGAGAAGGAACAAAATGGGTGGGAAGAGCACAAAGGACTATGGTGATGGTGCACGGGTGAAATGGTGGTGGGAATTTCACAGGGACGAGAAATATACACTGTACAAAAATGAATAAGATTATAAGTTATATATAAAATAAAAAAATAAAGATAAAAGTTGAACTTTAGGAAACAAAACACAAGTGACAACAGAGAATAGTGCTCATGCATGGGTATGCTCTCCCTGGCTGGGAGTGCTGAGGAGAGGATAGTCATCCTAGCAGGTGGTTGGGAGAGGACCTGTTGCTATCAGAATATAGTACAGGGGAAGAAACTCTAAAATGCTCAGTTTGATGATAAAAAAATCAAACCTTGCCATTTGTGACAATATGGATGGAACTGGAGGGGATTATGCTAAGTGAAATAGGTCAGAAAAACATAAATACTGGATGATTTCACTCATATGTGAAATACAGAGAAACAAAAAAGTCAGACAAAACTGACAGAACCCAACCAAACCCTAGAAACTGGATATACAATTGAGGCTACTGGATGGTGACGGTAGGTTGGGGAAGCTTATAGTGGAGGATCTACAATGGACTATGGTGGAGGACTCTTGGGTGCCTTGGCAATGTGTGTGGGGTGGTAACATACATATGAGGAGAAGTGAACCTATTCCATTAAGTGATATGCTCTTAAATCAGTGTTACTTCAATAAAGAAAAAAAATTCTAGGGCCTCCCTGGAGGCACAAGGGGTTAAGTCACAGCACTATGAAGCAATCCACAGTTTGATATCCAGCTAGGGAGGTGACCCACATGGTACAGTAGATCTCTTCTGTCTTTGCTGCTCCCCTCAGTAGTGCATTTCAGTCTACCTACCTGTTCTACTCCCTACTTTGTCTCTGGTGATTCCTCTCAACCCCTACCCCCCGCCCCCCACCTGTACCTGAGCTCTTTATGCATAAATAAATAACTTTTTTTTTAAAAAAAAAGAAAAAAATTCTAAAGCTGTTTTTCTTATATTGTATTTTCCTATACTCTGATATTATGGCTAAAAAAAAAAAACAAACAAAAATAGTATATGATGAATATTTTGCACAAACTATCAGTCCTGCCCCTGGATGGCTCATTGTATTTTGTACAGGTACAAAGGTTATTTATTTAAATACCCTTAGCCCCAAATCTTGTGCATATATTTTTCAATGTATGTAACTATTTGAGAAAAATATCTCAGCAATAACAAGTTTCACTGACTGAATTTTAAAATACTTTACCAGCAATAATAGGAGCATTAGTGAATCTTCAGTTTACAATATGAACGGGTAGAAAAATATGACTGTTTTTCACATAAAAAATAAATGTGTTTTGAGAAAAATAAAACAAAACAAAATAACTTGCTGGAATTTTAACTGGAATTGATTGACTCAGTAAATTTGGAAGAATGAACAGTTTAATAATACTGATACCTGGACCTCCACCTCTTTGGGGTTTCTTTGATTTGAGTTTTGTAGTTTTCTCCGTATAATTCTTGAACATATTTTGGTAGATTTACACTCAATTATTTAGTTTTGGGAAGTACTAATGTAAATTGTATTGTGCTTTTAATTTTCAATTCCAGTTATTTATTGCTGGATATATAAGAAAGCAATTGACTTTTATATATTACTCTGGATCTGTTACCTTGTTACATTGTTATAATAACTTATTATTTCCTGGAGTTTTCTTTTAGATTTTTTAGGCATTGATTGAAAAATAATATTACTGTTTCTTTATTGGCAGTGCTGGAATATTTCTAATAACTTTGCAGTTCTGACACAACTGCAGGTCCTCACAGTGACAACCTATTTGCTGAGGCACTGTGAGGTGCTAGCCTGCTCTTATCAGAAGCTGTCTGGTCACAGGGACCACAAGTCCTTTGCGGGGGGCTCACTTCCTGTTGACTGTGTCATTCTCAGTTGATTGAAAATAGAGTGGTTGGAGACATGAAAAGACAGCAGCTTGTGGTTTAGACTTATTTGGGGTCTTTTGATGAGAATTAAAGCCAAGCTCAGTCTATAACCCTGACCTCAGCTAGTCATGGGTAAGACAAGCAAAAAGTGCCTCTGTGTGCTCTGGTATAGAAAGAGCCAGAGAGCAGAATCAATGAATCAGCAAAAGGATCAAATGGGGGTTGCATTTATCGTAATTGTTGAACTGATACATTGATATGCAAAAATTTCTTTCACTTGAAAATCTCAAATGATCATAAATATTCAAAATATGATGTGGTAGTAAGTCCATGAACTTCCCACAGTATTTGTCATCAATGTGTAAGCCTGACACGTATGTGCTTTTTGTTAGAAAATGTCATTGTTTAATACTTATGTCTTCTCTTTTCCCTTTCCTTCCCCTACAACTTCTAATTCAGTTTTATTATGATGACTGTGTCCTTTTTCACTCCATTTTCCTTTAAGGTCTGTGAGAATAAATTCTATTTTCAGGTGATATATAGAGTTTTCATAGTGATGTATAGAACCATTCATTTCTCTTAGGCTGTAGAGATGAGGCAGAGATGAATCCTTCCATCTTAAAAGGTACAGTGATATAAACAACTCCATTCTCCAACCAGAGGTGAAGATTCATCTTACTGGTCTTTGAAATGACTATTGTAAGTTATTGTTTAGATTGTGAATTGAATACTGAATGATAAAATGCTTTCTGTACTCAGAACTTGAAATTTGATTCTGGGAAAAACCAATGGGTCTTGTGTTTTCTGTTCAAATGGTGAACCACCCAAGTATGGTTACTATAGTTGTTTTTCTCTTGTGCAGTTTTCATGTTATGTATTGTTGTTGCTAGTGGGAGGTGAAGAATATGCATTTTGTTTTACTGTATAAGAATAAACTGTATAAATGGTGGCCTGTTCTTATGCAAAATCAAAACATGGGTAAATGCAATCACTAGAACAATCACATCAGTTCATTTTGCTATGTGTCTATAATCTACCTAGGAAGACAGTACTATCCCACATGGAACCACCATTTTAGCAATGTATAATTTCAGTAATGAATTGTGGGGTCTGGGGCCTCCCTGGTGGTGCAAGGACCTGAGCCCTGCACTGTGGAGCCTCTGCAGCCACTGCAGAGTGACTTCAATCCCTGGCCAGGGAGGGGACCTCATATGTCTCAGCAGACCTCTCCTGTCTTGGTGCTCCCCTCAACAGTGTATTTCAGTAGCTCTTCCTGTTCTGCGACCTGCTCTGTCTCTGGTGAATCCTCTTACCCCTCTGCCTCTGGCCTGTACCCTAGCTCTTGTAAGCATAAATAAATAAAATCTTAAAAAAGATAAATTGTGGGGGTCTAAGGAACTATATATAAGACTATAAGGAGCTCATTGATCTTTGGAGTTGTCCAGAGAGACTTCATAGAGCTATTCAGACAGTTCTAAAAGGGTGAAACTTAAAAGAGTTGGAGAGAAGAGAGAACATTCCAGTAATGTTAACATTCCAGGATATTAGTAAATTAATGACATATTTGGACCATAGTCTAGGTTAGAATTATATTGATATTTCAAATGTCAGTTCAGTTGACAGTCTTTGCTAAGCTGATGTGAGTTCATACTCTGCTTACAGGATTTAGGAGTCAGGCTGAGAGGGCTGAGGGTTCATACACTCACAACACATGATAGCTTTCTCTGTTTTTCTTTACTTTTGAACTTTGGTCCCCTCAGCCACCTTTGCCCAGTTCCCCTAACCGGGAAGATACCTTCTTCAGGATGTCTTCTGATCTATATAAGACGTTCATTGCTGCTGCTACTCCATGATTGGACCTGCCCAGGTTCAGCATAAAGGAGAACCAAGAAATCATCCAGTTAATCCAGGGCTTATATAGGAACAACTGAAAAAGAAGGTTGACTTTCTGCTGCATTATTTTCTTGTTTGGCAACATGCATCTTTTAAAGATTTTAAAGATTTATTTATTTATGCATACAAGAGCTGTGGTACAGGCCAGAGTCACAGGAAGTGTGAGGATTCACCAGAGACAGAGCAGGGAGCAGAACAGGCAGATTGACAGAAATACACTGCTGAGGGGAGCAGCTGGCGAGGCAGGAGAGGTCTGCTGTGCCATGTAGGTCCCCTCCCTGGCCGGGGATTGAACTCGCACTGCTGTGCTGCAGATCTTCACAGTGCTGCGCTCAACCCACTGAGCCACCAGAGAGGCCCCTATCCCTCTAAATTTTAATGTTTACTTTTCACTTGGCTTTAGAAAATGTTGCAAGTGTTTTCTGTTTGCATTCCTCACATAGACTCAGGTTCTTGCATGAAAATATCAATTAGTAGGTTTTGATGTGGAACAATGGTCCTTGGAGGTGAACTCATTTCCTTTACACAAATGCTCAGACTGGCTGTTTTCGTCTCTTGCAGAAATGCTGGGATCTGACTGTGTTTGTTACTTGACAGACCTGACCTTAGTGTCACTCCTGCTAGGATTCATGGAGATAAGCAACACTGCAAGTCACATAAGTCCTGAATGACACTGCTCCCTTGCACTATGCTCCAGGTGACCGTATGACGCTGCCCCACGTTGCTGGTGGAGACCTGCCCACTATAGTGAGAGCAAAGAAACAGGTACAGGCAGGCATACAAATTGATTTTATATATGATCAAAAAGTGATAGTAAATGAAATGAAATAGAATAGTCTAAATTGCTTTCTTCATAGTCATTTTTATCCAGTTGAGGTGCTTCTTCGTGAGAAGAGTATAGACGCCAGGGTATTGAGGAGCTCCACATCTCCCTGAGCGGCCAAAGGAAGTGATGCCTCTGAACTTACCCTCACAGATCAGAGGACTGCCAGAGTCTCCCTGGGGAAATACAAGAGGAGCAATGGGGAGTTAGCATGGAAGATGGTCATGAGCAGAATGGCAGAAGTTTCATTAAATGTGGAATTAAAACTTAGTTGAAAATTAATAGACACCTTGACTAACTGTAAATTACTGCTTAAAAAACTAAACTGTTTGGGAATATTTACATATTACCTTCTTGATTCATGATTAAACTAGTAAACATTGAAATAAGGTATGTATTGTTTACCTTATAAACTGATTTTGAGGTTGACCCTTTATTTTAGAAGGAAAATCTTCCTGTTTGTCATTTCTCTTAGTAACTCAAAGAGTAAAATGATCAAATGCAGATGGGGCAAAAGGTAAAGAGTAAAAATCATATTTTCAAACATCTCTAGCATGTAATTATTTGCTCCAAAACATAGAACCAACAGAACCTTTGCCTTCACCATCTCCAACAGACAGACCCTGCTTCCCTGAGTCTCTTAAGACGCTGATGGTAGATGGAAATGCCCAGAAACCAGTGATCACACATCAGAGCTGACTCCATAGCAGAGAGGCTTCAGTAATCTGTAAGTTGCTTCCTGTTTCTCCCAGAATGTGCCACCTAATGTGTGACCTTGTATTCTCTCAGGGAGCTCTAGATTGCATATTTAATTGTACCTGAGAACTGGAGACTGGTTTTGTCCTTCAGCGCCATGGCTTTGGGGAAGGCGGGTGGAGCTGAATGGAGGTCGCTGAGGCCTGTGTGTAGAGCTCTGCAGTGTAAATCTTCCCACCCACCCCCTTCCCAGTGATGTGGGGCCGTGGGAAGCTCCCTTTCCAGGCAAAAGTTGGCCTTACATGTGTATGAACTCAAGAGTCATGTGAGAACCCTGGGTCTGCTCAGACAAGTGTATGTCTTTCCCCTAATACAGGGCCTGACATTTTCAGAATTAGTGCTTAGGTCTAATTTCATCAAGAGCCAGTTCTGAGGAGTCCTAGATAAAAGAATGGATAGTAGGTTTGGATGGTAAGGGAGGCCGGTGGGGAGGGACATATATTTTGGCATACTATGGAGGCCTTGGGATGTTGTGTGTGAATTGCAAAGGCATAAGTACCCGGGTCCTTGGATGCTCAAAATAGAAGCTTAGAGTAGAAAATTTGTGATGGAAGCTTCACAAGGAATGCAGATGATTGAAGAGTTGCTAAACTGGCTATGGAAATCTAGAAGAACAGACCAGAGGTGTGGATATGGAGACTTGTTAGTTATTACAAAGAAGCAACAGTTATTTCAGATTAACCCAGCCAGATGTTAGAAGTGATAGATGCAATTCCACAAAGGAACAAAATCTCCCTTCTCCTACCGGTCCCATTCCAAAGAACATTATATAAGAACACCTC
This sequence comes from Galemys pyrenaicus, assembly GCA_019455555.1. Lineage (NCBI taxonomy): Eukaryota > Metazoa > Chordata > Mammalia > Eulipotyphla > Talpidae > Galemys > Galemys pyrenaicus. The sequence continues at coordinate 1,740,698 of JAGFMF010011595.1, read as the reverse complement.
CTGCCTTGGCAAAATGCTGGTCTTATCTTAAGACTGCCTACCTGTGCCTATGCAGTCATTTCTTTAACAAGCCTGTCCCTTTCAAATGCAGCTCTCTACTCGCCTGTGTATATGCAGACATCTTCTCCTCCCTCCACCCTCTTTTCTCTTTTTTTCCTATTAAACATATCCTATTAAAATGCACCCTTTGCCTGTTTGTGTCTATGCCTTTGTCCTTAGCAAAACTAACTGTGTACTGCTGAGTGGGAAATTCTGCTGACTTTTCTCAGAGGTAACCCAAGAACTTCATTCACTGAACCCATCATTTGGACCCCATCACTCAGAGTAGTGCATGAGGGGAGGAAAAATGATGAGGGAGGGAGGGCAAAAGAAAAAAAAAATAGAAAAATTAGTACAAAGACAAATGCTATCTTTTCCTGGATTTTTCTGCCCAGGAAACGAAGTCATTAAAATTCTGCTAAAGTTTATAGACAAGCTCCTGGGGAGGGCAGAGGCCTTTGGTTCCTCAATCTCTGGTGACCCTGAAGCTTGCACACTGCATATCTTTTCAGAGGAGGCTCCAAGGTGTTTTTGACAAAGGAGTAAAGCCAGTACTCAGAGCTTAGAAATAGGGAGTGTCCCTCCTACTCTCATCTTAAGTAGGGTCCTGTTCTCCTCAGGGGACTCTGGTGTGTGGGTGCATGTACTCTGGACTGGGCCGTGCTTGTATGTTGTCTCCTGGAATTGAGTTTGGCTCTACAAAAAGATGGGGTCTGCTCTAGCCCAGTACCTGGGAACGACAGGCGATTTTCCTGTCACAATGCAGAAGGCTTGTTGGAAGGTGCTAAGATGGGAAAGGGTACTGAATGCACAAGAGAACCTGACTTCAGCCCTTCTAAGTGCTACATGTTTGCAAGTTTTGATCTTCACATATAAATATGATAAATGAGAAAATTGCTAATAAGTAGTATTTGATATAAAACAAGAAGACAGCACTAGAAGCAAATTTGTTATTTTTTATGAAATCACTTGAGCTGAGACTATGAATTTATTTTACTGGGCTTTTGTCAATCTTTTTCCATTAAGCACTGGAACTCTGTAGAAGACATGCCACGACAAGGTAGATTGTGATATTACATTTCTTATGTCTGTATTACTTAATCCAACAGCTAAAACATGGAATGTTAATTTTACTTACGTCACATGAGTCCATTCCACCTTTGAGGTTCCCAGCACAAATCATATTCAGTCCAATCACAGGACTATAATTATAGTGACTTTTATCATTGCAGATTTTTCTGTCAATGATGGTGACATTGACTTCTTTCAGAGTGTCTGATGAAGATTTTCTGTTGCCAACCGTCCCCCATCCTGCAACTTGACACTTGGTTTCTGGTTTCACATCATCCCCATTTTTAGGTAAAGGAAGGATAGCCACATTTTTATTAATTGTTGCTTTTTTGTTCAGCTGTTGGAAGACAAAAATTAAGAGTTAACTGAATGAGAGAATTAAAATATTCACATATTTGCTTAAATTCTAGTTCAACCCTTAGAGTTCCCCTATATAACTATAGTCTGTATGATAGGGACAACTGAGGAAAGATTTCAATATCAGATTGCACCAGGTTCTATGAATTTGAAGAAAACAGACAAAGATCCATACCTGTACAAGTTTAAGATCACTCTCCTTTGTTTCTGGGTCATAGCATGGATAAGCAATCTGTTTCTTAGGGAACATTGTCTGTTTTTCTGGCTCATCCTTGTTTTTTGAGTGAGCCCCAAGAATGATCTGGGACTTGTTTTTCCTGAAAACAGTCACAACACCATTAACTGGATTTACTATTATAAGCAGGAACTGAGCATGTTATGTATGGATTAGTTTCACTGTCCTGTATGTAAATATGGCTGTTATGGAAGTACTTTAGAGAATAAAAAATAATGTGCTTATGACTTTATCATCATTATCATCACCTTCACAGTCATCATCATCACCTGCTTGTTTGTAAAAAGCTAAACTGGGTTCATTGAAAAACAAATAAGAGAATTCGAGACACTTAAGCAAAGTCTTGCAGTCTCTGTTAGGGTTTTGGTGCTGTACACCTAACTTTCCATTAGCTCTGATAGAAAATCAGGTTGTAGACTGCAGAAAAACAAAGATTTCAATGGTCTAGAGACAGAAGCAAAAGGCACTTGATAGTTGTAAAGTACTGAAGGGATCTTTGTAAGAGAATGGCAAGCGTAACTTAAATAGAAAAACTTTTAGAAACAGAATCCCCAAATTTGCATGACATTGAGTGTGTGTATATTGGAGAATGATTGCTTGAAGAAGATCCAGGCTGCTTTCCTTTTTTATTGCATGCTAAAGATTCATTTTGGTTAATAAAATCAAAATACTCTCTAATGTATAAATGATTAAGTCTTTATCATTCACAATCTTGTATGAACCACACAAACCAGCTATTCACGCCTTTATTTTTCCATTATACTAGTGGATGTTAGTTTCTCTTTAGACAATAGAACAGTGCCTATAGCAGAGCACATTTTCATGGTGAGATTTTCTAGATATCTACATTGTGTCATTTGGAAGTCATTAGACACACATATAGCTAGTGTGACAAGGAACTAAACTGTCAATGTCATTTAACTCTAATTTAACTTTATAGAGTAATGTGTGTGTTTACATAGCCAGTGTACAGTGGCTGTCATGTTGAATAATCAAGGTTTGGAGGTTTGATTTAGGGAGTGAAGAAAAGATCAGGCTTGGAAGGAGTTTGAAGGAAGTGGTTGATGGGGGTTAAGAGAAGGCTGAAGGTGTAAGAGATGTTTACTCAGGGAAACAGAAAGGCATTTGAATCAAGTTTTGCTACCTGACAGTTGTGCTCAGGCACCTGAGGGACATGGAAAGTTTCCTGCCTGTGTGGCTAATTCCTCCCAGTTAAGAGTAAGGACCAAAAACAAAACCTTTCAGCACTTGGACCAGGTTTCTCTAGAAGAGACAAGAACTGGTGGATGCTCATCGTGCATCCTCATTGGTCTGATTCTTCAGGTCCAAGCCTGTGTTTACCCAGTTGGTGTAAAGCAAGTTCCCAAAGACTTCAGTGATGTGAGATACACATGAGCCTCCTGTGACTTTACAGGGATCTACCTTTTGTTACTATTCCCCCAAATGAGAATGTCTCCAAGAAAAGTTTTCAAATTTAAGCACTTACAGGGCACAGTGAGCTGCAGTCAATACCCAGTCATCTCGAATCAAAGCCCCAGCACAAAGGATATTTCCTGTTTTAAGTAGAACCATGTAGGGTTTTGAATGAGGTTCCACATCATGTCCTCCAATGATGTTTTCACAGAAATCTGTGAAAAAGAAAAAGGCAAACCTTATCATGTCTACCCCAAAGAGCTCCATTAGCCAAGTTTCTAGGGCCAGACCTGCTTTTCCAGATTGGAAAGAAGGCGTTGATCAGAACCCTTCTTGCCCCTCTTTCCCACCAAGATGTCTAGATATCTGAATGTAAATCCCACTCCTGTTGCGCTGAGAAGGCTCTGCTCCTCAGCTCACAGATACTGTGAATTGGCAGTTCTAGGGCTTATCAGGCTGGAAACCAATGACAGGCTTTAGGACTTGCAAAGGGCAGGGAGCTGTGCCCTGCTCTACACTAGCAACAATTGCTACAGGTGGTGCTTGTGATGATGACACCCTTGGATACCTTCCACTCATTGTAGTTGTATGCTAATCTGGGAAGGCAGAGGTACTTTTAGATGCCTGAGCTGCCGTTTTCCCCCCTAGTCCTTCTAGAATACAAACACAGTTTAAAAACTGTTATTACTCCTTTTAGCTATGATCCTACCCATGAGTTCTTTGGTCATTGTAAGAATTCTAGTGATTGAAATTCATATTTTAATATTTTGATAGAATGGCATCCCATATTGAGAGAACTGCACCCAAGGTTCACCTCCTTTCTCCAGGTCCAGCACCCTGGTTTAATATAAAATTGCTGATGAGATAGGGGAAGAAGGAAGGATATCGTTTTAAGGAGTCAAATTTCCTATGATGGGCCAAGAGTACAGATTTACAGTTAGAGAGTGCTGAGACCTAACATCGGGCACACCGTCCACACTGGCTGAGTTGTGCCTTTTGGGTATGCACTCAGCGTCTACCTTTCCTGTACCAGATGTTCTTTGATCCTTCAAAAATATTTCTCCTATACATTGACTGAGACTCACGGTCCCTTAAATAGGGCTCAGTTCCTGTTATTCTGTTATTAAAGCCAACTCACAAATTCAGAAGAAGGTGTAAATGATATGGAAGCCTTTTCCATAAAACTGCTGAGGGTGAGGGGAAGGGTAGGAGAGTGGCCATTGAGGCTCTAATTTTCACTGGGAGCTTGAGCAGGGGAAATTCTAAACTCTAGAAATAAAAGGGTGAGAACTTAGGTGAATCAAGAGAACTTTACACACATCACATTTCTTTCCTGGGATGAAGTATATACAATGTAGACTCCAAAGGTGCTTCTTTACATGTTCTGGACTACAGAAATGACTCAGCAGAATATTTACTGTTGCAAAACCCTGTGTTTGGTGAATACATACATATACCAGTACCAGAGAAAAAAGTCCATATTTCCTATAATCAACCACTCTTAAAAGGTTCAGGGGTAAAGTTTAGACATTAAAAACTACAATTATTGGTTTCCATCCACATCAAAATAAATTGGAATTTCCAGGACAGGGTCTGGGATGGCAATATTTTTAAAAAGTCCTCCAGATTATTCTGATGTGCAAAAAGGTTGAGTCAAAGCATCAAGTGTTGCTGTAGAAGTAGCACTGAGGTACTGCTGTTGCTTTCTTGGAAGATACTATTTGTTCTCCTACCTTAAGAAACTTTTTTTTTTTGTTTGATTATTTTTCCTTTCTGGCAGTTTTTAACCTACAGATTAACAGCATATGCACTGGTGGTCCTGTTATCTTTTGAAAAGTTTGATAAAGAAGAAAGAAGGATGTTTTTTCCTTCTGAAATAAAGATATGCGCATATATATATATATATATATATATATATATATAGAGAGAGAGAGAGAGAGAGAGAGAGAGAATAAAGACTTGGGAGAAGAAATCTCCTCTAAGTACACTTAGCTCACATGGCTAAAAGGTCATTGAAAGTCTGCTGTTTGCTCAATGGTTATAATAGAAATGACGAGCATCAGTCTTACCTTCAGGAATTAGCGGGAGAAAAATGGCAGCCCAGAGAAAGAATGCCGAAACAGTGCAGGAGTTCCTCATCGTGGCTGGTGCCCCCACATCAAGGTGGAAACCTGTTTTCAGTTCTTGACTGACTATATATACTGAACTCTCAGTATATATATATAACAAAGGATGTGGTTTCCTTTCTCTCTCTCTCTCTCTAATTTAAAAGTTGAACTTGGCCCTCCCTGGTGGCCAATGGGTTAAGCAACGCACTATGAAGCAAATTATAGCCACTGCAGCACGAGTTCAAGCCCTGCTTTCAGCCGGGGAGGTGACCCACATGGCACAGCAGACCTTTCCTGCCTTGCCTGCTGCTGCTCTTAGCAGTATATTTCAGTCTGTCTGCCTGTTCTGTTCCCCACTCTGCCTCTGGTGGATCCTCTCACCCCCCACATCTCTGACCTGTACCCCAGTTCTTGTATGCATAAATAAATAAATCTTTAAAAAAAAGTTGAACTTTAGGAAGTAAAACACAAGTGAGAACAGCTAATACTACTCATGCTCAGCAGGCATGCTTCCCCTGGAGAGAATAGTAATTCTAGTAGGCAGTGGGATGGGTTGACCTGTTGCCATCAGTACATAGTACATGAGAAGAAACTCTAAAGTGGCTCAGCTTGATGATGATAAAAGATCAAACTTTGCCATTTGTGACAACATGAATGGAACTGGAGGGGATTATGCTATGTGAAATAAGTCAGAAAGAAGAAAATAAATACTAGACAATGTCACTCACATGTGAAATATAGAGAAACAAAACAGTCAGACAGAACCAAACCAAACCCTATAATTTTGGCTTATGAATTGTTGCTACCAGGTGGGGAACAGGAGGGTGGGGAGCAGACACAATGGACTATGGTGGAGAATTCTGGGTTTCTTGGTGGTGGATGTGGGGTGGAAATGAAAGATACTTCTGAAGAGGGGTGGGTGAATCTATCCTTTTAAACCATCTGAGGTGTTCTATAGAAACATTGCCTCAATAATAAAAATACAATTTAAAAGTGCTTTAGCTTGACACTTTAGGGATTAAAATTTCCATCTTCAGCAATATTATTCATATCATTAATGAGAGCTCTCATAGAACTTAAAATAGGGCTTTAAAACATATCCTAATAATTGGTCACAAACCAGATTTCTTTCTAGATTTTTTTAAGGGCAGCTGGGGAACAGCCTTGCTCAGTCTTGTGGTCGGGATATTTAAGGTGAAAAAAATTTCCAAAAATTAACATCCTCATGACATTAGACCCAGTGGTTACTTCTTCAGAAATCAGAAATGCCCTAGAAAGGAGCTCTACTGAGACATTATTTCCTTTACCCAGATATTATTTATACATCAAAGATTAATTATTTTTAGTAACAGTGGTGGGATAACTCTGCTTCTGGTTTTGGTGAGTAATTTTAGTGCAGACTTAAAAATTAAAGTTTTGATTGACTATAGTTACTGGAAATAGCTTAAAGGAAACACTGACAACTGTGTTTCTTTTTATGAATGTAGTTATTAAACTATGCTGATTTTTTAGCAGCTTTATGAGATATCAGTTATACAGTATAAAGTTCACTCATTTAAAGTGTATGATTCAATGGCTTTTAGTATATCTACATAATTGGGCATCATCATCAATTCATTGATATCATTTCCAAAGGAGCCTTGGACCCATTAGCAGTCACTTTCCATTAACATCCTTCCCCCATTTTCAGGCTTTAGGCAACTACTAATCTACTTTCTGTCTCCAGAGACTGGTCTTTTCTGACATTTTATATAAATGCAATTGTACAATTATAGTCTTTATGACTGACTTCTTTCATTTAGTTACTGTTTTTGAGGTTGTTCCTTATTATAGCCTATCAGTATTTTATCTTTTTATTGCCATTTAATATTTCATCATATACGTAGACCACATTTTTATTTAGCCATTCATCATTTAACAGACATTGGGCTGTTTCTACTTTTTGTCTATTGTGAGCGATGCCACTGTTAACATCATGCTCATTTTTTGTATGTGGACATATGTTTTCATTTTTCTTGGACATTTACTTAGGAATGTGGTTACTGAGTTCTATGGAAACTCTATGATTAACATTTTGAGGAACTTTTAAATTGATTTCCAAAGCGGACTTTTCATTTTACATTCCCATCAATAAAGTAATTATACTTCCAATGTCTACATCATTGCTAGTACATATCTATTTATTTTCTGAAAATTGCTCTTCTGTAGAGTATGGGGAAAGAGGCAAATTGGAGTTAAGAAAGACTAGAAGGGGAGAAATTGCTGCACAGACATCTTACCTGAGAAGTTTTGATGTAAAATAAAGCAAAGAATTAGGGAAATGCCTGAAGAAGGCGGCATTATTTTCTTCTTTAAGGGGGGCAGGATAAACCATGTTTATATATTTATGGAGATGGAAGAAATTGAGGACATGATGGGTGTGCAGAGGGATGCAGAATTTGCTAAAGAATATGAAGTTGAGCATGTCAAAGGAACTCCTTAGATCTGATGTAGCAGTGTGCTCCTTGCTGACACTCTGGAGGCCTAACATGTACCCAGATTCAGAGAAGACTAATACCCAGAATGGAAATCATATTTATATACTGTTTTCTGACAGAATAAATGGCAATTTTATTTATATAGGAAATATCCTTTTTCTTCTCAAAGCACTTCAACTTAAAGGAAGAAGCTTCCTTGGTTGAACAGGAATGTGTAACTCCATGCTGAAGTCATGCTGTTTTCAGTGAGATACTCCTTGCTAACTTATTGATGTCCTACCAGAGGAACTGACCTCAAGTTTAGTTTCTTCACATCATCATCAACACTTATAGTCCTGTTTTTTACCATAGGCATCCTAGGGGGTGTGAACTCAGAGGATGGGCAACTTTTACTTATTTTTTTAAAGACTTATTTATTTATGCATATAAGAACCAGGATACAGGCCAGAGGTATGGGATCTAGAGAAGTCACCAGAGACAGAGTGGGGAGCAGAACAGGCAGATATCCTGAAATACACTGCTGAGGGGAGCAGTGGGCAAGACAGGAGAGGTCTGCTGTGTCATGTGGGTCCCCTCCCTGGCCGGGGATTGAACTTGTGCTGCAGTGGCTGTGGATGCTTCATAGTGTGGTGCTTAACCCCTTGCAGGGAGGCCCTTGGACAACTTTTTTTTTTTTAAAGATTTATTTATTTATGCATACAAGAGCTGGGGTACAGGTCAGAGTCGTGGGAGGTGAGAGGATTCACCAAAGACAGAGTGGAGAGCAGAACAGGCAGACTGACTGAAACATACTGCTAAGGGCAGCAGCGGGTGAGGCAGGAGAGGTCTGCAGCACCATGTGGGTCCCCTCCCTGGCTGGCGGAGGGATCGAACTCGAGCTGCAATGGTTGCAGTTTGCTTCACAGTGTGCATTGCTTAACCCACTGCGCCACCAGGGAGGCCCTTGGACAACTTTTAACCTCAAATTCTAGGAGCACCTACTTTAAGACCCTTTTGTATTAACATTTCTAGTTTATAGATTTGAAGATGGAGACACAGACTAATTCCATGATCAAAGTCTTACACTCTAGTGATGGAGCTGGGCTCTGACCTGCAGGCCAGTGATTTGTCCACCATGTCATTATGTTGTCTGTGGAATTCCATCAAGGATTCAGAGTTTGTATAGGTTTGTCTAAATGCAGGACAGTTCTCAGAAGACTCTTGAAGCTACATGTAATGGCTACTGAAGGTGAAAAATATTATTTATCTTTCTTCCTGTTATCTTCTTAACACAGGAGACAGAGCTACTTTGTTATCTATTCTTCAGAACCTAAAGTGTATGTCCTTTTTTATAGATTTCTACTTGTCTCCTACTAAAGTCTAGGTACTTTGAAGGTAGTGATCACTTGTGATTATCTCTCATGATCAGTGATGCCACTTGTGCCAAACATAATGCCTGGCATATCATGGGTCTTCAAGAAATGCCTGAGGAATTAAATTGGATAAATAAGTCAGGTTATTAGAGAATGTGTTCATTATAAATCAGCTCTTTGGGCAACTAGCACAACAAAAAGACAAGATATAAATGGTAGGTGGTAAAAAAGGTCACTTTGTCCTCCATCATATATCACAATTTATTAAGAATAACAAAGAATTAAACTTTGTGCTTACATGTATCATATGATTAGGAAGGCAAAATACAAGATACTGCCTGGAATGAAGTCTATTGATACATGAAACCTCAGTCTACTAGAGAGATGCTTTTGTTAGATAAAAAAGTGATGCTTTGACTTCATACTTGCTTTAGCTTCAGTTAGAAGAGACAGGAGGTGCAGTGTTTAGCAAGAACAACAGTAACAAACACCGAAAAATAGCTCTGATTGGAATATAAAACTTGCATAATTAGCAGTCCCTATCTGAACTATGCCTAATCTCAAATTCTAAAATCTCCAACTTTCTTAAACACAGACTGAATTGTCTTCTTTGTTTTTGCAAACATTTTTACAAAAAATAAAAATAGTGGTACACAGTAAGAAGTGAACTCTTGTTCCCTGCACTCACTCCCATCTCTCTCTTTACCCTCACACTGAACAGAATAGTAGGCTCTAAATTTCAAGGCTCATAGATAATTTAAGCTTCATTTTGAAGAGCAGAGGATATTCTAAATTTCCTGCGATTGACTTATTTTCAAGAACAAACTCAAAAGTGTCAGTGCACAAATTCTGAATAAAGCCAAGAGTCACTGAACAGAGGACATTTTTCTCAAGTACATCTCTTGGACAGAGAAGACTCCAGGATGTAGTCTTCATAGGAAGCCATTTCTTTGCTGATTTTGTTTCAGATAGGCTGTCTTATACACGAGGTTAAGAGGGCTGTGAGGGGCTTCTTCTGATAGGTCAAATTAAAACCTCCCTTGCTTGACATTTCCAGGTGTTTACCTCAGTTCACTGCCTTGAAGGAATTGGTCATACAGCTCCTGCGATGGTTTCCTTGATCCAGCTGAGGTATCTTTTTGTAAGGAGAGTGTAGATGCCAGGCTTCTTGAGGTTTCCACACTCCCCAAAGGAAGTGACACCTTTGAAAATGTTGTTACATATCAGAGGACTTCCAGAATCCCCCTGGAACAGAAGGTGATATGTCTTAAGTATGCATGCTTGCCAAAGATATTTATTCACCATCTTACTCATTCATTTATTCACTCATTCACTCATACACACTTCGTACTTAAAGGCTAATTTAATATCTTAAATTTTATGTTGAAATAACATTGCTTTATAACATCATATAGGTTTCAAATAGTATTTCTTTTATTGTCCCACCTCAGAATCAGTTAACAGATTATATTTCAATCATTTTCCTTCAAAAAAGTCAATCCTGGAGAAGATATGCAACTCATTTTCTCCAGCAAAGCAAAGAAAGAGTAAGAAAGGAGGTTTTACTAGTGAACAATAATTGTTTCCTTCAGTCTACCTGTGTCTCCAATTCTAGGTCAACAGATGTCATGGGAAGATACTGAATGTAGGACCACGAGAAGGTTTGAGGTGGATTTCAACTACTCCCTGCTCTGAAGAAGGACACTAAGTTGGATCAGGCTAAGGAGTGTTGTAAAATATCAAACGATTTTTAGACTTTAGCAGCTGTCAAATTTAATATTCTCTCTGACTTTGCGACCCCATAGGCATCATGAGTTCCACATAGAGTCAAACCTGCTCAAACCTGTTATTGGCCCATTAGGAGACAGAACAATGCAAGGGTTGGGAGTTAGATGGGGAATGTCCAAGTCCAAGTCCATCCCAATGGTATGTGAGTTATTTTAATTGGAGAATTTAAGCACCTTTCTATACCTTAGTTTCCTCATCTATAAAATAGAGTTGATAATTCATAGTAGCAATCTTATGGGGGCTATATGAGGGTTAAATGGCATAGTATATAGAATTTGATATTATTCCTGACCCCTGATAAATGCCAGCTGTCATGCTCATTTTTGAGAGGTTTGGCAGTGAAATGGTATCTTGAAAATGATCACTAGTAATAAGGGACTGTTCCTGAACAGAAGGTTTCCCTGGGAAAAATGTACCGACCCCATACCAGTATAAGTAGCAGGCTCTGGACATGGGAAGTAATAGCAGCTGTCCACCTTGTTCTTCCTATGCATTCCTATGCATGTTCTTCCTATGCATTCCTATGCATATTCTTCCTATGCATGCCTATGTTCTTCCTATGCATTCCTATTTATTTCTTATAGCTACTTACTTCACATGAATCATCTTCACCATTTTTCCCACCAGCACAGATCATGTTGTTGTCAATAACTGGCTTAAAATTATAGTGCTGGTCATCATTGCATTTTCGCCGGTCTGTCACAGTGAGATTGACTTCTCTCAAGGTATTTGAAAATTTGCATGATTTGCTCTTGGTGCTTCCCCATCCTGCTACATGACACTTGGTATTGGGTTTGACATCATCTCCTGTTTTTGGTAGTCGAAGTACTTGTACAGCTTTGTTCAATTTTGCTTTATCTGACAGCTAGAAGAGAGACCAGAGACACAGTGTTATGCCAAGAGAGCAGTAGAAACACCCAGAAATGGATTATATTCTTGCCGATTTAGCATGTTCTTACAAAGGACATGCCGAAGACATGTTCCATACCTAATTAACAATAAGAAATTGATTTTTAAAAAGTCACATCTTTTCAGGTGTTTTGCTAGACTCGTCCAGGCATTGCTGGCTACTTCTATCATTTGCTTGAAACCACTGACCAGAATCTCTGCCCTTTTCTTGATTACCTTTGCTACTTCCTGGCTTAATCCATCTCTTATTCAAAATTATTCATTGGGGAAATATTTATTGGGATTTATTATATACCAGGTAATGGAAGGCAAAAATGTCAAAAGTTAAAAATACCTATTTTGTGGTGCCTATAATCTTGTAATGAATGCAGACAAATTAATCAACACAAGGTAATTATATCAGAGGTTAAGTGCTATGGAGAAAAATGCAGGAGGGAAGAGGGCAGAGAATGCCTTCTGGGGGCAGCAGAGGGAGTTGTCTGTCACTACTTAGGGGTGGCAATTAGTATGGGGGAGGACGGGTGATTCTAGAGGGCAGATAGTATAGAGGGTCATGACGTAAGTATTGGGGAGCAGGAAGTATGGGGTGTTCTAGAAGCAAACAAGCTCCATGACACTCTCCATTGCTATTGATGGGACTGTGTGGATCTCCTGAGATTTCTTTTAACTCTACCTGTGGAGTTTCCTCATCTGTCTCCCTTGCACTCATGTGAACCTCCTGTTCACATTCTGTCTTCCAGTCTTGCTGCCTCGATTTCACTTTTTTCACAGCAGCCTTAATCATTCTAAGAACAAGTCTGATGATGTCCCTGTCTTGATTAAAACACTTTCTCATAAAGTTCAAACTTCTTGCTATAATCTGCAATACCTGTCCCATGGTCTCCTGGCTGGGGACCCCTTTATATCAAACCTCATGATAACTCTTTTTATTTTTCTCTCACTTCTTCCAGAATGACTCCATTATACATGATGTCCTTTCTCTATTTCCTATTGACTATACTCTTTTTCAGAAATCTTCCTTGACCCTTCACGTGCTTCCACAGACCCCCTTTCTCAGTTATCTGTCACTGAGGAGTGACTCCGGCCAGAGCAATTGGTTCATTATCTCTCTCACTAGATGGTGAGTGCCTTTCAAGAGGACCTGATCACTATTTTTCTTCTGATGAAAAGAAAACCAGACTGGTATTCACAGCTGGGCCACAGTTTCCTGTTGGTAACAAATACTCTTACAGGTCATCAGTATCAGACAAGATGATCCTAAGGAAGTGAGCAAAACCTGGGCCACTGTGCAGATAAGTTTGAGTAGAGGCACAAACAGCTCATTGTGCACACCAGAACACAAGCAAACACCTGCTATCAGCCACGATGAGTGATTGCTACTTCTTCATCAATCACAGTGTTAGCTTCTCTTCAGTCTCCCCACCTCCTCAATAACTGAGATTCATGTTTGCCTCAATCCCAAATCCTATGACAAGCCCCACCAAACCCTCTTCTACTGAGTCACCCATGGTTGCTCACACCACAGTGTCTCCTGCTGAGCAAACTTGAATAAATCCACTCAGTTTGACTGAGGTGAATTCCTGATGGCATCACCACTTTGGATTAACAGGTGCTTTTGTCAATAGCTGTTGAACTGAATTCCAGAGGGGAAACATCTGTGGCAGTGGTGCTGTGTCCCAGGTGGGCTTCTCTTCCTATGCCCTGGCACTGGCTAACTTTGGCTGTGAGATACAGCATATGAAACTACTTTCGGGTCAATCTGACAAAATTTCAAAAGGTTACTGTTTCAAAATAAATATTGAAGGAAACACATTTACCTGTAGGAGTTGAATATCCCCTTGAAATGACTGTGGATCATAACATGGATAAGGGATGGCCTTTTTAATGGAAAATACTTGATCATATTTCTCTTTATGAGTTGTGGAGTGGGACCCAAGAATAACTTGGGGTTTTCCCTTCCTGGAAAAAACAAGGATAAACATAGTTTATTCAAGAAATGGATGAATTAACAATGGACTTAATTCAGATTAGTTCTTTCAAATGGCTTTCTGTTTATAAACAAGCACAGCAATGTAGGGGGGATTTAAGGGCTTTATTTTTGGGGATATTTAATGTAAAACTCCCAATATGTGTGTTTCCAAAATAGCTTCAACTTTATTGCATCTTTAGAAAAGAGAAGCAACAGGAAGCAGGCCCATGCAGGAGCTTTGGATTGTGAAGGCCTAGGGTGCTGACCAGAGAAGGTTGCTGCTGAAAGAGGAGTTGCCAGTTTCTCTACCTGCTTTGGAGTTGTGGAATTCAACACCCAACACTAATAACACAGCAAAATTAGCAGGTTTGCTTTCTCTGTGCTGCAAGGAAATAGTGTGGCTTGCTTAAGTCTTCAAAAATGACAAAGGGGGACAAATTTTTAATAAGTGGGACAAAGAAATTAATCTTAAATTTTAAAGCAGAATCTAAACAAACACGTGCGCATATACACACACACACAGAGAGACACACACACAGAAGCAAACAAAATGGGGCTGGCCCCACATCAACTCTGAATTTGATAGCTAGTTGGGGAGAGAAGTGGTCTCAGCTTTTCTTAATCTGCTGGTAGACTTGGCATGAAGTTGGCCTATTAAGCATGCTCATGGTTAGCTTTCTTTCCAGTGCTCATTGTGCTAGTTTCTACTTTGTAAGTTCTCACTTTACACAGCATTACCATGTGAATCTGTTTGAATTGTCTCTGTGAGGAACTAAATCTTCTGTTCTTGCAATTTTGGGAAAAGGAACAGGGAAATAACAGGTATTGGTTTTCATGGAGTGGTACTGACTGAGAAAATAGCATCATAGTCACACGATAAATATTATGGACATATAACAGTCAAACACAGTTATGAAAACATTAGTTTGGACCATAGGAAATTGCTATTTTTTAAAAATCTAACAGTCAAATAGCAAAAATTTCCTGTGGTTCAATCCAATATGTAGTAATATAGCATAACGCTAATTCTGTAGTAGTAAATAAATGTAACCATAGCAGCCACTTCATTTTTTTGATTATGTAAAATGTGATTATTAAAAATTTTGTAACAGAATATAGCAAAATATTAACAGTGGTTGCTCTGAGGTTAATAAGATTATGAGTGCTATTTTTCACCTTTCCCATTTTTAAAAATTTTGATAATATTCCTACTTAGAGTGAAAACATTTTAAAATACACGAGAAAATAGCTAGGGCATGTCAATCTTATTCTAAAGGATCTGGTCTTTGCTTATTGAGGAAATATTGTAATAGAACATGACATTGAATGCTTGCTCATTTTGTCTCCGAATTTGCTTTTGGACTTTAGAGTCATTTTCACAACCCTCCCAGATTCAAACTACCTTGAGAATCAGAGGAACCCACAGTTACTTACAGGTCACAGTGGGCAGCTGTCAGCACCCAGTGTTCGTCGACCAAAGCCCCTGCACAGATTTTCAGCCCTTTGATGAGCGCCATGTAGGGTCTGGAATGAGGTTGCACTACATTTCCTCCAATAATTTCTTCGCAGGATTCTGGAAAAACTGAAAGTGACCCGGAGTAAAATCTAATCTGACCTAGTCGTGTTTCACGCTGAGAAAGCCAAGCAGAGTCAGCCTGAGTTTGTAGAGACACAGTCTGCAGGCAAAAGCAGATCAGAGCAGCCTGGTGGTGCCCGGCGTGGCGCCGCTGCCAGGCAGCTCTATTGTCTCTGTTTACGTTCCCTGCAACACTCACACGCGTGATACTGTTTCCTCATGATGAATTGAGTACTCACCGTCGGGGCAAGTTCTACTGTAAACAGATGTTTCGGTTAGGCTTTTAAAAAATTTACATATGTATTTTACATTATTTCATTTTTGTATAGCGTATATTTCTTGTCCCCATGAAATTCCTACCATCATTTCACCTGTGCACCATCACCATAGTCCCTCGTGCTCTTCTCACCCATTTTGTGCCTTTCTCCTCCTCCCCTAGGGAATATCTCAGATGTTAGGCTTTTAAATTATTTTTTTCCTGCCGTGTCTAAATTAATTCTCACTTTGAAATTGCTAGGGCAAAATGATAAATGTCAGTGATATATAACTTTAGTGCCCTAATTATCAGTCAGAATGCTTACTTAAAGTGCAGTTTCTCGAGGTGAACCCCCAGAAACTCTGGTCCAGCATCCTGGAGGGGAAAACTGGTGTGGTGCCAGTGAGGGCACGGAGCAAGATCTCAATGATTCCGAGCAGACGGATCAAGGAGGAATTCTGGAGCCTCTTCTCTTCTTCTCCGTCCTCGTGAAGCCGCCCTTAGAGGCCTGTGCCTCAGCCCAGGTGCGCCCACTTGCGCAGGCCCACTTAGGCATGTGGGCAGCACCACAGGTGTCCACCATCAACACAAATTGTGGGAGGGCAGAAAAACCTGATAACTTTTTCATTTACCCTACAACTGGGAAGCTGCATTCTAAATAAACACTCCATGTGATTCTAATGCAGGTTGTTCTCAGAGTAGTTCTGGGCTTTATAATGATGGGACCAAGTCTGGGATAGCAGTGAGTTTTCCTATTTTTGCCCCTTTGTGCCAGAATGATTAGCAAAAGGCACTTGACAATCTAGTCATTTTACCAGAGGCATGACTGGATGGCCAGTGGGACAGTGTGAGCACAGTCTAGAGGACGTGATCAGGGCTGCAACGGTCTCAGCAGGACACTCAAGACTTGGTTCTGGTCCCCAAACTTTCTGGTCCTTAGTTTGCATGAGGACTGTTCTCCATACTATGATTCAGAGGCCAGGATAGTGAGAGCCTACTTAGACTGTTCTAGAAAAATTCCTTTTTAGTTTATATATGTTCCTGTGTAAATAAAGGTAACTTTGCATTAATAGCTGAAAAATTTTTTCCCTTGGTACAGTTGGTTCTAGCCAAGGACTTCTGAGGTAGGCAGTATTAAGCTATAGTCTCTCAAGAAACACAAAGATTAAAGATTTATCCACCACCACACATAAGAGAAGAATGAGGAGAAATCCCTTCTCCTGTCTGTCACTCCCAGTCTATTTATTTCCTGCTACAGACTGCATTGCCTTAACCTCAGGTTGGACATTGTATTAGTGAGCTTACAAAATCTCGCAATTCCTGGTAAAACCTGGAAACAACCCAAATGCCCAAAAGTAGGGGACTGGATCAAGAAAACGTGGTACATATACACAATGGAATGCCATTTAGCAATCAAAAATGATAAATTAGAATCATTTATAGAAAGCTGGATAGAGCTAGAAGGAATTATACTCAATGAAACAAGTCAGAAGGCAAGAGAAAAATATCAGATGGCTTCACTTTTAGGAGGAATGTAAAGGAAAATCAATACAAAAATATAATAGTAAGAGAGAGCTCTAGGAAATGAGCAATTACAGCCAAAAACAAGCAAACAAACAAACCAAAAACACAACAAGAACAAAAGGTCAAAGATAAACCAAAGGGATCATGGGGAGAGGGTGGGGCAGAGACAGGGAGAAGGACAGAAGGAGCACAAGGGACTGAGGTGATGGTGCCTGGGTGAAATGGTGGTGGGAATGCTCTGGTGACTACAAATAATGTCAAATATAATTAAATAAATTTAATAAAAAAATATAACATGTTCTAAAAAAAAACCTCTCACAATTACATTGGGAGATTATTATTTGAATGATAGGTTAGTAAGCTATATTAAAATCTAAGTAAAAGCCAATAACTATCATAATGAGCATAATAAAAACATATGATTAGTTAGTTCCAGACACTGATTTTTATTCTAGTGCAAGGTGGGTATTATCATTCTCATGTAGAAACAAGGAAGATGAAGTTTAGACAGTGCAATAAATTTGCCCAAATTCACACAACTAATAAATGATAAAGCAGTGTTCTACCCCAATTTCACATCATGTAAAAATCATATCCTTTCCATTGTGAAGCTCTATTTTTCCAAAGTACTGGATTTCTACCTTTTACATTTTCTTAAATATAGAGTCATTTGATTATCTGATAAAGTACAGATACATATTTGCATATAAATTTTGGAGATTCATAGACTTCTTGAAGCCCATCCATGTTATTGAAGGAACTCATAGTTTCCAGATTGAGAATCATAGCTCCAAAGTTATCTTTGAGAGACCAGATATCACAATACCTTTTATGTTTATGTTAATAATATAAACTCTGGGTTCAAATTCCAGCCCTACTATTTACTAGTTGATGACTTTATAAGTGTCTTAGTTTTCTCATATGTAAAATGAAGCTGATAACAATGACTTAACACATGGAAAACATTTAAAATATTGCTGTGCTTAATTATGTTTTATTAAATGTTGATATGTGTATATATATCTCCCTTGGATTACTACACTGATGTTGCTTTCTTCACCACTCCTACCACCAGAAGTAGATACAAACACATTCTGAAACCAAAAGTTCCAAGATTTATCTGAGAGCTATCACTGTTCAATTGTATTTACTTGCCTTGTCAGTTTTTCACTTGAAGGTTTTGCTCTATAAATCTTGCCTGAATTTATGAGAATCACCGTTATTGATACTTTTATATTATTGTCATAAATGCATAGGATATATTTTCATCTTCAAAAACCAATATGCCTTTTGGAAGCAAAGACAAATGACACCATTTTAAAATTATTGGAAACTAAGTTATGTTCTCTTTTTCCTTTTTAAATAATATCAAACACAAATTATACCACTATAGAATATTCGATTTTTTCATGAGCAAAACGAAGAAGCATATAGAACTATGTCTTACCTCCAGGAAACAGAAGGAGAAATGTAGTAGGGAATGAGAAAGGAAAAAGAAGGTTCATGGCTCCGTTCTCCCACGTACAGAGAATAGTTATTTTCAGGTTTGGTCATTATAAATATATAATGAAACACACAGGATGTGGGTTTCTTTTTTTCCTGGCTCTATTTAGCTACTAAAGGTTTGGTTTTATTGCTAGAAGACACAGCTCTATCTTAGCTATGGTCTGGTTACTTACTTCATGGGTATTGTGATTTCCTTTGACTTAGACCTTGTATCTTAAAGGGTAAATGTGAGGCCATGGAGATTGTGGTAAATTGAGAACGTTAAATAGAAAATTGCTCCTTTTTGAAACAACTTTTTCACTTTCAGTTAAGTTTATTTGAAAATCCAAGAATTCAGTTCCCAGAAAATACTTTGAAATATCATCTTTCAACATATTCTAGTGGAGAAAGGATAGATATTTGATGCATTCCTTGTTGGGACCGCTGGGTAATCACTGAGGAAAAATTGAAGTTAGATCCTTAACTCGCACCATTCAACTATTAAGCACTCAATGGAAATACAGGATATTTATACAAAGAAGATACAGGAAAGGAGAAAGGTACTTTGAAATATGATACCAGAGGCAGATATCATAAAGGAACAAAGCAGCATCCTGTGACATCACATTCCTATGGCTATTATCTACAGTCAATTGAGGAGAGTAACCTGTGGGAGAAGAAAGGGGGGTAGGTGTGCAGCAGCAACAGCAGCAAATAGAGTGCCGTGTGTAGGCAGTGATGCGTATATGGATTATGGAGTGAGCAAGCATCTGCTAATGGCTTTAAGAGCCTTGGGAAATAAAGAATAGGCCAGGGCAGCTAACTGCCAATTTAGGAAAGGCTGTGCCAGCAGGACAACTTTATGGCAGCTTTGAGGAAGACTCACTCAGCTGAAATTCTGATTCATCTGAAACTTAGACCCAGGATCTGATAATAATGGTGAAAAAGCTGCAAAGGACACTCACCTGAATATGATCTATGCCTTAGAGTCATTATTACTGAAAATTCTTCTTAAGATTGGCACTTTTTGTAATTAGTAACACTTTCTATACTTTCCTTTTATATCTGAGACATGATTTCTCCTTCTATTTGACTGTCACATAAGATACTTAACTGTGTATTTAAATATTAAACTTAGCTTGCTAGTGGGAATGGCTCTAGAACTTCTGTGGTAGGTGAACTGAAACCTACACTTGCATGGGGTGAAGTGTAACCCCCAAATTCTGATACAAATGTATTGTATTGTAAGTCAATGACATTTTTTAAATTAGAAAAATAAAAGTTCAGAAAGAAAATACTATTACATAATCTGTGCGATTGTACATTTATTTACTCTTCATGTATTTGTTGAACACTGCATTTGACCATGCTCTGAACACCAAATTTGAGTGCACTCAAAGAACCTCATCAAAAGGGAGACTTTTCCTAATGTCATTTATCTTATGGTCCATCAGTTCCTTCCACCCACCCATCCATACACCCAGTATTTAATGAGGGACTATGTCCCATAACCTATAATAAGCATGAAATAGATGTTGTTTCATCAGCACAGTAGGATAAAAATGCTACTTTCTGGACATTCAAAGCTGATGTGGAATCATTTTCTTAACACATGGAATTGAGATAGACTATGCCTTCAATATGCATATTCATTCAGCACTTAAGTGCTCTGTACAAGCTGGATATTGTGTTAGATGAGTGATAAATCCTGGCCCTCATGACCTGAATTATTTAAGGAATTATAATTAGCTCCATGTTTCAGGAAGCTAAGTGTGGGAAACAGTGAGAGATAGGAATAAAATGGAGAACTTTTGAGCCATGACAAATAAGGTATGTGGAGACTCTGAGGAACCATATGATGGAGACATTGAGGAACCAGTGAAAATTTAAGCAGGTGAGACCCAGAATTCTGTCCTTCTTAGAAAGAAGCCACTCTGGCACCAATGGGGAGGCAGTAGCTGCTCTGGAATATCTGTGTAAGCGAGGATTAAGAGCTGTTGGAAGATGGGAATTGGAAAGTTCTCTTGGCATCATGGTTGCATAGTGAGACTTAATTTTTTACCTAGAGTGAATGTTTTATTGAGAAGGGGGGTACTTCATGCAAGGAGGTTGGCAGAAACTCATGTTTTGACAAAGGTGATGCTGAGTGCTTACTGTGATGGAGGTGGGAATGAAGCTAGAGACAGTGGCTAGTGAGTAAATTACTATCTCGGTCAATTAACTGGGAATAGAAGGCAAAGGAGAGACAGATCAAAGGGGTTATACATTAGTTTATTTAGTGATAATATATTTTTCACAAAGTGAGAGGGCCAGGGGAGCGGGCATGATTGGAGAGTGGAGGCGGCAGCAGGCTCCTGTGCTTTTCCTGCAGTGTGAGGAGGGGTGGGGAGCACCCCCCCGACTCCTGGTGCAGAGACCTGTGTGGGAACAGGAGTTCCCAGAAGTGGGGCAGGTGGGAGGATATTTGTAAGGGCTTTGGTTTTCTGACCTTTGGACTTAGAGTGACCTTTGCCAGGAGATGAGACTTAAGAGGTTCCCACCAAAATTTTCTGCTTATAATCTGGTTAGATGTGGTTGGGCCAGAGGTTCTGTGTGGTGAGTTTTCTAGGTAGTGAAGCTACTATGCCCCAGCTGGAGGCTTTACATCTTACGTCACCCCACTTGATACATCATGGTCTCACTGTCGCTGCATCTGCTTTGGCCCTCACAATGTTTCCTCAATGTTTTTTAAAAAAACACTTTACTGTGATGCAATTTACACACATCACAATTCATCTACTTAAATGTACAATTCAATGTTTTTTTGATATATAACTATTAGTTTGAAAAATTGTTGTAAAATAGATATAACATAAATTTGTCATTTTAACCACTTTAGGTGTACAATTCAGTGGCACTAATTGCATCCTCAGTATTGGGTAGCCATTAGCACTTGGAGATTTTCTACTTGGGGATATCAGTAAGGAAGTTGATCCTTATAACACTCTGGCTGCAGGCTGATTTCTGCTTAAGATCTAGGAAGTTGAAACTCATGTTAATTCACAACAAAGGATAACCTAATTAACTCACAAAATCATAAATTTTCTTGAACTCCTCAGAGTTGAGATTGCAGGTCAACCAAGTAGACTGAACCTTAAGGGAAGACAGGGGCCATGAGAGAGATGGCACTTGTTTACCTGAGACAATGCATGGTAGAAAGAGGCTGGATTTCATAGAAGCTAAGCAGGAGAATTCAGGTAAATTTTTGAGTGAATTACTAAGGGCTGAGTGTGAGTTAGCATGAACACACTGACACACGTTGTGGCCATGCACATCAGCAGACTTTTCTCGCAAGGACCTCATATGAGAAAGGTGGGGGACAAGCAAGGAGACATGAGACCCTCCTTTGGTGCAGGGGAAGAGAGCAGCCCCCACAGCCAGCTTTGCCAGGACATTTTACTCTGTCTCATCAATATGGACTACTTGGATAAACTTATCTTTCTAGTTTAATTTCTAGAACATGAAATACTATTCAATTTGATATACTTATAAAGTGCCTATGAGAGGCTACATCTGGGAGCTACTTCTGAGTGGATCTTATGGTCTGACTGGAGACTAGAGATGCCAGTGCCTTGTGCTGTAGTCCGGGGTGGTGGGGTGAGGTGGGGGTGGCAGGGAGGGGAGGGCTTTGGAAATGACCTGGCCTTGACTCTAAATCCCAGCCCTGTCATTTTAACACCTACATTATATCTGAGCAGATTAGTGTCTAGGGTAGAATGCTGTTGAGAGTATTGCTGTAAAGCAATGGCTCGGATTCTGAAATACTGGGTCTGGGGAGATCCCTGGCATTTTTCTCCATTTCCAAAATAACTATAAAGTGGTAGTGAGGGCGGAAAAATGCTGATGTATTGCTGCCTGGCACAATAGTCCGCAGTCAGCAACTTTGAGTGCACTTCCTGTACCCCAGCTCAGCCTGGAATCACCCTCAGATGATAGTTTGCCAGATGCAAACCTAAGGGGTAAATCTGATATCTTCTTCATTATAACTGGGGAGGGGAGTGGGTGGAGTTAGAAGAAATATCTCTGAGCGAATCAGAGACTGAATGGACTGTGGCTGCCTGAGTCTTGTCTTCCAAGAATGTAAGGGGTAAAGTCTTATAATCCCTCTTCCCCAACTTCTCTCAGCACCTGAGACTGCAGCCCAAAGCAACACACCTCTGCAGTCTCCTTGCATCAGACATGGTAGTATCCTCCTATCATTTCCCTTAGTTCAGTGTTTCCTCTGCACTTCCCCACCATCCATATGCTTGTTTTAGATAATGACATGAGATATTTATATATCTACCTTTCAAATGTCCTTAAATTGTCAAAAACTGGTGACTGACTGGGGCTGGGTGAGAGATATGCAGAAATCCACATATTAATCCATCTACTTTGGGTTATTAAAAGATAGAGCCCCTTCCAACCATTATGGAAAGCAGTATGGTGGTTCCTCAATCTACTAAGAATGGAACTTCCATATGATCCAGCAATCCCACTCCTAGGAATATACCCAAAAG
>JAGFMF010011595.1:1478677-1707950 GCA_019455555.1 Galemys pyrenaicus | reverse complement strand
ACACTTGGTGGGGAGGGGAGGGGAGGGCTGAGGGCAGACGGGAGCATGGGGGACTGAGGTGATGGTGCACTGGTGATATGGTGATGGGGAATACATGGGAATTACAATTGATATCAAATATATGTAAATTTAAAAAAAATTTAAAAAAAGACAAAATAAAAAAAAGAGAGAGAGAGAAAAAAAAGAAAATACTGTCTTTTACAGTGTACATTTGTGGACCCAAATAAAACTTGAGTATAGTTACCAGGGATTAGAGGAAATGACTGTTGAGTAGCAAGCCAACACTCTCTGCACTGAGGGAAACTGTAAGACTACAGCTAAAACTCCATAATGATTCTTGGAGTTATGGATAATCAGAGACTGAAAGAGAAAAATATGCACTGCAAAATGTACCATTTTGGTATGTGAATTGTTTTGAGATGAAGACAATCGAGACAGGCAGACTCAGGAAAAATTTTCTCTCTCTAACTTGTTAGAAGAATTTAGATAGGACCTATACCAGAAAAAAATGAGTTATTACCAGCTATTTTAATGTTTTTATTTGACTTATTGGTACATGTATATTTACCAAAAATCTGTTCCTCTTATTGTCCTGTGAATAACCCTCCTCTCTTTAGAAGCCCCAGGCCCTAGCCCATTATTCAGCTCAGGATGGTATATCATCCTTAATTACGAGACTGGCTCTTGTGTTCATATATTTGGTGCATCTGTACATAGGAAACTAAATATATATTTTTTCTCCTATTAACCTATGTCAACTTAATTATTAGACCAGCCAAAGAATCAAAAGAGAAGAAGGGAAAATTTTTCTGCCCTTACAGTACAAAAGGAATATGTAAGTAGAGTCACTTCACAGACAGCACATTTCATGCCGTGACCCGAGCAGGGAAGCCCAGAGTGCTCTCCGGGGGGAAAGCCCACGGGTAGTTAATATTCATCAATTTGGTGAATTTGCCAAAGTTCAGAGTTTGACTTTCATTAATATAGGGATTGAAACTTGATTTTCCCACCCAGCATACTAAGATTAAATTTAACTTTCAAAGAGAAATTCAAATGACCACAACCTAGAGGTTAAAAAAAAAAATCACAGATGTAGAAAAGTAAAATGCCTGTCAATTTGCAATGACAGCTGTCCCAGAAAGCAAAATGCTCATGATGTTTCCGTGGTGAATACAGTATTAGAAGGTGACTAGATATGCCAGCTGAATGTTTAGTGGAATCAGGCTAAACTAAGAATGTGACTGCCAGGACCAGAGGCAGGCCTGGGGATGCCCGTCCTCCCTGCCCCATCAATCCTTGTTGCTTCACTGACTTGTTGCCTCCTTTCCCACGACTGTCCTCCTCCCCTTCTGTCTGGGTCACTGGTCTTAAGATTTGTTAACTTTCAAGCAATTTACAGTCCATCTTGCAGGCTTGGGGACCTCACCATCCTTCAGAGTGATTTTGGTACCCCTGCCTTGACACAAAATGTATGGTGTTTAAATATTAACTCCCGCAAAACGTTTTATTCTGCTGACATCTAAGTTCCCAGGAGAAGCTTCAGTGAGCCTCATATATTGCTGCTAGTAGCCTGCTAGGTAGACATTTGTGGTTAAAATCAGAACATGATTCTTTCAAGGTAGAGCATAGCGGTGTCAGACATTTATCGTTAAAATCAGGTAGAGCATAAAGGTGATGAGGAAAATTTGTCAAATTAGAGTTGACTGATAGGATTCAGCAAAAAAACCTGAAGAAGTTAATGTTCATAAACAGAAAGACGTGTGGATGTTGAGAAGCAGTGCTGAGTCATTCAAGACACAAGGAACTCAAGTGTTCGGTCAGTGTGCACTGGGGACTCAACTCCGAAGACAAATATGAGTAGATTCTCATGTGTGTCTCAGTAATCTTGTGACAGATAAGCCTCTCCAGAGATCTGGTTTTGTTGGTGTCGGCTAGACTGAGCACCTTTTCTCTCATCACACGTGTGTCTTGTTCAAAACTGAGAGCTTAGTCAAAGAGGAACCACGTTCTTGTTGACCGAGAGTGGGTTTCCTTTGAGGAGATACCTCAAGCTCTGAAGTACTGTTTCTCCTATAATCTCAGGGTGACCTGGGACTTATTTGTGCAAAAACAATGAGAGTCAGAAGGCAGGGCAAACTCTGCTATCTGATTCTAGACTGATTTAGTTGCTCACCTGAATTAATGTTGATTTGTTTCATGCATTATATTTGGGCATAATTATTTTTAGTACTGTCACTTTATTTAAAACTGCATGGGCATGAACTAAAGCATAAAGCCTTTTCCCGTTGTTTATGATGAAGGCAAATATGCTGAAGTGTGAAGTTGCCATCTGTATTACAAATACTTCTTTTTGGGGATCCTAGTAGGGAATGCACAGTGTCCCTACTTCTTAAAAGAATAATGACAGAAATTTCTCTTTCTCTAGTTCCAGTTCCAGCACCAGTGGCTCTAACTTCTGGACAAACAGGTTTTTCCCCCTTGATACTTGTGTTGATTCTTTTGCATTGACTCTGTAAAGCACAGAGCCAAGTGCATAGGAAGAAAATTATGGCAATTTAAGTATTAACCACACTCATATCGTCATTGTCTCTTTTTTACTCATTTCCTCCTTTGTCTCAATTTCTTCATAAAGTTATTTTTGATTTCATGTTGTTTTATTGAAGGGTTTTTGTACAGTCCTTTAAATCCTGTTGTATAAATAAATAATAAATACTCTCCTAAATGCTTGTACAAACCTTGGTGATTCTTAAGTTGGTTCATTTTTGAATGGAGTGTTTGAATGGACTGTTACTCATTTTAAAAACATAACTTAGGATGGTCCAGCAGAAATCACAACATAAATTTATTGAAAGTGGTGTCCCTTTGGGGAGTGTGAGTTGAATAAAGGGGGAAATTATTTGCTGTATTTATTTCCATACATGGCAGTTTTCTAAATTTTATTCAGAATGAAATCAGCATGATAGAAATATATTGGCAATGCATGTGAAAAAGAACTTGATTTCTCTTATCAAGGGGCAGAGATGGAGCCCAGCTATGCTCTTCTCTGACTGAGGAAGATATCCAGTTACTGAGGAAGATAAAGCCTGTTGGATTACATGATGAAAAAACGAAACAAAACACAAGCAAAAAAATATCAACCGGTAGATCCAAGAAAATAATTTGTATTCTCAGTGTGCAGAGATGGGGCAATCTTGTTTTTGATCCAAACCTGGTATTTTTCGTTTAATAGGGTGTAGAATCCAGGTTTCTGGGCATCCCCACATTTATAACCTCCAGAGACTATGGCAGAGAAGGCACCTTTGCAGACCAAGGGGCCACCCGAGTCACCCTGTAAAGAAGAAAATGGACAGATACTTGGTGAGAAGCTGTTGAGCTTTCCCCACCACCAACTCTTGACTACTAAGAGGAGTATTTTGGGGGTCCCAGTTTACTTTGTGTCCAGAAGAGTGTCTGACACATTTCCTTGCCCAGTGCAGGTTTCTGTTCATCTGTCTGTCTCTCATTGTGTCCTTGTCTCTATCTAGGACTCCACACATATAAATATATCCTTTGATAGTCAGTGACTATTGAACTTTATTCGTTAAGGATTGGGCATAAAGTGCCGCTTTCAGGTATAATGTTTATGTCTGAAAATACAAAGAGCTCACTGACATTAAAGACATGTTTATAAATTGCAAATTTCATTTTGATGTTAACTGACCTGAAATCAAGTTGCTACTGAGACTGGTAGAAAAGAGCAACATCTTGAAGCAAGTGTCCTGATGATAGGGACTCCAGTTTCTCTACTGTTTTCTTGTTTTTGCAGCCTCCAGGGTTGAACACAGCGCCATGCACTTGCACTGTCCTTAGTGAACACTCGCTCAGGGAACTGTTTTTTGAGCCCTCACTCTGACAGCAAAACATGTAACTAAAGTTCTGTCTGGGGAAGTACGAGGCGATAGAATTTCATATCTGAAGAGCAGCCTTTCCTTTTCCTGCTGCTCACATCACAAACTGCATGGCTTTGCTCTGACCAGCTGTGAGGATAGATGAGGTGCAAACCGCCTATGATCGTCCCATCCCCCATACACTGTGATGCTTCACAGAGTATGATGAGAAGATTGTATTATAATTTTTTAAAATTTAGTAGTCCATGTATGCATATAGGTCAGCTATAAACATGAACACTTTTTGTTTTTGTTTTGGTACTACCTTCGGAAAGAAAAGATTTTGAAAAATTAGTTTTGTTTTCTTTTTTAAATGTTGCCTGCCTGGGCTCCACATTTGAACTACCAAATCAGAATTCTCGGTTGTATGAAACTTTTTCTTCATGCAACCCTGACTCCATTGTTCAGATAGTCCAGAAGGTACCTTGGCCATTTTGCCATATAGTCATTCTGTGGTTTCTCGGCAATTTTGGCGAAGATCGAGTGTAATTTTAAAAAATTTGGTAATCCAGCTATGCTACCTATTTGTCAGCTACAAACATGAACACTTTTGTTTTGCTTTTGTTTTTGGTACTACCTAAGGAAAGAAAAGATTGTGAAAATAAGTTTTTCTTTTAGTCAGTCAACATTATTTAAGACACACATACTTCATAAATGAGCTTTGTGCATTTGAATCTTATCCTACCTCCCTACTGACTAATGTAAAAAGTTCTTGTTTTGGAGAACTTCACCACTAATCACCAATATTCCCTGAATTAGTAGATTTTTCTAAAACTGGTGACATCCTTTGGAGAAAACCTATACAAGTGATCAGATGTATTCTAGTATCTGATTAAATACATTTAATGAGTGTTAATTATGCATTAGGAAAGTTTTTATTCACACTGATTGTTGAAAAAGAACAGAACCCATGCCAGGAATGGTGATTTTGTGTTCTCCACGCTGCTCCCCTGTGCTAAAAAGCCAGAGGAGACTGGGCTGAGCGCAGTGCTTTGAGAAGCCTGTTTGAGTGAAAGTGTCTTACCTTACAGGAATCCTTCTGGCCTTTGGCATCTCCTGCACATAGCATATCTTTAGTTATAATAGGCCGGTGGTTGTAATAACTGCGACTATTGCAAAGTTTTCTACTGATGATGGTAACAGTGACTTCTCGCAGGGTATCAGAGGGGATTAACAGTTCTGCGTCCGTAGCTCCCCAGCCAGTAACCTGGCATTTTGTTCCAGCTCTAATATCATTTTTGGATTTTGGGGGGAGCAGCTGGACATGTTCGTTGAGTGTTGCAGCCGTGTGAAGCTGGCAAATGAAAAGAGAGTAAATTATCCTTCATCTCCAGCAGTTTTCTGCTATGAGCTGGAGCGATGTATGTGTGGTCCCTGTGTTTTAGGAGGGCTGCCCCTTTTGTTGAATCTACTTTGGTGGTAGCCTGCAGCTGCATCTGTTGCTTTTCTGAACATGCTCGTCATTCCCCATAGAGCTCAGTGATGCTCGAAGAGGGAGCTTCTACAAAGCAGGAATTTCGCCCAGTCTCAAGCTAACTGGCCTTTGCCCTGCATTGGATGGTTTTCTGTGGAACAGCATCCATAGGTCATGACTTTGAGGGCTGGGCTGTTTCCTGCTGGATAGGACCCTTGAGTATAGTCAAAAGTAAGTTTGGACTATACCGAATATGGTCTAGACTAAGTTGTAATTCACTTCTGAGTTCCAGAAGTCACTTGGTTGGCTCTCTTGTATTTTTCACTTGCTAATAATAAAAGTATCTGGGAAAAAGATTTTCAGCATAGATCCCTGGGTCTGCTGGGATGTTCCTCTCCCAGATATGTGAGTGTCAGAGTTGCTTTGCTTATATAAACATAGCTTTGATATATTTACAATATATTCTTGTTTCTTTCAAGGCAACAGATAGAGTAAGATGGGCCCTTATAGAATATGTCACAATCACCTCAAACCTGGGGAAAGTACTAATGAAATACTTTTGTGTAGATGACTTAACAAGTGAACTATGCTGTATAAGAATGTTGGAGAATCTGAAGGGAGGTAATGCTACATACCTTAACCAGCATTATATCATTTCCTTCAGTATCTGAATGAAATTTTGGGAATGGTATGAAATTCATTATATCAAGCACTTGTTTGGAGTCCTCATTCTTTGACAGGGAGTGTGCTCCTAAAACCACTTTGAAAGACTGGCGTCTGACATACCTAAAAAATGCAAAGAGAATAGAATCAACAGAATGATCTCCAAATCTCCCAGTAAGGAACAGAAAATAGTAGATAGGGCCAAATACATACAGGAGCAGGGTCACCAACAAGGTAACCTGTTTAGGATTAGTTCTCAGTGGACCCCAGCATGAATGGATGACAAGGGCCTAATAGCCTACTCTCAAATCCACTCTCCTCTAACTTCCCAGCTTTGCAAAAGAATATTAAAACTTGTACCCTATGGTGAACAAAAGGAGTGAAATCCTAACTATATTAAGTTTACAACAAAATTGTGTTAATTTATGTAAAAATGAGGAAAATGATATTTTTTAGGTTTCTGAATTTTACCCTCTATTGTTAATTTCTTAGTTGAGGTCATATATATATATATATGATATACAATGTACAATTGTCAACATTTTCAAATGTATGATTCTGTGCCATTAAAGATATTTACATTGTTGTTCATCCATTACAACCACCAAGCTCCATAACTGTTTCCAACATTACATGTTATAAGAATGAAAATGTAGGGGCCTCTCTGGTGGCGCAGTGGGTTAAGCAATGCACTATGAAGCAAATCGCAGCCACTGCAGCATGGGTTGGATCCCTGATGCCGGCCAGGGAGGTGACCCACATGGCGCAGCAGACCTCTCCTGCCTCACCTGCTGCTGCCCTCAGCAGTGTGTTTCAGTCAATCTACCTGTTCTGCTCCCCACTCTGTCTGGTGAATCCTCTCACCTCCCTGGACTCTGGCCTGTACCCCAGCTCTTGTATGCATAAATAAATAAATCTTTAAAAAATAAATTAAAAAAATAATAAGACTGAAAATGTAAAGGTCTGTACTTGCTAATCTGGTGTATCTACACCCCACCTCAGGACAACAGGAGAGGCAAGGTCCATCACGTGGCTGTCAAATATGCTCCTGTACTTTGCCCCTTATTTAAAAAGATGATTTGAACAAGAAAGGAAAACTTTCTTCAAGGTGAAAAATCATTGTTAATTCGAAAATTCAAAATGAAGATACGTTAGTGTTATTAACCATTGATAATTGGAAATTTGGAGGATACAAACTGGTGAAATACATAAAGAACAATAGTTTTTAAAAAATTCTTAGTCATATACTTTCCAGTTCCAGACTTTCAATAGTGCCATAACTGATCTGACTTATTGCATATTGAATAATGAAAATTACATATGCATCTAGTTATGAAAACAAAAATGGTATTTTGAAGATCTTAACAACACCTTGGAGCCATTTGCATACTTCAATAAATATCCTATTTTAATGTGTATCTTTAAGAATCCACTTCACATTCTTTTTTGAATAAGGAAGTTTATATAAAGAATTATATTTATTTGTTTACATCTAATTATTTCATTGCCAATTGAGAGATCAATAAAGATTACACCATAAGTCTATATATCATTTAAATAAATTAATAAAGGTTAATAAAATGCAAAAGAGCATAAAACATACATACAAAAGAAGAAAAATTTCAGTTTTGGGGAACAAGCACATGACTATGGTGGGGTGAGCTTGCATTTGGCAGGGCTATAACCCCTGGGAATGACCACATTTTGCTTCCTACCAAAAAGAGTTTATTTTCCCTCATTTATTTTTGGTAATTCCAGCTCAATTTGTTGAAAAGTTTACCTATTGCAAAATCAGGATAAGGATGAAATTTCTCATATGATGTGGATCAGATTCCCTAGGATTGATTCAAACTCAAGGTCAACATACTCAATAAAACCAAAACCTTGGAGGAGAAGGATAAGATAAAATCTTCAGGACCAATGCCTTAACAGAAGAGACAGATACATATGTAAATAACTAATACCAGGAAGGTTGAGAGGTACATAATAACTAACACAAGGAAGGATGTAGAAGATGCATTCTGACTAAGGACAATGTTCTATGAAAATTTCTGGTCTTTCTTCCTCTTTTGCCAATTTCCTTCACTAGTTAATACCTTTGAAACATTTGTTTATTTTCATCTCCATTGGTCCATTTTAGTACTCCAAACACCACAGCAGACCATGAATACTTTCTGATCTTTCCATTTCTGGATATCTTCTGACAAAAACCTGTTTTACAAAGGTCAATTTTTCTGCCCATAGGATACGTGGAATTACCTGACACCTAAGATCTCACTTCCTTAGGAAATCCCAGGTCTGAAGCCACACAGAGGACAAGAATAATACCAGAGTCCTTTATTTGCCCAGCACAGTGTTTCTCCAAAGGTGGTCTGTAGATCACCTGCTTCAGAATTGTCTGGAAGTATTTATTTAAAATTCAGCATTCTGAGTTCTGCCCTGGACTTACCTGGTGCAGAGTTACAAGCAGCAGAGCTACAGAATGTTCTTCATCATCTGATGAAGGCATTGTCTCAGACGCTGAGTCTGAGAGTGCCTCTTCTCAGTGTTAGCAAAACGATAGGCTGCCTATCCCTCTGGTGAAAATGTTCTCAAAGGTGACACACATCACACATAACGGAGTCAGGGCCCAGCTTTTGTGACTCCAGACTTGGCTAATTCCAAGACTCCTAGGTAAGTCCTGTTCTGTTCCTCATCATGATCGGTTATCAGATTTGTTCCTCAGTCGTTATCATGGAAGGAACAGATAACAATATGCCAACATCAGGCACACACACTAATTATTTGTGTACCAGATTTTGTGCTAGTTATTTCAATATTCTCCCTCACTTAATCCTTAGGACAGCCAGTTGAGGTGGGTATTATGAGGATGTAAATGAGGAAACTGAGGCTCAGATAAATCAACAAAGTTAAGAAATCCCACAGACATTAAGCAGAGTCCCTAGGGTATAAATGCAGGGGGATTAAAACTCACCTGAATGCAGGGCCTGAATTTTTAACCATTCTATTTTGGAAGGCTTGAGGGATTTGTAAGGGAGTGAAGTGGTTTGGAAGGGGCAGTGGGGGCTTCCACCTAACCACCAGCTGAGAGGGGTGTGCTCTGGGAAGGAAGGCACTGGGGAAGGACCATGGACAAGAGGTGGAGAGAATTTTGCTTTTAGTAAACTAAAATGCTGAAAATATGATTATTCAGAATTTTTTTAAAAATCGTTTTCCTTTTATAATTGACATGGCAAGGCATACAGGGGCTGACATACTAAGTGAGTAACTGGGTGGGTGGGCAGTGATCAGGGAGCACCTCAGATTTCGCCTCCCTCACCATTTTGCTGAGAGGGGGTTAGTAAACTATTCCCACAGGATATTTAGGAGGACATTTGTGGGAAGCCACCACTGAAGTGTTTCATAAATATTTGGGATTTCATAAAGCTTATATTTTTCCAAGCACCAATCTGCCTACATTTTTTACACCCAAGTGTCCCATAGTGGAAATTTGATCGACATATTCTGCAGTTCTTTATAAACTCCAGCTATTTAAAATGATAGTTAGCAATAGGAATTTATGTTAACCCTTAGACTTTTCTCCAGCCTTTCTATAATCTCTTTTCCCTAACTGGGCATTAGGAACCCACATCTCTTGAGTCACATTCACTTGATAAAATTTAAAATTGAATTTAGTAATACCAGTTAGCTTTGGATAGCAAGTTATGGTTTGTGATGGACTTTACCCACTGCTTTTGACTTAGCAAAACAAAAACCAAAACCCCAAACCTCTCCAATTAAGTCCCTCTTTCCATCTAGCATCTGATAAGCATTTCTAAGCCAAACCCATTGTCAAGTCCAGCGAATATGTGCATATTTAAAATGTGCATATTTTGAATTGAATGTTGTTGTTCACTCTCTCCCTAGCTGGTCCCCAAGGGTGGAGGTGAAAAGAATTTTGGTGAACTAAAATGGTAAACTAAAACCAAAGGGACTCCCCACAAAAGGGGAAAGAACCACAATGAAGGGGGTGCTTGGATGTTTTCAATGACAGAAAGAACTCGAATTAAATGAAGCACACTTGTTTAGAAACAAAACAGAAGTTCTCTCTCCCCTTGCAGACTTCAGAATCTCCAATTTGTCTTCAAACAATCTCATTAAGACTGGTTATCACCGCTTTAGCCTGCATTTGATTCCCAGCCTGGGAGCTGACCCACATGTGGTGCAGCAAACCTCTCCTGTCTCCCCTTAGCAGTGTATTTCAGTAGATCTGCCTGACCTGTCCTGTACACATAGATAAATAAAAATAAATCTTTAGGAAAAAAAAAAAAGATGGGGTCAATCAAACAAAACTCCCAAAATATGGAGAAGCAAGTCAATTCAGTTTTTCCATTCAGACACACAGCTGAAGCAGAGAGCACAGACCATAATGGTCAAATGGGATCATAGGGGAAGAGCTATAAGCCTTGTAAGGAAAGAAAGCCCATCTCTTCTTAGCTTATTTAGGCAAGAAACCCAAAGAAAAAAAACATAAAAAACAACACTCCCTGACGCCCCCCCAGAAAACCCAACAGACATCAAATTGGTTTTCTATTGCTTTTCCTTTTGTGATTGTTGCAGCATCTCAAAAGAGTTTTGTATTTTTTTTAGTTGAAAAAAGACAATCATAGGCTGAAATAAACTTTGAGAGTTATGTTCTGTCTTCAGAAAAGCTTTCATCCTAAGTATCCCACAGAAAAAAATTTCTCTGTATCTGTAAATCATCTAAAACTTTTTCTTCACTTGGGAAAGTTATTGCCGCTTACAGCTGTGATTCCCAAAACGTGGGCCTCAGACGTCTGGAAAGGATGGTGGGATGGGGCGACTTAATGGAAAGAGTATAAAGAGCCATTAAAAACGCAGGCCTCTCATCACCACCACCACCACCATCATCATCATCATCACTTTCTGAAACTTATTACTTATATATGCTATATTCAAACATGCCGACATATTCAAATCGAGTCTATTTAATTCTCAAAACCCCATGAAGTCGGTATTACTATTACTATCACTCACTTATAAAATGGGGGAAATTAAGGTGCAAAGAACCAGCTCAGGTTGTCTAATTTTCTCAGGAGTGTGACTTAACAAGGTCAGGAACAAGGCTGCTTCAATTTTACTGTTGCTGTGGTCCCTGGCATTAGATGGAGGATTTGGAATTTGTCCAAGGACTTGAACTTGGCTTACCTGGGAAAGGTAGCCCAGTTTTCCCTGAAAAAAAGGGAAAACTCAGAAAATATGAATGTGTGGAAGGTAAATAAATATCAGTTGGTCAGTGATTATAGAAGCTAATATAGACCAAATTCTCTCTTGGGAGACACGGGCTTCTCTTCTACTCAACAGGATCTGAAAAGTGCAGGCACTCACCTAACTTTGCAGTGGGCTGCTGTCAGCACCTACTGTGGGTGGATCAGTACACCTCCACAAATATGGCGGCCCTTATGTTGGATGGAAGCCATGAATGGCCTGGAATGAGGTGATACTTCTCTCCCTCCTATAATTTCCATGTTGAAACCTACAAAAGAAAACCACAACATTTAAATGAAGATCAAAGCAGATTATTTCACAGTTACAGTGTGATTTTTAAAGATTAAAAAGTCACTCTAATTATTATAATTTTACTGATAAACAACTGTACATTACAATTTAGGAGGACAGGCATGGTTGTGAAAAGTCACTTTTATTTATAATGTATCAATGCAAT
Source organism: Galemys pyrenaicus (assembly GCA_019455555.1). Classification (NCBI taxonomy): domain Eukaryota; kingdom Metazoa; phylum Chordata; class Mammalia; order Eulipotyphla; family Talpidae; genus Galemys; species Galemys pyrenaicus. The sequence continues at coordinate 1,696,222 of JAGFMF010011595.1, read as the reverse complement.
CACTAGAAATTCATTAAATACTTATATGTAGTAGGCATAAGACATACTTACACTCTGGAGTTATATAAGCTGCAATTACTAGGAAAAATAAAGAAAAAGAAGAAAACCTGATCATTTTAATGGCTTAGATTTAAGGAGACAGGATGAAGTACTCTGACAAAGAAGATTCTGAAGACTAAGGTAAGCTTGAGCTTGCAAGTTTTACATTTCTCACCACAATGTTCTAGAGATGACTCACATGTAAGTTTAAAGGTGGTACCAGTTTAAGGAGGTTCAGAGCTATGCTTTTAGCACCTGTTTTGGGGAGACATATTGTATGCAAGAAAAGAACTTGTTTCTGGAAGTAACCATCTCTAATATCTGCATGTAATTAATGATGAAATGATAAAAATTACCCAAGCTATAAGAACTTCTGAAGTTACAGACAGAATTCAAAGTGTTCATTGCGCTAAAATAATACTTATTATTTTTCCTGGCAGAAATGGTGCTATCATATCTCATTTCTTTTTTTCATTTACGCATAGATTTTTTTAATGTAGAGCAACATGGGATCCTGGTTGCATTACAATATAGCTTAGCTAAAATCTGAATGGCATCCAGAGAAAACTATATGATTTGTAGCAAACCAACTTCTAGGCAAGTCTTCTTGTCTAAAATTTGACCAAATTTGGTTAAATTTTAGATACATTTTTGGGAGATTTCATAATGTTGTTAAAGGAGAACATTGGCAACATATTTTTAATTCCGAGTCTCTCTTTTACTCATTTTTAATTGAAAATGACCATATGTTTATTCAGGACCTTAATAATAATATCTTTTAAAAGTCAAGGGTGGATTTCATCATTTCTCCCCAGAACAGATGATAATGTATTGTCAGACTATCTATAGTACTTTCTTCTTCACTACATAACATATAAGATTTAGATTCTATAGACTTCTGTTCAGGCACCAGGATTCCCATAACTTTTTAAAAACACTGACTAAAATTTATATTGAATTCATATATTTTCTTTTTAACTCTAAAATTTATGTACCCAATCTTCTTTTTTGTAATGAAGTAGGGTTGAAATCCAGAGCTATTTTTGCTTGACAAACTGCAAGAAACACCTACCAAGTTGTTATTTTCTAGCATGAGACAATATAAATAATAATAAATAATATTATAATTATATATTCTATATTAACCATCATAATTTAATAATATAGGTAAAGTACCTGGAATTTTTTCCAAAACTCTATTTACATGCTCATTGATATATTTTCACACCTTTAGGACTTTAGGATGACTGTTTTATTAATGTTATAACTGGAGCAAACGGCTTAGAGCTGCGAGGTAATTTGCTTAAGGTTACTCAGTATACAACCTGAAACAAACCATTTGCATGACCTGAAATCACTTGTGTATTAATAAGAGCATGTATTTGGAGAAACAGTCTGCTTTTGCTTTACAGGGATGTGGCAACAGCAAAGTTTTCCTGCATAATAAATAATAAGAATTAACCAAACCAATGCAGGGTAGTGACTTCCTGTTGCAGAGAACTGAAGGTGAGACAAGGAGGAGCCAGATTAAGAAAAAACCACAAACTTAAACTAACTTGTCAGTTGTAGCCAAACAGCCTGTGACTTCTTAAATTATCATTGTCACTGCTGCTGTGCCTTAGGTCTTGTGTGCCACTTTTGTAAGCTGCAAGGTGACCTGATGATGCCAGCTCCCATTATATCCCAGTGATATTGGGAACATCAGGAAGATAATGTGGGGCATGTGGAAGTGATTTGAACTGAGGAAGAAATGAGTTGTGTAAAAGACAAAGCTCTTTGGGAGGCACAGGGTCGTGGGGCATGGTTAGAAACATGTCTCAGCTGCTATTTCCTGTGTAGTCAGGACTATCATCCACATAGCTTTTTACAAGTTGCTGAGCATTTTCAACTGTATTTCCAGGGAGGTGGCTGTCTGAGTCTGGTTTTGTGGATGTGGACTTGCTGGAGATTACCAAGCTAGCGGGTGGCAGACTCAGACCTTAAACTCTTATGTGCTGGCCCCAGGCTCAGTTGTTTTCAGCCTGACCACATGCAGCTCCGCTTTGAGAAGTCCCTAGGGCTTAGACCATCTAAGAGGCAAGCTGGCTGTGCCTAGGGAAGGAGGATTTAGCTATCTATACTGCAATTAAATATGGGTGAGGTTTAGTTTAATGGGGAAGACAGTTGATCTGGAAAAGTCTGAGAATCCTGTTGGTTTATAGCGATGAGTTATTTGGTTTTGGCATTGAACCCCTACGCTGTCTAATATTGTTATCTGTTATTATATTCAGGGTTCTGGATTTGAGAACAGTGGGCTGTGTAACACGTTGAGCTTGCGATCTAATTTATTTCTGGGTGTTGGTCTTTGTTCTGTTGAGTCTGCCATGGGGGGAGTTGTGTTTGCTTTGGATGGCTGTGTTGGAGCTGTGCTGGGCTGAGCAAGTACAGGATGGTGCAAGGCGCGCAGCTGGCCTTGTGTTTCTCCTTTGCTGTATTGTGTCCAGCTCTTCTTATGAGTGGCCCTTGGAGATGCTGTAGTGCCAGGAGGGCACAGGGAAGGTTATCCATGATCCGAGAAAATGGGTAAAGGAGGAGTCCTGGAGCCCTCAGTGGCTTTTTTCAGGGTTTTATTGCTCATTATACCAGAGGTGACACAGTACATGGCAGGCAGGAGTGCTGGAAGCCAGGAGGCTGGCAGGCCTCCTCTTCCCTGGCACATCTTCACTCTCTCTCTGTGGGCTCTCTCTTCTGTTCTCTCTCTTCTCTTTCTCCTTCTGCTGGTGTCCTCATGATGCCTCCCTTATACAGCCCGTGTCTCAGCCCAGGTGCACCCACTTGCGCATGCCCACACCCTACTTGAGGCAGGCATGCATGCAGGACCGCAGGTGTGGTCGACACCAATGGCAGGAGGGCGGAAAAGCCTGATCACTTCTCACTTACCCAACAGATGCTGGTTGGAAAAGGGAGGAAATGAATTTATATCTTTCTCACTCAAGTGGTTCCAAATAATTTTAGGTGGAAGTACTTTTTCCCTCATCCAAAAGCAAGAGGAACCCTCAGAAATAATAGTTAACATCTTGCTCAATATTGTTTTGGTATTTATCATATTAAAATTTTTTTTCGAGGTTATTAGCTTCTTGGGAACTGTGTCTGTAAATTTTGTACCAGGAAGGAATGTTTTCAACTGAAAATGACAGAAAATCCAACCCAGAGGGATTTAAACAGGAAATTCTCTCCTTCTTTCTTCTGTTGAGGTAACACTGGCTTACAACACTGTATATAATTTAGAGGTTTAGTATCACACCCTTCCGATGTATGTTACCACACTATACACATCATCAAGGCACCCAAGAGTCTTCCACTGTGGTCCACTGAGGAACTGCACTTTCTTATTTAAGGAGAAACGCAGGAGTAGGGAGGCACCATGGTTAACTGGTTTGGCGGCTCAATGTTACTCTCAAGACTCAGGTGTGTCCTCAGTCATGTGGTCACTTCATGGTGTCAGGTGTTACATATGGCTACAAAATCTTCTTTGTCAGAGTACTTCATCCTGTCTCCTTAAATCTAAGCCAGGTTTTCTTCTTTTTCTTTATTTTTCCTAGTAATTGCAGCTTATATACAACAAGGTTAAGGGAAGTTTAAACTATACAGCTTTTCCAGTAAGTATATTTAATATACTTCATATCTTTCCCAGAAGCACACTGGCACCTTCCTCTTCCCTCCCTTATCTATTTAGGTAGAATAAGATCACATGACTTTTTAAATCCAGCGGGACTTTGGGAATGGGATTTCCCACTGGGCCCACTTAGACACTAAAGACCACTTAGGCCCACTTTAGTGGGTCTTCCCACTAAAGACCCCCCTGCTTAGCGGGGGTCTGGACCATCTTTCATGAGGAATAGGGGCCCTGAAAAAACCAGGTTTTTTTCCTAGCAAGGTGGAAATGGGAGGAAATGAATTTATATCTTTATATTCTGCTCAGCGTCTCATGAAGTACATTGAAAATTCTATGGACTTGATAAGTGAGTAAAAGGATTGATAGATTGTTGCTCCTATTATGTGTTTAGTAAGATTTTGTAACTTGTTGCCTGTCTGCTACTTTTTCCTGACATTTTAGAAAAAAGACTCAGAATTTACAAAGGCGAACTATGCACTGGTGAGCATTTATAGCTGTTAGTTCTATATTGGAAATATTAATATTACTTCTCCCCTCCCTTGTTCTCTTTGCAAATAATACCAGGATCCAGGAATATAATAGTCACTTTGAGTAAATGTCTCCAAGGGAATCACAATGATAAAACCAAAATAACATAAAATAGATTCTAAATTAAGATTTTCATTGTTTTTGTGAACAAAATTATAACGTTGGGAAGCTTCTTTTTCTTTCTCCTCGTATCCAAGATAGTAACCATATTTCATTGTAAGTGATTTGATGCCAATAGTTGAATCAGTCTTTATTTTAATTTAGTATTTCCTCCAGACATTCTTTGAACATGTGTCAACAGGAAAGAACATGTTTCAAAATCCACTTCTGCTCATTTCTCCTTTAATAAACAAAATTAACTTTGAATACATCTTTTAGTTCTGTGCTTTCTTTACCAAAGAAATTTTCTAAACCTTCAGAATTATCAGAGATGATGAAGAACAAATTCTGAAGCATAAAATTGACCATGGGTGGGAATCTTTTATTTCCATTCTCAGTACTCCTATTTCTTTTCGCAGTCCTCATCTGAAAGACTTTATTGTTAATAAATGGCCACCGAAATCTCATTGTTTAAGACTATTTTAAGTAGTTGCCACTTTATAGTGTATTATTGTAGTATAGTCTTAATTTATTGTATGTTTTTAAACATAAAGCTAAAGCTTCAAAGGAAGTATCTCTAGTGACGAACTGTCAAGTGTGGTGATTATGATGAAGATCATTTTTGTGAGGAATAGTTCTTCATACAAATAAGTCACCTTGCATAGGCATCACCTACTCTGAGCATGTCATGTGCTGGCTCTAAACATGATGTCTTCTTTTTGCATGTTCTTGGGTAATTAAAGCCAGGAGCCCCTGAACTGCTGCTGCTGAGATGTTAAAACTGTCACAGTAGGGGCCTCTCTGGTGTACAAGGGGTTAAGTCTTAGCACTAAATGGTTATCTGTAGCCACTGCAGCATGAGTTCAATCCCTGATCAGGAAGGTGACCCACATGGCACAGGGACCTCTCCTGCCTTGCTCACTGCTCCCCTCATCAGTGTATTTCAGTCAATCTGCCTGTTCTGTTTCCTATTCTGTCTCTGGTGAGTCCTCTCACCCTCTGCACCTCTGGCCCACACCCCAGCTCTTATACGCATAAATAAATAAATCTTTAGAGGAAAAACAAAACCAAAAAACTGTCACACTAGAAGTGCTGAGGCACATGTGTGTCTGTCCAGAACATGTCTAGGCTGTGTGGGAGGTGGCCAGAGAAATATTCTAAGGTTTGAATTTCAACAGAGGGAACTCTTACTAGAAGGAATTGTAAACACCTCTATGAAGAAGTAAAGAACATGAAGCATAAGGGCCCCAAGAACTTATGGACTTCCAGTTTAAAGTTTGTATTAACACACACACACACACACAAACACCATTTCCAGGTAATATATGCAAGGAGTAGAGGGAGTTGGCAGTGGGATACCATGATATTTGGGAGGAAGGTCCTTTTTTGAGCGAAACCTTCCAGCAACTTCTTATAAGAACAAGGTTTCATGTAGATGGAAATCTTAGAAAAGTGTTTTGGTAACTCACTCAAAAGGGTCCAAGTTAGCAGGTTGTAGTACCAGCTGTCACTATACGAAGAGACCAGCCAAAACCAGAACCAAGGATCTAGAGAGGAGGGGGAGGAAGAGGGTAGAGAACAAAGTGGGGAGGGATCACAATGGCTTGTGGTGGTGGGTGGTGGGTGCTTTGGTGGTGGGTGCATTACTGTAACAACACCTGCATGGAAAGATCCTATATTTATAAGATGCAAAATGATGAGGTAAACCAACATTATCTCAATAAAGAAAAATTTAAAAATCATGTTTAAAGCAAAGGTTTAAGCACATAAAACTATTCAAAGTTTATTGTTAAGTAAAAAAAGCAAATTACAAAATGATATCCATGTTAAAATCCTGCTTGGTAGGAATGTTCATGAAATACAGACCTACACACACAAAATAACAGTGACAAAGTGCTTAAAATATTCTGTAAGATGGGGAATCTTTTAATACCTCATAGTTCAGGGAAGAAGGAAAACCAGCAAAGCAGTTAACTTTCCATCCCAGATATTTAGAACACTCTTCATTGTTTGTTCTTTAGGTTTTTATTCTCAATGTTGTTTTCTGAAAGCCTCAGAAGGAATCCAGAGAGAAAAGATGCTGGTAATGAACAGGGTTACCTGCATCCAAATGGTCAGTTCTCTTAGAGAAAAAGATAAAAAAAAAATGGATGTCCATGGGAAAAGCACAAGAGATTATAGTGATGGGTCACAGATAGGACTTGGTGGTGGGAATTCTATGGGAACTTCACCTGTACAAACATTGCACAAAAAAATGAACAATGAAGTAAGTATATATATAGATATATATATATACTTGAGTTAAAGATATATATATATTAGTATATACATATTAAAGATTATATATATACTTGAGTTAAAGTATATATCTATATCTATATGAGTTAAAGGACTTACCCATATAGGGTTGCAGTAAAAAACCCATATATAAGGAAAACTCTGGGTAAAAACCAAAATATGGTAAACCTACATTTTATTAAAAAATCACTTTCTGGGGAAAATCGCTTTACTTTCAAACTTTAAAGTAGTAATAATAATCATTGACAGCAAATGGCATCTTCCCAAACTGTATTTTTAACTTACCAAATAACAGTTTCTCTTCTGATGGGAAAACAAGGAATAAAAGAAATAGGTAGCCAACATTTTGCCAAGTGTATATCAGAACGAAATTAAGATGCCATAGAAATTCAGCAATTACTGAATTTCAGTAATTTACTGAGGTTCAGTAGCTTCTGCTGAAATTCATTTTAGAGACAGAGATTCAAGTCCTGGACACAAAAAGAAGATCAACAAGGACATATATGGAAGGATCGTTGGAATGTGGATAATGTGAGAGACAAGAGACAATTTAGACACATCTACAGTAGGTCTTATTTTGTCTTCTCCAATTCATTAGTAAACACATTATATCTGATTTCACTTCACCAGTAATGCTATTTGTGACATTGGATTCAATGATAACCAAGAGTCCATTGAGTCTAAAGTCCTGAGTTAAAGAATTAACCCATATAGGGTTGCTTGCTCTTGGAGCAGTAAAAAAAACCCACCTGGGAATGGAAATAAAAATTCTGTTCTCTTTAATGGATTTCTTTCAGGATGTTGTTTTGACAATCATATATATATACTTTCGATGAAGCACATACATGTGTCTTAATACTGAAAAATACATGCTTCAATCACATCCTGTCAGGACATAGACTTGGGTGGTTAGAAGAGACTCTAATGAAGGGACTCACAGAGGTAGGTAAAGGGACTTGAGGGACCCAGCGACATGCAACAGAAGGATGACATTGCTGCTCTGGAAAGTCCAACGCACGCTGAGTGTGAGCTCTTAGAAGATGCCTAGCGGGACCTGTGAGCATATGAGATACAGCTGCTGTCAGAAATGTAGGCTAAAGCAAGGAAGGAGAAGGGGATAGATATCATGACCATTTCCTCCCCCTCTTATCTGCAGGTGCCTCTCATCCAACCAGAAACTGGAGGGCAAGGGAGCCTGGGTGATGTAGTACTTTGAGGGCAAAAAGCAAGACAGGCTAGGTAGATAGTGGGTGAGGAGTGGATGGCAAATGGTAAAAACCACACAGTACCTTAGAAATCTGTTTTTTTATACTTACCAGACAGGGACAATACCATAATCTCCAAGATGGTTTCCCAGGACAAGGATCATTCATTGTTCTCTGGATATGCCGACCCCTATGATTTCCCCAAATGCATAATTTGTGGTCGTGGGAGACTGTTTGTATTGTCTCCTAAAAAAATAAAAGGAATCCATTATCTTTGCTCCTATTGGTCAAAGACAGGGCCCAGGTGGGCAGTATGGGTAGCAGGTATGTGACTGTATGAAGCAGCTTAGACTTAGTAGAGATCAGAGTTCACTTGTCAAAGTTAGGCAGCTGATCTCTCCAGAAAAGAGCTTCCATGGGAAGCTGACTGCCTCAATGCTCATGGCAATCAATTCTGGTTAGCCTGTGAATATGCCAGGAGAGGGGCGGATGCTCCCCCAAACAAGAGTGCCTACAGGGGAATTCTGTAGCTAGCTCATGGCATCCTAGAGCCACAAAACTCAACCCACAGCCTCTGCCACTCCAGGAAAAACCAGCCTCTCCCCAAGCATGAGTGCTGAGCAGGGGACATTGGCCTGGACTTTCAGTCCAACTGACACATTGTGTTACTCTCATGTCTGGTCCTGATGATGCCAGGGAAGGAGCCGGTGCTGCCTACGCATGCAGTCCAGAGTGTGGCTGTGTTTGATTTTTGGTTCACTTTCCTTTCATGGGCCATGGGAAAACCCATGTATCCAAAGTGAACACTGTTCTTTTAAATCTAGGATGTGTGCTTGTTTCCCTTATTTATAAGAGACCGAGGCAGGAATTGATGGGGTAGCAGGGATGGCAGCAAGACTCCCACAGTTGACATGACAATCCCCCTTGTTCTTCAGCCCTCTCAGCCAGTCTCTCCTTTAATCAACCACTTATCAATTCATGAGGCCAACACCACTATGCACTATTCACCTATACTGCTTTGCAAAGTGATGTGATCAGTGATGGATCACATTGTGCTGTGATCCAGCATGTGTGACATAAGCATGACACCCGTAGCTCACTAGTAGCTGTTGGGCAGACTTCATAATGGGATAAAAATGAATCAGGAAAAGCAAGATGGACGTGTCCATTAAAAGAAACCATTGACATAAGTGTCCTTGAATAATATTTATTTGTGGTGCATTTTCAATCACTCAGTTATGTCCATGTTTATTTCTGACAGCTTTGCAAGTTGCTCAGTTATGTCTTAATCCCTTCATCATAAGTCGGGCATGGACTTCCATTCATTTTGCTTGGGGTGGGTATGGTGGGAAACTGCAGCCTTTTGTTATTTTGCTGAAGCTCACTTTGTCAGGGATCCAGGTGGCTATAGCAACTAAATCTCCTGTTGACTCCTTCTCAACATAAAGTCCTTGAAAATTAGTTGGAACAGATTCTAGGGAGCTCCATGAAATGTGTCTTTTGGTTTCAGAGGGGCGGTGAGCTGGAAGGTTCATCATGCTTTGATCCTCCGTGACTTCACTGATCCTGCAGAGGCCCTGTGACTCATCTCATGTGGTCTTGTTGTCTCACTGCCTTGGAAACTGTTGGAGTGTTATAAATAAGGTACTCCTGGCTGCCCTGAACCTCAGCTTCACAGCTGGTCTCTGTACCCCAGAACCTGCACCAATGCAAAGGGCTCTTCCTCATGCATAAGCCATGTCTATAAAAACATAACAATTTAGATATTTGGGCTTAAGTTGACTTTTTATTATATGAATTAAATTTTATACCAGCCCTCACCCCCTTCACAAGTACAGTTATAGGTTTAGTGAAGTGGACACAGCCTGACTTGTCACTTCCTGGGAACTGTCTCTACCCTGTCTTTTTCCATTGTGTACATCCATTTGGTTGCTCGTAGGAAACTGGGATCGTGAGGTCACGGAGGGGCTGGGTAGGAGGGTTCAGCCCAGAGCCATGTTGTTAGCAACATAACTTGAGGGCTTACTATTTACAGGGTTCCGTGGGTCAGTTCAAGTCTAGGAGGTAGATATTCTCATGTGTTCTTGTGTCTGGAGAAATCAAAGTTTAGAGAATTAATTTTTGTGCTTGGTTTGTATCAAGTGATGTGACCCTAAATCATTCCATTTTAGTCACTGCTTTATATGGTGAAATAGATCTGTTGCTTCCCTCCTTTACTTCCTGACTAAGGAGGTAGGGGTCACAGGCAGTGGTGGATTTAGTGCAGGAGGGGCCTGTAGGGGGAGGAGGTGCAGGGCATAAAGGAAAGTGAGCTGATAAATTCTTCCCCACTAATCTGCTAGTGATGGGATGCTAAATCCGTTTCCAGTATTTTAATTTCAGAAAAGGGTGAAGTAAGAGAACACTCCTCAACAGGGGCCCTTGAAGCTGGGGCAGGGGAGGCGCTGTGTGTGGGCAGAGGCAGTCCCACTCACTGTCGCTTGGGGCTTGGTGTTCGTGAGGCTCGCCTCTGAAATTGGCTTATTTCATCTTAGACAGGAGGTCATTTTTAGAGCCTCTTGGATATGCAGGACTTGACCAAGCATTGTGCAGCCCTGAGAGTTGTCACAAAGCGGTTTCTGCGTCCTGGATCTAAAGGGCCTCTGGGGTATAAAGGAATGCAGAGAGCTGGGAAAGGGCTTAATCCTGGGCAGAGGAAAGCTTGAGGGCATCGCACAGACCCCTGCACTTCAGCCTCAAAGGTGAAAAAGTAAATAAACAGGGATGGGTGGAGAAAAGTAAAGAAACAGGTAGATGGAGAAGTAGGTCACCTTTGTGGTCAACTGTGGGCACATTTGCCTATAATCAAGTCATTTTGTTTCCTATGAAGACAAATGTTTGTAACTTGTTATTGCCATGTAACTACTATAGGAAAAGATTAAAAAAACAAAACAAAAACCCAAAAATCAAAAACAAATCCAAAGGTAAAAATGTGCATTTGAAAGATAAGTTATCAAATTACAAGTTATCAAATATTTCTTAATTTTGGTTTCTTTGGCAGTTGAGCGAACAACTCTCCATGAACCATCTTAAACTGGACTTTTTCTGCCTTTAAGCTCAGAGGTTTGGTGTATTTAGAGCTTAAGTAACTTTGGGATCACATTTATTGCTTCAACCTGTTTCTCCTCTTTTCAGGTAATAGTGGTCTTCAGTGACCAGTTTATTCTAACTGCCCTACAGTGGGACTCTATGGGGTTGCGTTTCCATGTAAGATTCTATGGCAGAGTGAACCCCATCCAGTTTTTGTTGTTGTCAGTGCTCTTAGGGAATTTGGTTGTGTGTTTGTGTTTAACCAATTAGGAAGAGGTCATCAAGGCAAGAATGCCACACATATATCCATTTTTTAAAAAACAGTTTTACTAAGTCATTTCCCCTTAGGTGCCTTCAAGTGTTAATCAGATATTCTCTAGAAAGATAGGATCTCCTCCATTTTTTGTTTCAGCTTAGTCATTTGTCTGTATGTATGATGCTAGAATCCTTTAAAGTTCAATTACTTTAAGTTATTAAAATGAAGGTTTTGATAATAAACAGCCTGGAACTGTGACAATATTTATAATAACTATAGATTTTTTTTTTAAAGATTTATTTACTTATGCATACAAGCACTGGGGCACAGGCCAGAGGTGTGGGGGGTGAGAGGATTCACCAGAGACAGAGCGGGGAGCAGAACAGGCAGATCAATGGAAGCACACTGCTGAGGGGAGCAGCGGGCGAGGCAGGAGAGGTCTGCCACTCCATGTGGGTCCCCTCCCTGGCCGGCAGCAGGGATCGAACTCGTGCTTCACTGGCTGCGGTTTGCTTCATAGTGCATCGCTTAACCCACTGCGCCACCAGGGAGGCCCAACTATAGATTCTTAATAAACTACATTTTTAGACTACCCCATATGAAGATTGAAATTCTGATTTGCCATCTTGAGAACACTTTGAATACCGAAAGCCAGAAACACGCTGGATTCCTTTCATTCTTAGGGACATTGTTTGATGTTTTATTCAGTGAGTACTTCCTAAATATATTTACAAAGGAGATAGTCTCAGCATGTTGTCTGGAAGTGGTGGTGTGTACACAGGCTCATGATCCACTGTTAGAAATGTAATCTCTCTGTGTGTGTGTTGTGTATGTGTAAGGGTATGTGTGTATACTTCGAAAATGAGAGTGGGATATTAAGCTTGGATTTTACAACATGTATCTCTCATCCTAAAATACCTTTGGTCCAATCAAGTCAGAATGATATTTATCAGGCAGCTTACACGAGTAAGGTTTTATATTTCATCATGTAAAGTTTTCATAGAAGATTAAAAATTGATTAAACAGAATTCATTGTACTGCTGAGCAAACTATTGCGGGAAGTGGGTCAACAAAGATAAAAGTAGGTCTTTGTATTTAGACAACTACTGTATTTAACTCAGTCTAAGATGCCATAAGTGAAATATGTTTTGTATAGCATTAAAGGAGAAAAAAAATCCTTCCACTCAAATACTGATTGGAATAATACTGACATAATACTTCTATATCACTAGATCTTTAATTTCTACTTAATTAAATCATTTTTAGGTTTATTTGGGCATAGATTTCTGTCACTTAAAAATTTTAAACTTTTTTGGTTGGCGAGGATGTGGAGAAAAAATGAACTCCACTGCTGGTGGGAATGCAAATTAATCCAACCACTATGATGGAAAGCTGTATGGAGGTTCCTCAGTCTACTAAAAATGGTGCTACCATATGACCCAGCAATCCCACCCCTAGGGATCTACCCAAAGGACACAAAAACACTGATTCAAAAGAACACCTGCACCCCTATGTTTATTACAGCACTATTCATAATTGGTAAGACCTAGAAACTACCCAAATGCCCCAAAACAGATAATTGGATCAAGAAGATGTGGCACATATAGGCAATGGAATACTATTCAGCAATCAAAAAAGATAAACTAGAGTCATTTGTAGAAACATGGATAGAGCTAGAAGGGATTATGCTCAGTGAAATAAGTCAGAAGGAGAAAGAAAAATATCAGATGGTCTCACTTTTAGGAGGAAGATAAAGGAACCAAATAAGGGATCAAGGAAAAGAAAAATAACAATAAAAAAAAATCACAACACAACAAGAACAAAAAGACAAAGACAAATCAGAGGCACTTTGTAGCGGGGGAGGGAGAGAGACTGGGATAAGAGCAGAAAGACTGAGATTATGGTGCACTGGTGAAATGGTGGTGGGAATTTCATGGGAACTACAATTGATGTCAAATATATATATAAATAAAGGGAAAAAGTACAATAATATTTAAACATTTGAAAAAAAGATTTATTTATGCATACAAGAAATGGGGTGTAGGCCAGATGTAGGGGGTGCACAAGAGGATTTACAATGACAGAGTGGGGACCATAACAGGTGGACCTACTGAAGTACACTGCTGAGGGCAGCAGCAGGTGAGGCAGGAGAGGTCTGTTGCACCATGTGGGTCACCTCCCTGGCCGGGGATCAAACTCATGCTTCAGTGACTGCGGACAGCTTCATAGTGCTGAGATTTAACCACTTGCACCACCAGGGAGGCCCTCCCCAAATTTAAACATTTAAAGAAAGAAAAATAGAAACTCAATACATGAATTAAACTATCCCTTCACATTTACACGTCGTCCTTCAAATCACATGTCAAAGTCATATCTTTTCCTAGCATCTGGACCTCTGGGCCATCAGTATGATCAGTAATGTAGCATTTCGTAACAGTTAGCGTCACTGTCATTTTTGAGTTTTTTTCCAAGTGACCAACATTCCAAAAGTTTTGATGTACGTATGTAGATCAAATGACGTTGTGATGGCTGAATCTTAGCTACAGTGATGTTAACGTGTGGGCTAAAAATGCTAATGTGCATAATATAGTTAAAAATCCTAGGCCAAAATCCAAAGATACGCTTTTTCTGTCAGAGCTCTCCAGATTAAAGATTAAGTACCAATTCTGCTAATATGAAGAGATGTAACTGGAAAAAACCTTTGGTCTAGAGGTTTTTCCAATTTTTGAATTTATCAGAACTAAGTGACTTACTTGTTAAATGTTGATTACTAGGTCCCTCCATGCCCATGAACTTAGAATCCATGTCTGTGGCTTGGGCCCTGATGCAGGTGGTCTGGGGTCTTGCTCAGATGTTCTCTACCCTGGGTCTAGCCTGAAGCACTACCATGTACAGTAAGTAAGCCTTTGGAGCCCACAGCAGCCAAAAGAAAGCAAGACACTCTTTGTTTGTTTTTCCTCAAGAAAGGTCACTATGGGTGGGTTGAGTACTGCATGGTGAAGAATCTGCTGCACAGCAGTGTGAGTTCAATCCGCAGCCAGGGAGGGGACCCACATGGTGCAGCACCTGCTGCTCCCCTCAATCTGCCTGTTCTACTTCCACTCTGTCTCTGGTGAATCCTCTCACCTCCTGTGATTCTAGCCTGTACCCCAGCTCTTGTATGTATATATAAATAAATCTTAAAAAACAACAACAACAAAGAATTCAGCTAACATTAAAAAAAGAAAGAAAGAAAGGTCACTATGTGCCCTTCATTGGAATATCCAGGAAAAAAAGAACCAAGAAATTTTGACACCAGATTTATGAGTGAATTTGAAGTTGCTAGTTCCATAAGGGTTCTAAGTAAGGGAGACGAGAGAGAAGTTTCTTATTTCTTTCCTCTATTGTTTATCTCTCTCTTTTTTTTTAATATTCAATTTTATTCAACCCACATGTCACATAAAGGCTTAGGTTTTTTATCACTGCTAGATAAACTCTGATGAGTCTGGTGAGGGTGGTCCTGATTAATATTTTATTACATTATAAAAGGGGTCAATTTAAGGTTAGGCAAAGGAAGTGCCATGTTATTAGAGAAGCAACGTAGCAGAATCATTTCCTGTGATTCTTGTGTTAATCAGAAATCCTACTCTTTCCAAAATTCCTAGTGAAAATTCCAAATGTCTTAGCAATAACTTCTAACATGACTTTTTAACCTATGTTCTCTTATATCAGAAGTTCTAATGTCTAAATGATTCCAATGCTTGAGCTAATAGTTGAGTCATTTAGGAAAATGATGATTAAAAAAAAAAACTTGCTTGGCTTGAGGGAGCAGATTGGTGAGCTGTTTGATCATTCTACCTTGGGAGGGGCAAGACAGGCCGCAGGGAGGATGATAAAGTCTTCCCAAGTGAGTCTGATAATGCTCAGATGCCATTCTGTGAATTACATCAATGAAAAACTGTGCCATCTTGCAGGTGAGGGAAATGGAAAAATAGGTGAAGTCACAGATAGATAGCCACAGGCCCATTTTCTTTTTTGGTATAGTATGTCCTATAGAAAAGTGTTTCATGCTTACATGGTAAATTATAGTTGAGGATGTGTTTTCACAATGGCACTCTCCTTTGACCTTTACAACATCTTTTTGAGAAAAGAGTTGTACATTCTGCCCCTGCTATTTTGCCGAAAAAGTATTTTCATTTAATCAGGAAGTCTGGTGGGCGTCTGATGCCAGGACCCACAGAGCTGGGCCTTTTGGTTTCAAGTTCAGAAAAGCACACTGCTTTTCCTTTGTGGCAGCACCCAATACTTCTGGGTTCCTATTCGGAGGCAGAAGGACACTCTCTGATTGGAGTCTCCTGCAAATGGGTATATAGACTCAGAGCCCCGGTGTGAGGAAGAGCAAGCAGTTAGAAAGACTTGCACAACTGCCCCCACTAGAACCTGCTGGAACTGGGGCAAAGAAGAGAAGAAGGCAGCTGGGTAGTGAAAGCTCCTAATATGTCCCTAAATCTAGACTTTTTCACTCCCAATGAATTCCTGACAGTGTGAACCCAGAGTGGAAACTTCTAGCTTTGGCCAGGGTTTAAGAAAACCACCCTGTTTATGTGTCTGTTTCCTTAGAAGATTCTGTTAGCACTCTGGCTAAGGTGGCTAAGTGTCTGAGGCAGTGGCTGAGGTTGGTGGCAAACACTGTGGGTACCATGTCCTATCTTCTCATACTTCCTCATAGTCACCATTTCCTCGTGATCTTTTCTGGGGGCAACTGTGGTTGCCCTCCTCCTTTCCCAGTTGCCTACAGCTTTGATCTGTTCCTTAAGACAACTCAGAGGGCCCAGGCAGCTAAATAAAGGAGGTGTATGTCACTTTATTCTTCTGAGCAGAAGCAGTTTTTGAAAATTTCCTGTAACACCAAATCTGACTCTATTTAAATTTTCTTTGTTAAAAATGGAAATAAAAACTGTACAGATATTTCTTTTGTGAAAGTATTTGCTCCAAGATGTGAGATCATTTTAGAAGAATGAAGTAAACTTTAGATTCTAATAGTCATAAAACACCCTTTGACCCTCTTAGTTCATTGAGGTAGAGAAGAGACATGAGGGATGTGTGTGGCAAGTGACTTGTCTGACATCACATGACTTGGTAGTGGCAGGCTGTTCTGGGGGCAGGAGGCTGTGGGAGGAGTCTCAGGACCTGTGAAAGCTGATCCATGACACTGTGATAGTCCATTTGGCAGATTGTTTTACCAGGGTCCACTGGCCATGAGGAGCCCTCATGAATGTGGATGGATGTGACCTTCCAAGGCTGGAAGGTCAAGAGGACCAAGCGGTTAGCTGCACAGGAGCTGCCATGATGGGACTTGTGTCTCTGCTCAGGTCCCATTCTATCTTCAGTGACCTCTTGTCTCTGGACACCTCAGCTTCACTTGTACAAAGAAGCACTCAAGGGCTTCAGATCAATTCAATTGCCCCAGGATCTGGGACTTATTTTGCTTTCCCTGGTGGAAAGTGAAATAAAGGGAACATATTGGTACCCATTTTAACCCACCACACTGGAGATGATTCTGGGAAACTATTGGTTATATGTTTACTAAATATTAAATCAGCCACCTGCAAAATTGCTGTCAGCTGGTGTCAAAGCAGGACAACTTTTAGATTGCCAAACTAAAACCAAAGCCAGTATGGAACCAAAACCCTGGTCTTACATGCCTAAATTTCTCCAATTGCTGCTTGGAAATTTTCACCTCTGGGACTGCCTTTGTCATTTAATTTAAATCAACCCTATCTGGTGGAGAAGGTTGTGAGAAAGGCGAGTGAGCATGGTACGTACGAGTTGACTTGACCATGATGGTTTGGAACCCTTCCAGAGCCTTTCCCACGTTTCCTGTCTAGAGAAAATGCTTGGTATTTGGTTACAAGTCATCATGTTGTGAAAAATAAAGCACAAAATACCAGTGCACATTACCTTGGCTTATTTTTCTGCTTGTATAATACTAAATTTAAGAAAAAAAATCACAGTGGTATTTTAAACGAACAGAGTGTACTGGGTTGATAGTTATTTGGTTTTATCATTTCTCTGGCCCCAGTGCAGAAGGCCACACCCATCCTTTTGGATCCTCAGTTACTATGGTTTGACCCACCATAGTTTGAATCTTCATTGTCAGAGAGGCCTTTTCCATTCTGTGAATTGACAATTGATGCACAAGCAGAAAAAGTTTAGAGATTTGCCAATCCTAGAACAATACAAGTCAACCAAGGTGGACTTCACACCCTCATCATCGAAAACTTTGCCTTCACCTTCACTTATTTGCTGTAGATAGTAGTTCCTTGCTTACTTATACTCTGATTTCCTAACCCTTTGTGGTCACTGTTAACTTTCCTCATAAGACTGGTTGATCTGGGCTCAAGGCGGAGAAAGAAATATAACTAGATAAAAAAATCTCATAGGGATTGTGCCAGAACAAACAGTTCTTGTTTGGTCTTGGAAGGAATCGAAGGTTCTCCAAATGAGTGTCCCATTTTGTGCTGTGAATTGAGTAATGAGTGCTATGTGTTGAGACGCTTCTATCATTATGGGTTCTGTTGAGTATGTATCAGTTTACTGTTGTAGATCTGATTTCCTTAATCAACATCTTCTTTCCATCACATTGTCATTTACTAAAGGTAATTTTGGGGGAATTTTGGGGAATGCAGAAGAGGGGTGTTCTTTCCCTCACCACTTATGATATTGATATTCAAAGACCCTTTATTATTTCTTCCTTAAATTTCTCTAAAAGAGGGGAAGTTTCTTTAGATAGTAAGTGGAAGAGCAGAGATTTGAATCCAGCACTGTCAGAATCCAAGATTTATAGCAAGACCAACTTGCGTATAAATAGATGCAGTCCATAAAGAATGAGGGTGCATGTAAAGTTTTCTTATTTGAATGAAATACTGGCTTAAAAATTAGGGTATTATATTAAAAAGCCTGGCATACAGCAACATCTTTTAAGAGTGGGCTGAGTACTGTGGGCTTGTATTTCTGCATGGCAGCAATCGGCACATCCCAAGGACTGGCTGTTTCACTTAGTGGACGCAGCTGCTCTCAGATGGACAAAATCTATGCCTTCCATTGCATTAAACTAGGTATAATTATCACTTCACCTGGGTCACTGTTTGGCACCTGTATGTGTTTGATTTTGCAGTCCTTATTTCTAGTTTCTAGAGCTACTCTGTCTCAGGGTCCTGATTTCACCATTTGTTAATTGTGCCCTCTTGGACAAGTTATTGAAACTCTGAAGACTTCAATTTTTTTCATCTCTAAGAAGGGGTTAAGAACAGTACCTTGTTCTTGAGATTATTTTGAAAATTAAATGTGGTAATCCTCATGAAGTGCTTAGTGTGGTGTTGGGCATTTAGTAAAGTTTCTAGAATGGTTAGTATTGTTACTAACCACTACTCCAGTTAACTGCTCTCTCATCAAAAAGTGGTGTTCAGTCAACTTGGAACAAGAAATCTTTTCCAGGTTTCAGTTTAAAGTGTGAATTAGGCCATCAGAACCACTGGCTATGGACACACCAATGTGTGTAACAGGCAGTGTGTGGCTTTGACATTGGAGTGACATGATTCAAGGTCATTCGATGACATTAATGGGGACCTTGGGCTAATTATTTAACTTCTTTCTGACTCATTTCTTCACTCATAAAATGGACATGATAATAGTTCGTATTTCATACGGTCAGAGTAAGGAACGAGTGAGTTAATAGATGTGTGATGCTTCAGAGCAGTGCTGAGAACATACACACTCAAAGAATATTACCCACTATTGAAAAAGATAGACCAGAACATGTCATTTGCTAAGAGTATATTTGCTTCTGGGGGAGAGGAGGATAGACTATTTAAAGTTGGAGTGTCATAAAAAATTGGGGAATGCTAACACTATTATCTTCATTTCCATCTCTTCATTTTCCTGAAATCCAGACTCTGTTTCCTCCATCCTCCTGAAGTTACACTTTTGAAGATTAGTCCTCAAATCACATCCATTGGCCTCTGCCTCTTCTGCTAGAGGGGGCTAGAATTTTAGAGGTTTGTCTAACACTGTCAATTCTCAAAAGAGGAGACTGGGGCTGAGAGAAGTTCATGAGGCCTATGGCTAATTTGTCACAGGCCAAAAGTTATCAGCTTTATCAATTGTATATTTACTGAATGGCAGTGGATTTATATTCATTTTGACGATTTGGAGGGGTGGTGGTGACAGAGAAGGACTTAGAATCCATAGCATTGCTGGGTAAGAATTCTCTCCTCTTTCACCTTGCTCTTTATACCCACAAACTTTGCTTAATGAGGTGTTGGTTGAGCTGTTGGTCTAGTTGATATTTGAAGAGGGCTGCTGTGTCTTCCCCAGTGGCTTGAGACCCTGTGGCTCTCCATGACTTGAAGACCTTCTTTCTCAGTGGGTAATGTTTTCCCTTCCTGTGACTTGCCTCTCTGAACCACGTTCTGATTTCCCTGCTGGCTCATTTGTTTCTTTGGGCTGCCTGCCTTGTTTGGTGGTTTTTGAGAGCTCTGATAGATGCCAGGAGGTAAGGGGAAGGCATCTGAATGGGCTCTGTCATTGGACAAGATGACTCAGTGATGGATGAGCCTTCTCCCCTGGGAATTTTGGGTCAGGAGAAGTCCAACTGATAAGTTTCTCCAGAATTGAGTAACCCAGGAACAGTGCCAATAGCATCTTACCTCTTTTGTGGCATTGTGTACTAATTTTGAAGGAAATTCTTAGCTGCAGTTCCACATCTTACCAGAAATACTGCTAGATCCTTGAGAAACTTAACTATGTGCGCTATGAATTCCTTCAGAAATAGTATTTGAGGAGGGGGTGAAAGGAAGGAAGAGAGGGTCTTTAAAAAAATCCCTTTCAAAATATTTTCTTTTTTCTAAATATTGAAAAGGCACAATATAACCCCTTCTTCTTCCAAGTGATCTCATCGCTATTTGTTGAAGGGAAATACTAAATGTTTATTTATTTTTTAAAAAAGGAGCTTCTTCCATCCTGATGATTCATGTCCATATCATTTTCCTCCCGACTCCAGAGATTCTGTGACAAAGCTTCAGCCTGAGTGATATGCGGGTGTCAGAACAATTCCTGTCCTGAAGGAAGGTATGCAACCTTCTTTATTCCCTTTCACAGACGTCCTTGAGCTCTCCAGACGGATGTGAGCGAGTTTTTTAGTCCCCATGCAAAACAACCATCTAAACATAACAGATGACATCAGCGTGGGCTTTTCAATTCCTGGATGGCAGCAGCGTGTTAATCCAGCCTTCATCCTGGATTTCATAAACTAAAACAAGAGAGCCTGGCAGGAGGACAGCGCTGCTGCTGGGTTGAGGAAATTGATGACGGGGAAGCATGCGGGCAACCCAGTGTATAAAACACATAAACGTGTAGGCAGAGGCTCAGCTACCACTTTGGACGGCTGCTTCCCGCAAGCAAAGACCACGCCGAGCCCGAGCCCTTGGGAAACATGAGGAGCCTCTTGCTGCTGGCCACGCTCCTGGTACCTGCGCACCTGGCGACGGCCTGGAGCGCCAAGTACGCGGTGGATTGCCCGGAGCGCTGTGAGAGTAGCGAGTGCAAGATCAGCCCGCGCTGCAAGAGGACAGTGCTTGACGACTGCGGCTGCTGCCGCGTGTGCGCTGCGGGGCTGGGAGAAACCTGCTACCGCACAGTCTCGGGCATGGACGGCGTGAAGTGTGGCCCCGGGCTGAGGTGTCAATTTTACAGTGAGGAGGATGATTTTGGTGACGAGTTTGGTATCTGCAAAGGTAAAGAGTAACCCCTTGCTTCCTTCCTGTCTGGGGCGCTCGAGGGCTTTTAGTCTGCCTGGGAAGTGAGGAGCTATCCCTCCTAATGAAGGAGAGGGGAAAGCAGAGAGCTGAGGATAAGGCCCCACACAGGTGCTGTCATAGGGAGCCAGAGAAGGATGACTGCAAATAGCAGCTCATCTCAGTGTGCAGAAAGGCACATAGCGAAATGCAGCATTTTGCTCATTATCTTTAGGAGAGTTAAGAAAAAAAAAAAGACAAAAGCAAAATTGCAAGGGAAGTTTGTGTTGCCTCCTTATCTGGGACACTTGAGCAACTTGACAGGTAATCTGTTAGGGATATTTAGGTGCTCTCTCCTGCAGGGCGGTAATTACAGAGGTCTGCACTGGATAGATAACCTCTGAGAGTGGTTTCTAGCTCAGGGATTTAGTGATTCTTTGATCTTGCAAGGGTCCAGAGGATGGAGGGCATTGGTCAAGATCAACTCTTTCTAGAGAACACTAATGCACTTTGTAAGATTGGGTGGGCTTGAGTCTTATAACAGAATGACTCACAGCTACTTGGAAGAGGGTACCATGAAATATAAAACAAATTTCAATCCACTTTATAAAGGATTTTGCTCATCTAGAAAAATAGCAGCTGGTGTAAGAGAAGCAAAAATAACAGCAAAAAAAATTGGAAGTGTAAAAAGAATGAAGTTGGTAATCAATACAGACTTATAAACTTCATTTGGTTGAAATTATAGTTAAAACAATATAGTTAAGCGTTTGTAGAATTTATTTATTTCAAGTGTAGTGATTGTAGCTTAAAATGTTTAACATTCAAAAAAATATTTAACAGTCAAAATAAGAAAAACAAATGGAGATTTTAAAATACTCTAATTGGGTATTTGTGATCTGATCATGTAGAGCTGTTACTAGGCTGGAACAAACACACTATCTCCTCATCCAGCAGTTTCATAATAAAGGATGGGAAATTTCTAAATTCTAATTTCTTCTATTTCATGTATACAATACAGTGCTTTTATGAAAAATAATCATCCAGCATCATTGAGTTATTCTTATTAATTACCCAATCTGTTAGACAATTTGTACCTGATCTTAGCCAAAAAGCCGAGAAGCAATAGACAATTTATAAACCAATCACCTTTTAACCTGCAAAGCCTACTAAAGGTTAGGAAATAAATGCCTGAAATATGGGAGAATTTTCTTTATGACTTTGTTTATTTTTGTTATGATCAATAGAAGTCAGACCATCGAGGAATCATCTTTTCTGAACATATACACACATTGTTTTCAGTTAAATAGGACTTTTTTCCCCTGTAAATAACTGTTGAGAAAACAGTACTAAGGAAATCAGGGAGAAAGTGGTTAACACAATTATAGTTATGATATAGCAAGTATATGTAGTGGACTACTTTTTTCCTTGGCATAAAAATTGCTTCTGTTGTGTGATTCTAAGTGTGCAATCACATATGAGCAAAGAAAAAGCTGAAAGGTATTTCTAATATCTACTACTTGATTGAGGCTATAATGCGATATATTTAAAAAAAATATTTAGGAATGCTCTCTCTGGCATTCTTTAGATTGCAAGTAAGTCTACTTTCGAAAAAAATTTTCTCTTCTGAGGTAGGTTGTGTGTCTGTGAACCTCAGTAACTCTAGATAGAGATACTACATTTTGCTACAGGAAAACTTTCTTCGCCAGGTTTTTTTCACTCATATACTTCATGAAGTAAACTCATATACTGTACGCTTCTGGAGCATTTACAGATATTTTCTAAATATTTAGATGTTTGGCTTTGTATTGTCCAGATAACAATTAGCTAACCAACACATACTTATTAAACACCCACTATCTCTGCCCAGCAATATCCAGTACACTGGGGCTATAACAGAGTTTGGCTAAAGCTTTAGGTTTTAACTATCACCAAAGGCTAATACTAATCCTACAGGCTTTTCTGCAGGAGTCTTTTTCAAGATCCCTTTTAAGGACTATTCTTCCCCAGCAGAGAGACCAGTGCTTCAAATCAGACTCCTCTTCAATATGAAGGAAACTGAAAATAGCACATTTAAGTTTCTTTTAAGCTATGTATCTGTCTTGACTATTCTATCAAGTATGTTACTAAAGACTCATGTGTCTCACATTTGCATCTTTAACTATATGTGAGTATACATTGTAAAGACTATTCTATACCAAGAGAATAATTATTCTACAATTTATGATCCACTTGGCTTTTAAAGACAGGCTCATTTATTGCAGTGCTGTTTACATCACAAAACCCATTCATTTTTAATAAATGAGTTTGTCCTCTTTTTCTCAATGTTGGATGTTTTAATCAGAGTATAAAAACATTGAACACTAAAAGCTTCTAGGTTTTGGCAGGTATATAGATAAAGTCTCAACTTTCTTGTTTACTTAGCATTTGTTTAACATTGCAGAGGGTTTTACTAGTGAATCCTCTCAACATCTGGAGAAGTTAGGTAAGTTGTACTGTCATTTTCACAGATAAGGAAGATGGTAAGAGTTGGAGTAGATTAAAGAGTGATTGCTTCTTGGAGAGCTGGGGTGACAGCTGTCTTAGCCTCTGTTCCTTTGCCACCTTTCCTATACATTTAAACAGAGAATTGCCCAAAAACAGTGGGTTCAAAGGCAGCATCACATCTTTTCAGCCCCCAAGGAGCTGTTCAGTTGTGAATCTTCACTAGGCTGTCCCAGAGGTAACCCAGGAGAACCTGTCTATTATCAATTAAGCAGAAAATAAGTAGAATTAAAAGTGCTTGGAGGATATTGATCATGTCTTCAACTAATTGTTATAGCAGGACGCTACAACTGAGGTGCCCATTATCTGGTCTTAGTGTGTGATTTGACCTTTTGACTCATATTTCGAATTTCCAAAGCCTGGGGATTTTGAAAAGTGGGTTTTATCTTACAGTCAAGATTCATGAGACTTGTTCCTTTGGGAGAGTGTGTGGGGCTGTGGGAATGGAGACTCATGCACAGCAAATTTCTAAACTTTCCTTTTGCCCTCAGACTGTCCCTATGGCACCTTCGGGATGGAATGCAAAGAAACTTGCAACTGTCAGTCAGGCATATGTGACAGGGTGACAGGCAAATGTCTGAAATTTCCCTTCTTCCAATATGCAGTCACCAAGACTTCCAACAGATTTGTATCTCACACAGGTAAGAACTGAATCTGGCATATATACTGGAACAATAGTCTCATCTTCAGTATGAATAACTTAAAGAATATTGATGAACAAGGCAAGATGTTGATTTGAATTGTTCTTTTATTTTACTTGGGTGAAGGTTGGTAGTTGTTGAGCTAGGTTGCTGTTACTATATTTAAGAAAGATCTCAATAATTTTGAGGATTATATAATTTCTCATAGAGGGTACCCAGTTATTATGGTGGATAAATATGATTGATTACCAAAAAGCCTGTAATAAAAGATAACCAACTAATATATACAAAGTTCTTTAAATTCTTCAGTGATCTGTTTTATATAAGCAGTTCTCTCCCGACTTCACACAGAAAAAGTACTCTGGGTAAAGGTTAGGAGCCAAGATAGAAACGATTTTTCTCTTTTTCTATCATTTTTTAATCAAATGGAAGCATTTAAATGAAATAATTCTATGCACATGTTTTTATGACTTTTGGAGAGGATAAGAGATAGTATTGATGAATAAAATGTAAGAATTCTCTCTCTGAATGAAATTCAGAATACATGATGTTTTTTTGTGCCTTTCTTTTATAGGTTATAATATGAGAAATATAAGCCTATAAGCTGGTGCTATGTACATATCTGGTTATCTTGTTAAGTAAATATCCAGTACAGGCTTCATTATATTGAAAGTAGTTCATTTGCAATAACACGTCGCCACTACTTATATCAGCACATTAGATACCAAACTCCCTTAGATATAAACAGTTGGCAATCCAAATATTTTTATTTCATTTTTTAATGGTTCTTTGTACTTCAAATTAATTAAGATTTGAAATATTTGTCACGTGTTTATTTCTTAGTTTTATCTCCTTTCACCTGGATAAAATTAAGTACATTATGATAAAGAACAAATACTGTACATTTAAATGAAATTTCTATTATTATGTGATATTTCTTACACTTTAAAATGGAAATATTTTTCTAAAAACCTATTAGATGAGTATCTTTGTGAATATTTGATATGGAAATTGAGATCATTGTTAATATTTTAAATATTTGTGACATACCTATAGGATAGTATAGTTTTAAGTCCTGGAACAATTTTGACTGAAATTCACATCTTATAAAATTAAACTTTTTAAAGTGAACCTTTCAGCGGTTTTTCATACATTCAGAGTGTTGGCATAGCCACCAGCTCTGCCTACCTCCAGGACATTTTCATCAGCCCCAAATAAAACCCCAATGCCCATTAAGCATTTACCCCACCTCTGACATTCTCCTGGCCTCTGGCAAGCACCAATCTGCTTCCTGAGATGGAGACAATGTTTGAATGATTTAACTGGTTTTGTACAGGTTTGAAACCTACTGTCTCTATCCAGTTAGCAGCCTCAAACACTTGCAACTTCTTTTGTCTTGCTTTGCTTTCCTCAAAACACCAGCTAAAGAGGACTTTGAAGGAACAATTTCACATCACTCTTCACTTGTTTAGTTGCCTATAAACTTTTCCCACCCAGAGAACTGAATCCCTTGTAAATCTTTGTTGGTGTTTGAAATAGAATGTCTGGGAGCCCAGATGCTCCTTTGGGATAATCTTCCCGGGAAGGGACTCTTCTTGCTGTCTTGGCCCACATCCCTCCTACCGCACTCTCAGCAGCCCAGCCCCTTCTCCTTGAACTGTGGTGCAGTCTCTCTTTTGCTTGTGGATCCTGCAAGTATCTTGGCGACTATATAAATGCTTTGGAAACAGTTATTTTGCTGGGTGGAAATTATAGATTAGCCAAAAAAAAATTTGTATCCCTATCCCAGCATTTTCAAGATTCCTATTAGAAATTTGTGAAAAAGCATTTTCTGACCTAAACCATTTTGTTAAGGTGAAATGAAAAATGATCAATACTGCAATCGTGATAAACCTTGGTTAGGCTCAGAGTGGACAGCAGACTATCCGAAAGGCCGTGTGGAGTGACTTCCCAGGAGCCCTTGTGCTCTCTATGCAGCTTTCTGGGGTTCACAAGTCACAATTTACAGGAAGGGGCTTGGGGTCTTGGTTCTGCCATGGGCATCTCATGACCCCTGCACAAATCTGTTTGGGACTGATCTTAGACAGCAGGTTAAATGGTTTCGAGTTTACCAACACCGGGACTTATGGGGTCCCTCCCGCAGCCTGATTACATGAGGTGTTCTTTATTTCCTACCTGCTGGCCACCGCATTCTTGGCAAGTGGACTGCCTGTCTCCATTTTCCACATTTCTGGTTGTGGGGTAGCTTACTAAGACTGGGAATTCACAAGCAACCTTTTGGGAGAGAGATAAGATCTGGAATGGCTCATGAATTTATATGCTTTTTATCTGCCAGGCTACCCTAATCTTCTTATAGCATTCCCACCACTGAAGCAAACACACCTCACCATTCTTTGAAAGTTCTAAGTATTACAACTTTCCTCTTATTCAGAGCCAGAATGTATTTATAAAACTCTGCCCTTGGTTTTCCTCCTGCCCTCTGGAGCCACACCAATAAGCTAAAAACTCTTACTAGATAGTGTAAAACTCATGCTTAGAGATCTGGTACATTTGCTTATCCCATAATTATTTACCAAGTGCTTAGGATGTTTTTTGCACTGTTGAGGCAGTGAAGAAAACAAAGTCCCTGACTTCACAGAACTGATATTCTAATGGTGGTGTCAGATAATATGTGGGGAAAGTGAAAAAGATAAACCTATCACCTAATATAATGTCAGGCGATAGGTTTATGAAAAGAAGTAATTCAGATGGTGTTAGGTGGGAGATGCTCATTGATGAGTTAGTGAGTCTAGCACAAAATGTTTGAATCTATTAAAGATTCACTGTAAATTTTGTTAGCACAAAAATAAAGCACAATTGTACTTGATCTTTGGGCTATAAACATCAGGACATGATTTCTAATTCTCCTAATTTCAGAGCATGACATGGCATCTGGAGATGGCAACTCTGTGAGAGAAGAACGTGTGAAAGAGAAGAAAGAGAATGCAGCTCATTCTCCTGTAATGAAATGGTTGAATCCTCGCTGATCCTGGATGGAATTTCCACAAGAAGGCTCTGTTTTCATGACCATTCAACGCAGCCAGTATTTTGGGAAGAGTCTAGATGATTGCATATGGACTTGTAATTTTTGGAGACCAAGTATGATTCAGGTCCAGAAAGAAAAAAGGCTACTAACAACCCATAAAATGCATATGACTGAACACTTTTAGATACTCATTTGTTAAATATTTGAGTGCATATAAATTTGTTAAAAATGTGTTTATAGTAATATTGAGGAGCTAAAAATACAATTTAGACAATCTTAACATGGAAGCAGGTCAGTCAAAGAGGAAGCTAGCCAAAGAAGAAAAGCACAGTGAGTCCATAGTTCTTTGACTCAGATGTACTTTAATGTTGAGATACAGGATGGAGGAATGTTAGTACAAGAACAAGTAAAGGTGGGGGTGGGGGTCATAGGGAGTATAATATTTAGGTCTTCCTTGAGCTAGCTTCAACAGAACTTAATTGTGCTTTAGTTTTACTTTGGGAAAACAAAACAATCCCTGAAGGAAGTGAGATGTTAAGCTCATAGGAGTTTGAGTAGCAAACTTGAATAGGGGTAGGTTTGAAAGGGCTGCTAATGTAGTTCCCAGGTTACCTATGACTGAAGGATGGTTCTGGGACAGAGGGCAATAGACACTTCCATACATGGCTTTTAAAAAATTCCACTTCAGAGAGAGCTGATAAGTATTTTGCCCACTTGGGGGAGGTGTGAAGGTAAATATTTATATATTTTTGTAAACATGTATGTTAGTACGAATCATCCTCCAGACCCATATTTATCATCTTCTTGAGAAATGAATATAATGTTGTTTAAGATGGATAAAGTTGTAACTCTATAAGGTATTCAAAAATCCAAGGCATAGTAAATTTATGACTAATAATTATAGTAATATCAAACAGTAATAAACTTAAGAGAAACCTAGAAAACTTAGTCACTATGAATTTATAAAATATCAACAATTAAACAATAGAGGGAATTTATTAAAACTCAGTGCCATCGCTGAGATGAGTTTTAAAGTAGAAAATACCACTTGAGGAAATTTGGAAAAGCAAGTAAATTTTCAGAGGGAAATATCAACTTTCAAGTATATTCATTTTTCATATTTTTTCCTTTAAACTTGGTTGCTAAGTAGAATTAGGATAATATTTGAGAGGATCTTAGCACAAATAGGACAGTTGTAGTAGTTTTTTTAGGAAGTATTTTATTTGGAATGAAGAATTATTTAAGAGTTATTTCACTATTTACCTATGTTTTATTCTTGAAGTTGCCAACAGAGTTGTGAATCTGGGTGTGGGAGGGTCTTTGAATGTAAGTTGAATAAACTGAAAGGACAAGTTTATTATTGTTCAATAAAAATAAACAAAACCTAGTTTCTCTGAGTCCATTTCTGACTTAAAAGTTATTTAATCAATTCTTTTAATGAATAAGAACTCTTATGCATCATAGAGGGAAGGTTCCTCAAATTAATTTTCTGCTACAGATAAGAGGATAGAATATTTATTTCTTTGCCTCACATTTTTTGTCTACTTGTGCCTTAGAACTTCCTAAATAGGGTCCCTATGTATTAGCCCATTCTACAGGCATGAAAAGTCAAATACTGGTCATTGTCATAAGGTAGCTGTGGGACTAAGGTTTGAAATCGAACCTTAACTCTTTCACACAACATCAAGATACTAAACGTTGAACATACTTTTTCTTTTGTTGGTTTTCCTTTATTCTTAACTCCTTAGGAGTAAAGGATCCACACATGTGATTCAATACCACATTGACATTTAGAGGGAGATTGATTGTTCCTGATTACCTGTTGGTAAATACTAGTTATTAAACTAAGGCCAGGCTTTAAAGAGGTGTGTGCTATGGAGTGGTGGTTCTCAGACTTCAGTGTGCATCAGAATCACTGCAGGCTTTGTTATACACAAATTACTGATTTAGTATGTCTGAAATGAGGCCCAAGGATTTTCTGTCTTAGTAAGCTCCCACGTGATACCAATGTTGCTGGTCCATGGACCACACTTTGAGAATCAGGATGTCAGGCAATCTATATTTTCCTAGAAGGAAGATAAAAACATCATTGCTGGTCTTTAAAATAACATATTGCAGTATTTCTTCTTAACCAGTTAATTATATTTTTTATTTGAAGATATTTCAGGACTGAAATGTCAGAGAAAGATTAAGTTAAAGTGTGGGGACTTGTCAGGGACAAGTAGAAGACCACAAAAAGGATGGATGTGGGAGAGCAAGAGATGTAGGAAATAATCAAGGAGTATCTGGCTTCATAGAAGGTCTGGTTAAGAAGGTCCAGAAGGATGACCACTGGGGCCATGTGTTTTGGGAGGGAGTTCAGGACAACCTGAGCGTCCTTAGGAGGTCTGGGTGCCACAGTCAAACAGAATCCATGGAGAGGATGGTTTGGAAGTCTGAAACTGCATGGCAGGGGAACATTTTTCTGGAAGGTCATCTGGGAAGGACGAAAGGACAGTCAATGGGCAACTATAGACCTTAGTTTCTAGGAGAGTATCTGTTTCTTTTTGTCCCACCATTCTCAAAATTAAAGACACCATTCTAAACTCAGGGTTATTAATCAGAAATAAAGATAAGGATTTTCTGAAGCAATGGCATGGTTTGATGTGGTTACATAAATCTAGTTTATAAAATTCCACTTTATAGATTTTTGAGACACAACTTTATAAAGTAGATGTGTTTATACACATTCCAATCCCTCTAGAAAATACAGAAGAGCATAGAATTATGAGAGATTGGGGTTTAGAAGAGGGGCCTAGAGAACTCTAGCATAGACCCTTTATATTATAGATGACAACACCTAAATATAAATAAATTTGGTGATAAAATATTCTGTGTGGTAATGAAAACTCTACTGCTACTTATCATTATATCACTTTTAGCTCTCCGATTTTGAAAAATGAAACATTAAAATCTTTAGTTTACCCACCCATTTAAAAAATATGTATCTATCAGAAGTTTCAAAAACTACTTTAAAAAAAAGTTTTATTTATTTATGCATACAAGAATTGGGGTACAGGTCAGAGGTGTGGGGGTGAGAAGATTCACCAGGGATCGAGTGGGGAGCAGAACAGGCAGATTGACTGAAGTACACTGCTGAGGGGAGCAGTAGGCGAGGCAGGAGAGGTCTGCTGCACCATGTGGGTCAGCTCCCTGGCTGGGGATGGAATTCATGCTGCAGTGGCAGCGGATGCTTCACAGTGTGGTGCTTAACCTCCCCCCACCCTCATGTCAACAAGGAGGCCCCAACTCTACTTATTTAAGGCTTTAAAAATTATACTTCATAAACACACTTTAAAAGTGAAGTTTTTCATACAAAACTACTATGAATTTATTTTAAGGAAATGTTTTAAAGTGTATGAAAATATTTATACAATAAATGTAATATCGTCATGGTTTTAAAAATATACTGAAAAGGTCATTGATAGGGTACAGGTTAAAGGTCTGACATATGTAGCCAAGAACTGACCATGATAGACATCGAAAATGATGCATATGAGGTGACTGGTGACGAACGCGTTTACGTCAAAGCAGAGGGTGACAGCGTCATCAGTGCTGGGAGCTGGCTGCTTGTGGAATTTACCTGGTTCTCCTTGCCTAGACCATGATCAGGCTGCAGACTCCTTGTGGATTTTCATGACTCTCCAGTCTGAGAGCAGTTGTTTTTAAAAATGACATCTTTTCCAGATTTCCCTAAAATATACACCTTAGTGTCCACAGAAACAACAATTTTTACTTTTGAAAATATGGTAGGGGGCCTCCCTGGTGACGC
Organism: Galemys pyrenaicus; assembly: GCA_019455555.1. Lineage (NCBI taxonomy): Eukaryota > Metazoa > Chordata > Mammalia > Eulipotyphla > Talpidae > Galemys > Galemys pyrenaicus. The sequence goes on along the minus strand of JAGFMF010011595.1, from coordinate 1,665,282 downwards.
AGTGGGTTGAGCAACGCACTATGAAGCAAAACGCAGCCATTACAGCACGAGTTCGATCCCTGCCACCAGCCAGAGAGGGGACCCACATGGCACGCAGACCTCTCCTGCCTCGCCTCCTGCTCCCCTCAGCAGTGTGTTTCAGTCAGTCTCCCTGTTCTGCTTCTCACTCTGTCTGGTGAATCCTCTCACCTCCCTGGACTCTGGTCTGTACCCCAGCTCTTGTATACATAAATAAATCTTTTAAAAAAAAATATGGTAGGGCGCTCTGCCCCTCCAAGTAACATATACCTGGGAGTCTTTATTCTTGACCTCTCTTTTTTCCCTAAATTAACTTTTCTTTCCAAGACAATAAATAAATAAATAAATAAATAAATAAAAAATTAAGTAGGCTTCTTATCAATCTATATAATACTTAAGTAACAGTGGTAACTGGCAAACAGGTTTGGGAACAAATGCCACAGAGACTTGCTATGTTTTCATTTCAACTGGAAGAAATGCAAGGGTGGAGGTCCATACCAGAGGGAGTCCTTGTGCAAAACACACTGTACACCACAGATGTCAGTAATCAAATGTCATTGGGGAGAATGAAAATATATGTTGATTTCAGTGGGATGATTGAGTGTAGGTTGATAAGAACATTGTGATTGCACAGTAAATGAAAAAAAGATATTGCATGGCCACTGAATCTTATTTCTGAGAAAAATATATACATGCGTGCAAATCAAGACATTAACATTGATGCTATCTTAATCTTTGTATTTTTAGCTGTTTTCTAAAAGCTTTGTAGTTAATTTTATCAGTGGGGACTGTGTTCTACATTTTTGAAATTGGAGCAAATTTAAACAGATGATTAAACTAGTGATTTGCCCCATAAATGGTGACTTAACATGTTTTATTTCAGTGCTTTTTAGATGTACTCTTTCATTTTGGCATTTTATTAAATATGGAAATAGAATTTCAAACAAGTAAATAAAGAGAATTGGAGTTTTCTTATAAATACTAGAAAGGTTACAAAGCACATGAACATAACTTGTGCTTTTCTTTTGGAACAAATCTTTGGTGTCATTGAAGCAAAGTGAGTGAGTCCTTAGAAAGCATAACCAAAGGTCTCTGGGTCGTAAGTTTATATTTTAGATTACAAGACACCTCTGCACCTATGCACAGAACTGCTATCTGCAAAAGCGGTCATCTGGGCCACCAGGGTTTCTAAAGTATTTCCTGACACCTGTGAAGTTGGTAAATATTTCCTGTTTTTGTTGTGTCTAGAGAAAACAGGAATTCACAACTTGGAAGTGATTATTAAACAAACATTGAGGATGACCTCTATATGGGCTGTTCCCAAGATGAGATTTCATTTTCTTAAAATCTATTATATTTCTCTTAAGGGAAAAAAATAATTGCATAATAGTTTGATAGTTGGTTGAATGGTGGAAGATAAACCTCACACAGTGGAGAAATGGCACCTGTATTCCTCATGATCTAGAGACAACACACTCTGAGAATTAAAATATCGGTCTAATAGAAAGCCTTCAAGAGGATACAAAACCAAGAAGATGAGCAATGGGTTTCCTGCTGGTGGCTCTGCAAACTGTACATAGTTAGCTTACTTAAAAAAGGTTTTTGGTCATCTTAAGTACGATGGAAGGATGCTAGAGTTTTTGAGTAAAAGGGAACAAGGCCCAACTCATGGAGATATGCATTGGCTCTTGACTTCCTCTGTGTTATTTAACGACTCTGTCCCCCACAGTCCGCTGTGTCAAGTGTGGGCGTTGGTGTTTGCACACAGTTCAATCGATGCCATTTGGTCCTGTGGCCTTGTCTGACATACACTAAACTTTCCAATAGGTGGCAGATGATCGTTACCATATAAGTCCACCCCATTTTGGGGGCCTTCCAAGGGTTCATTCATTGCAGCAAGACTAAAATATTTAAAATATTAAAAAAAATTTTAAATTATTTCAAAACCTATTTTATATACTTTTGAAGAGGTGAACAGAGAGGTTGAAGACAATTCACTAACTTCTAAAAGGTACATCACAGTGAGTGAAACTGCAGTTTGAAACTCTCACAATTCTACAAAAGAAGTGACTATTTTTAAAGAACAAATAATAGAGTTCTATTTAAATCTCCAGACAATTATTAGCATGCTCTTGAAAAAAGAAAAAAGGTACAATGCTTCAGGAGAATGCAAGGAGCACTACAGATGTGGCATACTTCCCTGTGTGTTATTTTTAGTTTTCTATTCCTGCCTTTTATTTTGGGACTTGGTCCGCTTCCTTTGTAGTTTCCCCTTAACTTGTTCATACCTTTCTTTCTTACAGAATGCATTTTAAGCTGCCTTTTCATTTCACCTCTCAAAGGAAACTCAAGGAATGTTGGCTAGTTCAGGAACTCCTGCTAGGCTTGGCACCAGCAGAGTTCTTGGTTTGGAAACAAATCAGGAAATCCAGGATCATGGCTGACTTTCTAGTTATTTAATGAATCAGTTACGGAGGGGTCTGAGACCAGAGAATAGCAGATTCTGAATACCATTTTCATGAAGTTGTTTCATGGTTTGTAGAAATGAGAAATTTGAAAATGAACTCTGTGTTATAAACTTATATAAAAGCAAAATCCATTTTTAAAGGTGAGGAGACAGTCTAGTTAGTCTAATTTAGGGCTATGGTACCTTTTGTCTACAAGCAGATAAGCAGACTGGTTGGGGGAGTACTCGTTCTGCTCAGGATGCAGTGTGGAGATGGAAAGTTCTAGCCTATCTTTAAAGAGCCCCATGCAGCAGTTGTGGAGATGGGATAAACACAATTGAAACACAGAGCGGTACAATTTAATTGTGTTTGTTTATTGTCTTGGTTGCAAAGCAAAGCAAAATAAAACCAAAAAGTGAAAAACACTGATTTTAGCCACCCTCAACAAAAAAGTACAATTTATTGGTGACATATGGGGCTCCTTTCCAAATGGAAGAAAAGCTACCTGCTAAATCACCTGGCTTAGGGGATTCACAGCAGCTTGGATGTGCAGACAGACATTCTCACTAGAGCACCGCTGCCAGTGCTGAGAGCTGCCACTGCCCTGTTCATAGTGCAGTTCTGCTTGATTGTTCCAAGTCTCTTTGAAACTCCTTTTTTGGGGTATAGCCCTTAGATCTTGTGGCCTGTTGTAGTGGATAGTTCAGTTGTGACAAATATTCTTCCTTGTCAGTAGGCATCATAGGTATCATTTTGGATGTGGCCAAAGCCATTCAGAGCCTTAGTTTAGCCAATGGGATGTTGATCAATTTGGGCAATACTATTTTGGTGAAAACCAAACTGGGTAAAACAACAAGGGGAGTAGGATTTGCAGGAAGGAGAGCCTTGGGAAGCCAAGAAACTCAGCCTATGGTCTTGGGGAGTTTGGAAGTAGGGGTACACCCTAGATTATTTATGTTATTGGTGCTTTTGGGGGAAACACCAAATATGTTATTCATGTGTTTTTGTGTGCTGATTGATAATTCTTGATAATTGGAGCAGAGGCACAGCCAGGTTCAGGGATCAGGATAGGGACAGGGCTGTGGTCTTGATGGTGAGAAGTACTTACCTCTTGCTGCTTTCTCCCCCTGTGCCCTAGTCTGACCATTGGTTTCTTCTTATTTTTCCTACATGATTTTATTTGGTGTCAAAGACAAAAATCATTATTATTCACAACTGATTTAATGCAAAATTGTCTTATGCTCAAACAGGAGAAAATATATACTGTCTATACATATTAAGAAAGAAAATGATAAAAATGTGATAAAATGTTAACTTTTGGGAAATATGGATGATGCTTATATGGGATTTTTTTTCCCTATCAAAAAATTTTCTGGAAGTCATAAATTAGGTCAAAGTGAATATTTAAAAAGGATGATTCGTATTTTGAGCATTCCTTTTATGCTGATTCCTTTACAATCTTTTCCTCATTATCTTGTAACAATTAGGTTGACATAACAATAATTTGAAATCCGGAAAAACTGCCACTCTTAGGAAATATGCTGAGGATGGTAACCAGCCCCTGCCTCAGGGGGTCTGAAAATCACTGCTCCTTTAGCTCCAGTTCTGCATGGGGGCCATGCCCAAAGGAGGAGGAAAGGCCAAAATGTGCATCATTAAGGGAACAAATACCTGAGTTTTGCAGGCAGAAGTACAGCAGGGACAGCATGGGCCAAGACAAAAATGGCTCTGACACCTGCAAGCAGATAAAGGCAATGATTCAAGGAAGGTGATGATGCTCAAGTGAGGTGATATGTCAGGGGTTCTGGGGAGGAGTTTCCCAGTGTGGACGTAAGACCCCTCTTAACTCTGACTATTGTTGCCTATGAAGTACACCTGCCAGCAGTTTGCTACTTTTGTTTGTTGCAATTATTTTTTAGGCACCGAAGAGTTAATGAATTGTTTGCTTTTATTCAAGCAAGATTAATCCTCCATTTTCAGAGAAATACTCTAATGGGGAGTTATATTAGCATATTTTTGTATTTCCAGCTTCTGGCGTTGGTGGCCATCACAGAGACTGCCTTGGTATATCAAGTTTGAAATTCTGAAATTGAAGATAAAAGTGTATTTTGACTGTACAATGGTGAAAATTCAGAGGGGAAAATTTGAATACAAGTTTTTACCTCTCCCCTGTCTCTTTTCCTTCTCTTGAGTGGCCCCCTCATCTAGTTCTCTATGTGTTTTGAAGTAAGGAGAAAAGTTACAAGAGGGAGACAGTTTCCTAGGGAAGAATGTGTGCGTGGACACTGGGGCAAATCTCTGATATGTTTACTGCCTGACCAGAGAGTTGAAATGTCTGTCACTTTGGGATTTCTGCTTAGAGGTCACCTTATTTGTCTTTTGAAATCACACACCTTGGGTGTGACGAGACTGCAACTCATTAGGCTGTGGGAAAAAAGTTTTCCTCTTAATGACTCGAAAACATGGGCTTGTTATTCTGAAAAAGCAGAGTGCATCCTCATTCCACACAAACAATGTGACAGGGATCTGGAGCAAATCCAAGGTTTCTATGAATAGAACTCAGCGCAGTGTTAGAGGCGCTTTGGATCCACACGGCAGTCCTGGATGCCTGTTGCTCACAAAGGAAATGACTTACCTGCTTTTGAAAGGTGGAAATTCAGAGGATTCCCTCTGGTCCTCTTACACACCACTGGGCCAGGGTTTCCCAGTTAGCATAGCACTGTCCATAAGAACAAGATGACCCTGGCACCTGCCAAGACAGGCATTTACTTTAACTGTTTTTCCAAAAGTAAGATAAATGGATTTTGACAAAGAGAGTACACAGAAGTAGAGAAATTCTGGGAGCAGCTGGATGTGTGAAGCCAGCAAGGGCCATCTGTTGGGGCTGCACTGTGTTCTGTCTGTTCCATACTTTCTTCTAGGTTTGTTTGATTACAAGGAAGAGAAGCCCAACTGGAGAGACCTAAGTTTAAAAAAAAAAGAGTCGATAGGTATGTTAAGGATGTGGAAATCTTGTAAAGTCTGACCAGACTTATGGGAATTGGGGAGGCATCTGGAATAGAGACAACTCTCTCTGTGACTTTGTTATCAAGTTTGTTAAGACTATGCCTGATCTAGTCTCCTTTCTGTCAGTTGGTTTCTTCTGCTTAACCACGATATGAATATTATAATTCCCATAGTAGCTAGTGCTAATTGAATGTTTACTCTTTACAAGTCTAGTTCTAAGCACTTTACATGTATTCAGTTGGTTAGCCTTCACAACAACCCGATGAGGCAGTGACTATTTTTATACCTATTTTTTTAGATGAGTATAGTGAGACATAGGGAGGTAGAGTAGCTTGTCAAGGATCATACAGCAAGTATGTTGTACAGCTGGGTCTCAAACTTAGGACTTTTGACTCTGTTTTGGCTTCCTGCTACTTGGGTTTTCACAAAATATTGTACAACTTCTTTTGTCAGTAATTTCTTCCCCAGGTTTACCTAACCTTTTTATTTCTAGAGTTCCAACACATTGGTTTTGAGAGGAATATTCTGCTTGGTTACAGATCAATCAGTTCATCTTTTAAAAACGATCTATCATAGCTCTTTCATTATGTATTCAAAATCTATTTTGGTGTCTCTAGGAAGTAGTAGAGTGCTTGGCATGTGGCAATAGCTCAGGGAGTATTTGTTGAATTTTTAGTTGTAAGGTGGCTTTTTTCATCAGGGGAAATTGTTTATGCCAAAATTTTCCTTCTGTGAATTCCTCTTCAACTTATGTTTCATAAGTGTGGTCTATGATGTATTAAGAACAAAGACAAATGAGGAAAGAAAGTCCCAGAACTCCTACCCTTTCTCATAGTCAAGAGGTATCAGATGTGATAAAGGTTTCCTTTCTTATGATTTATCCCCTCAGTATAAACTCTTAATGCCAAGCACGTAGGACTCAAAAACTCTTTTAAGAACACCGTGTCCAACCTTCATTTGGCAAGATCTGAACACTAAACTGCCTTTCCTGGGGCAGGCTGATTTCACCTCACAAGGGTATGGTAGCTAGTGTTTCAAGGTCAAACATAAAGTGTAGTTGTTGTGAAGGGAAATGAAGGACCTATACAATGAAAACTATAAGACATTATTAAAAGAAATGGAAAACGACACAAAGAAATAAAAGATATTGCCTGCTCATCGATTAGAATAAGTGGTGGCATTGTTAAATGACCATCTTATCCAAAGCAATACATAGATTCAATACAATTCCTAAGAAATAAAACAAATATCATTGAAATTCATGACATAACAAAGGAGCCCATATAGCTGAAGTAATCCTGACCCCCCCCCCCAAAATACAAAGAATGGTGTAGACTTCAAATTATATTACTGAGCTATAATAAAAAAAAGTATGGCATAGGAATAAAAATAGACATAGGAAAAAATATTCCATGAATAGAATTGAGAATTGAGAGCTAGAAATAAAGCCACAAATATATGGACAGTTAATCTATGACAAAGGAGGACAAAAGAATGGTGGTATAAAAGAATGAAACAAGCACTATTTCACACCATATACAAAAGTCAACTCAAAATGATTAAAAGACTTGTATGTAAGACTGAAAGCCTTAAAATAATAGAAGAAAATATAGGCAAAACACCCCACCACATACACTTCAGAGATATTTGTGGATTCATCTCCAACAGCAAGAAAAATGAAAGAGAATATAAACAATTATATATTTGTTTATATTTAAATTTAAATATATAAATGAATGTAAACAATTAGGACTACAAGGTGTAGACACAGGTGAGGTTGCAACAGCTGACTTGTAATCATTTGACTAAAATGATTGACTTTTTGCAATACATCTGCCTGGAGGGGGCGCCTTTGTGCACTTTGTCAGCCAAAAGGAGCCACCTTTATAAGTGATCTTTGGCATTTTGCATCAAACCACTAAAAAGTGTCTTTTGCCAACCCAAACTCTGAATAACCAGGGTACAGGCCTATTACTTAACTTTGGATAAACCATAAAAAGAGACAAAAATATTTCTGGGAAGAAAATCAAGGAAGTATGAAATATAGTGTCTTGAATTTGAGGAAAAAAATAAAGAAAATTCCATAGGTAGTTTATCAGAGCTCAGGTCCTTGGAATTTTATTAATCTAAAGGGGGAAAGTGCAAAAAGGAAATCACTTTTCAGATTTAAAGGCAGCTCCTGAGGTGGCAGGAAAATGGCCGAGCAACCCATTGCTGTTTGTTATTTAGGCACAATCAAAAAATATTTTTCAGTGTTGTGTATCATCTCCTGGGTATTGCAATAACTCACCACTATACCCATGGGCTCTTGGCAAACAATAGACAGGAACCAGAGAAAAGGCATGACAATTCCATCAGGGCTACTTAAATTTAATTTTAGTCCAAGTAAAAGAAACTCTAGATGGATCGTCCAAAGTGTCCACATAGTAAAAATAGACAAATTCTTTTGTAAAGAGGACTTATGACAGTAAAATGGGTTTGAAGACTTGCCTTGAATTGTTGTTTGCTTTAGTTACCACTCTGGACAGAATGTTAGCTTCTTAAAGACAGGACAGATCATTGTATATCCTTGATAAACCTGGTCCAACATTTCACATATTAGAAGAACAATAAGTGCTTAGTTATGACTGACTGAAGGAGTGAATGAATCCAGTCCCATTAATCAATCCTGTTCTTTTCATGAGATACCTTTTCACTGATTATTCATTTAATAATTGTCGTCTATGGATCAGATACTGGATCTAAAACAGAACTCATAGTTTAGGAGGACAGTTATATAGGGAAGGTAATGCAGTGGGCTAACCTCTGAAGTGCAGTGTGAATAGGTCTACCGGGAACTCAGGGAAACACTCAGAGAAGGTTAACTGAGATTTGTAGGAGCTTGATCAGGAATGATGTAGATTAAGGAAGTTTGAGGCTTATTATATGCAAAGGCATGGGCATAGGTAAGATCATGGCACATATGGGAATTTTAATTAGTTCTATATGACTAATGGACCTACCTAGAGGGTGGAGGAATTTAGACAAAGCTATAGAGGCAGCAGACTCACAATAGATTGTGCAAGGTCTTTAGTGTTATATTAAGGAGGTCATTTTTTTTTCTAACTTAAAATTAGAAGCTGGAAATTAAATGGTGGCACTGACAGTCTATTAAAAAATTTTAAAAAGCAAGGTGAGCAGTTTTGAGATGACTGATATGACATTGGTTCTTATAAAATAAAGAAAAGGATTTTAAATATATTTAGGAGATAAAATCAATAGAATTTGGCAAGCCGTCCAGATATGGGTCAAATGAGGGGATGATGTTAAAGATAGGTTTTTATCTTTGATTTTAGATGCTTAGGAAGATGTAGGTTAGGGATTGAGAATGAAAGAAAATGTTTTCCATTTGGGGTATGTTTTGACCCAATGGCCTACACAAATAGAGACTATTGGAAATAGGGTGGAATTCAGTGGAGTTTGGAGCTAGAGTTCTGCATGTACCATAACCAGAAAAATTAGTACTTAATGCTCGATAATTTTTTTCTTTGTCTTTGTGGATGGACGCATTTACAATTCATTTAATAAACACTTTTGGTTTTTACTTGCCAGTGAAACCATAGTTCTATTCATGTAATTATCTACCCTACCCTCAGTTCAGACATACATCATGATTAGTCTACATCATTCATGACAATCCTGCTCTACTTGCCAATGGCTACTGAAGGGTGAATACATGGCCCAGCTCTACAAATGAGATGCAGGCGGCAATCTGTTGGACGTGTGGTAGGAGGGGACCCTCGGCAGAGTTACAAAGAAGGAAAAGCCCTTCTTCTATATTAGACACGACCTTGTCTGGACATGACTCTTGGCAGCCATCTTGATCCCAGTCTGAAGACAAAGTCAACCCACAGAGGTGAATAAATCTAAAGAGAGCACAGAGAAAGGGAACCAGAGCCTGCGCTGTCTCCGGGCTTTTAATCCTCTTTGTTGGTTGTGTTGAGTTAGGATTTTCTGTTAACAGCAGCAAGAGTTATCCTGGAGTGTATTCTTCTGTGTATCATCTGGTAGAAGTAGACAATATACTCATCCTCAACTTGTCTTTGACAAGTAGAATGGGATTATAAGGAGTGATGTAGACTTACCTGAGTTTATATTTGAGCTAAAGAGAAGGTAATTCTCCTTGACACCAGTTCTTTGGTTTGCTCTGAATCAGGTAATGGGACTCATTTTCCTAAAGCTTGATTGTGTTTTAATGACAACAAATATCAACTGACCCAGCCTACAAACTGAGAATTAAGTCCCAGAGGTCGGAGAATTCTCCAGAGATCATTCTCCTGTGAAGATTTACCAGGATGATGAGCTACTTTTCCTAGTTGACATGAGCTCCCTTTTCTGAAACTCTTGTGGATTTCTTCAGGCTGCATCTGACTTTTATTATGTATTAGCTCTGTTTCAGCAGGCTGGAGCATAATCCCATTGTTCATAACACAATTGTATAATGATGCACTCAACTGTATATGTATATATTGTTGGAATGACAAGTAGAAGAGGAGTGTTTTCTTAGCTTTGCTAAGGTAGATATAATTCAGGAATCAAATAATGAGGATAAGTAACAGGTACAGCATACTTGAGATGTCAGGCTATTTTTCAGGTGATGGGATGACCTTAGGTCTAGAGCTAAATAAACAAACAAAAATATGAATAATAATACCCTTATGTGTATAGAGAATTTTCTGTCCTCAAAGCTCTTCTAAATAGAACATTTCTTGGATCCTTACACAGTCTGTGATGTGAGCAGACCAGAGACACTCCACACTCTCCAGTGTGGAATTAAATGGTATCTGAAATCTAAAATCTAAAATGGTATCATGGATTTGTGGCAAATAGCTTCTTTCTGTAGAAATTTATAATCGCCAAAAAGGATCAATCTACTGGCAAGGTAGAGAACTGCACACGGGCCTTTCCACACGACTGTGTAAAACTATTTGTGAAAGTGTGGCCCTAGGGGTAGCAGACCCACTGAGGAACAAACCCAAAGAGATTTCTCGGGGTAAGGTGACCTGACATGGGTTGGGGTGTTTCATTATAGCAAATATGTCTGTTATGGGTACTTTAGTTCATCTTTTGCAACTCACATTAAATTTTGTTCAGTCTGGTACTATAACAGTCTTTTTTTTTTGTGACTCCAGAATAGGGAGGAGTGTGTGTAGTCAGCTATAGTAAAGAAAGGGTAATCCTAAGGCTGAATGAATGAGGAAACAGGTGGCATAGACACTAAATACTGCTGTTAGATTTAAAATTTGTTAGCTTGTTTGTTTTGCAATTTGCAGAAATGTGATAGAAAGCAAAGTAAATGTAAAAAATTTAAATATATTTGGGGTCAAATATTAGTACAAAGAATTTTGAAACTATTTTTGAGAATGGAGTGCTTACCAAAAGAATGATTGCATTTTAAAAAATTCAGCCAAAAGATCTGTAGATAGACATTTTTCAAATTTCCTATTCTATGGTTTCCTATTCTTTGTGGTTTCTAAGCCAGTCATTAACTTGACACTTACTATGTTCAGCCTAGTATTTATTTCATACAGAGTGTATTGCCAGGAGAGCATTTTATTTTATGTTGAGTGTTTGTTTTTTGAAAATAGAATATATTTATAACTTAATAGTCAAGAAAAAAAGTTATGGTAAAACCACATTGCCACCAACATTTTAAAAAGGTCTCCAGAGATAACAAAAATTTAACAGAAGGAAGAAAAACAAATTAAAAATTTTAAATTACAAAGTTATGTTTTATAATTTAAAATGAGTTCCCATTTTTTCCTGTTTTTTACAGTTAAAATGTGAAAGAAGTGTTACTTTAAGAAAACAGAAATCCATTTTTCTTTTTGTTCTTGAAAATAAAAATAGTAAAAGACTTCTGTCAAATCACCAAATAAGTTCATGATCAAGTAATCCTATGTGTGCAAGACACATATATTGAGAAAATAAAAAAGAAAGCCAAATTAAGAAATAAGTATCCTTATAAAATGGAAGATGCCTAAATGTGGTGAGGAGGGTGCAATCCATGTTCCTGCCTTGCTCTGGGTGGGAGCTGGGCTAGCTGGGCACATCTGCAAGACAGGGAACAGGAATCAGACTACGTGAAGTGGTAGTGGGAAGGGCCTAGAACTTTGGTGGTGGGTTAATTCACCTCTACACATAGAGGTGAATAGGTACCCTCAAAGTTATACAGTGTTGTAAATCAATTGCAATGCATTAAAAAAAATAATAGAAATGAGAGAATAGGATGAGCTTTCAAAGAAGAAAAGTGGTTGAAGTTCTGCCAGGAGCTACACTTTGAGGAAGCTTTAAATCAGGAAAAACCAGCCTATGTGTCCTATGAACCAAAATGCCCTTTGACAGGGTAGATCTAATATCTCTCCAGAAAACATCCCTGATCTGCTACTTTGTGTGGAGGGTCAAGGCCACCCAATGACCTCAAAGGAAAAAAAAACATTAAATGGGAAAAGGAGCCTGGAGGAGGAAGAGAGAAGAAAAACCCCATCAAGTCAAAATCCTAAAACTTTCCACTCAAAGCTCCACCTATACACCAGAATTCCAAAACTCATGCTAAGAAAAAAAGACATCTAATAAAACCAGCAACTGCAGTGTGAATTTTCTAAAAATGAAATTAATTAAAATCCTGAAATTAATTAAAATCCTAAAATCCATTTAGAATTTTACACAGAAATCATAAATGCATGCAACCTGAGTAAAAGAAGTATATTAAGAATAGATGGTTATTTGAAAACAAAACAAAACAAAAAACAAAAGCCAGAAATGTGGGAAATACAAACTACAATCATTACATAAGTAAAACCTGGACAGGCTAGAGATAGAATTATGAATAAGTAGTGGTACCAAGCAATTCAGCAGTAATGCATGATATAGAGAGAAGTAAAAATCTTAATGAGCTATGGAGAGCTATATTGGAGACTCTTAGTCTTCACTGAAGACTCTTCTCCTTCATTGGCATTGTAGATGAGTTCAAGAATTATAGAGAAGTAAAGAGTTAAATGATGAATTAAGAAAGAACATGGGGGCCTCCCTGGTGGCGCAGTGGGTTAAGCAACGCACTATGAAGCAAAACGCAGCCACTGCAGCACAAGTTCGATCCCTGCTGCCCGCCAGGGAGGGGACCCACATGGTGAGGTAGACCTCTCCTACTGTGCCCGCTGCTCCCCTAAGCAGTGTGCTTCGGTTGATCTGCCTGTTCTGCTCCCCGCTCTCTGTGGTGAATCTCCTCACCTCCCGCACGCCTCTGGCCTGTATCCCAGCTCTTGCGTGCATAAATAAATAAATCTTTAAAAAAAAAAAAGAAGAAAGAACATGAGTTCTCAGATTGAAAATGTACTCTGAAGGGGTAAGTTCACACTTAGATACACCATAGTAAAACTGCACAACAGTATAAATAATTAACAAAATAGAGAACCAAATTTACAGTTTTTAGAGTGAAAAGACAGATGATTCAAAAGAATTGCAATTAGTCTGGGATAGTTACTGGGTCAGCAGAGTTTTTATTAGCAACAATAGATGCCACCAGATACCTTTGGATATCTTAAGTGTTTAAAGGAAACAAGATTTTCACATTCAGATAAACCCTCACTCAAGGATAAGGACAAAATAATGGCATTTTCTTCCATACAAGAGTAAAGGAGTTTACCTTCCATAGTTTCTCAGTGAACAAACTGCTATTGTATTTACTTAAACAGAGGAAAAATGAACCTAAAGAAAAACTATACAATTAAATCTACAAATTAAAGACACAACTATCACTGTTTGTCCCTGCTAGTGGTCACCTACCAGATTCAAGTTCTCTTCCCATCAAATGTTGATAACATGGGCTCTTGGTATTTAGAGTTCTTGTAAATTATCATCCTGGCATACTCTGGAGCCATGTATATACCGCACCTAACACCACGACGTCTCAGCTCCAGCACCTCCTCACCATCTCACTTCCCTTTGCTTACTAAATCCAGTCTGCTTCAGATTATAATCACTTATAACTGTTCTACCTTCAAAATGTCTAATTCATACATTTTTCTCTCTGACTAGTCCAAGTCTATCTTCTTACAGTCTGCTTGTCCAATTTCTCATATCATCAACACTTAGAAGTCAATTTCAATTCCAAACCCGTTAGCTTTTCTATGTCTCCATTCTCATATTTAGCTGGGATTTTATGGTACAATGATGAAAGAGGAAAAAATAAACCTCATGCCACTTGAATCCTTCACTTTTAACTTCATTCATCTGATGAAACCCTAATATAGGAAAAACCCATTTTCTATGTCTCCAGACCACCACTTGAGATGTTTATGTACTAGAATTGGGTTTACTGCAAACAGCGCGCAGAACTAATTCACAAAATTGTATGGTCTCTAGATGTCTAAATACCCTGACATGTATCAGGTATTAATAATCATATCTAAACTGATATTTTAACCTCCCATTCTAAGCCAGCTCTTTTACACTCTCCATCACTTTTTCTTTCTTTCTCCATCACTCTCCATATCCAGTTACTTAACAGGTCTTATTTTTTCTAAGTTTAAAACGACTCTTAGGGCCTCCCCTGGTGGCGCAGTGGGTTAAGCAACGCACTACGAAGCAAATCGCAGCCACTACAGCACAAGTTCGATCCCTGCTGCAGGCCAGGGTGGGGGACCCACATGGTGTGGCAGACCTCTCCTGCTGTGCCCGCTGCTCCCCTCAGCAGTGTACTTCTGTTGATCTGCCTGTTCTGCTCCCCGCTCTCTGTGGTGAATCCTCTCACCCCCTACACCTCTGGCCTGTACCCCAGTGCTTGTATGCATAAATAAATAAATAAATCTTTAAAAAAAAAAAAAAACGACTCTTAGTATAGTCTTCTTTCAGTACCACTGCTTTTTTTCCACCATCTTTCACATGCACTACAGAAATAGCTCCAACTTTGGGCTTCATTTTTCATATACATCAGATTATGTTATTTCTACTGTTGATGAAAGTCTGCCAACTCACCAGTACATGGAGAGTTCTCAGCAAAGAGTTTTCAGTCTTTTATATCAGTTCCCTAAAACCTTTCCAGACTGGCCTCCTTTTTCTCCTCATGTGTTTCACTCTGGTCACAGTTCATGATTGTGTGTCCTGGAATGTAGACTGTTCTGTGTTCCCTTCTTGGCACTGTTCATGTTGTTTCTTTGACAATGAGAGCTCTTCTTTTATGTCTTCTGATCTGTCTTATCCTCTTTAACCTTTGTCTGTGGCTACATCTACAAATGGACGTATGCTTTTGTCTATTAACATATACATATATACTCAGTGTACTGGTGAATGTTTAATAACCAACTTTCTGGGGGGAAAAAATGTCTTGGTTTTAGTGTTTGCTGATGTCCATGGTATAAATATCCCACCACGGCTGGTCAAGCTACCAATTTGTTGTCACTGGATATTTCGAAGGAAAGAGGAGAGAAAACAAATAAGCAGCAGGCAAGTTGGCAGTTAGCAACTCTAAGTGCTATTGCCCCAGGACACAATATTGATTTACATCCTTTTCTATATTTCTGATTCACTTTTCAGGTTTACCTGACCTACATATTTTTTTTTTTCTGAAATGAAAAAAATTATATACCCAGAGAAATGCAGAGATGTTAATTTTGTGAGGGTCACTTTCATTGTAGGAAATAAAAAAGTGGAAAGTAAAAACCTAAGAATAGTTTAACTGCAATTTCCATCAGTATATAGAGGTCTATCCTGAAAAGCTTTTCTTATTGATGGAATTTCAGTGCACATTGTGTCCAAGCCTATAATACCTCTCTCCAGTAGAACTTTGAATAATGATGGAAATGTTCAATAATTTATACTGGTCATATGCTAGCCTCTAGCTATATGTGGCAAATATGGCTAGTGTGACAAAGAACTGAAATTTTAACTTGAATTCAATTTAAGTTAATGTAAATTTGAATTGCCATGTGACTGTTGGCTACCACTTTGCCTAGTACAGTTCTAGAAAGTCATTTGCTGATGTCAGTCTGAAGACTCATGTTTTGTAAGAATCCTTATAAAAAAGACTTCTTCACAGTTGTATTTTCCTGAATATTTTTGAGAATAACAATTTTTTTCAATAAAAGGGACATTGAAAGACATGATGAGTGTGTATTTAGATAATGAGAACACTGAAAAACTTAGGTACATTTTACATCTTTCCAAGTTTTAAGAAGTCTCAATCTGGTAGTTAAGTAGTACGGTTTTCTACTTTCATGGGTACTTCAGCCCATGAGAGTCTAAATCTATATTAATTAGACTAACTATAGTGTTATTTGGCAGGTGAAAAAAACCAAATTTTAAATTCTTATATTTCAGAGATCAGAAAAATCGATTATTTCTCATCAGTAAATCTCTTACATTGTTCTCTATTTTAGTACCAGCTCTTTCCAGGGCATGGAATGTAATGCACAGTCACTAAGTTAGCTCTCTGAAGCATGTGGGAAAACAGAACAAATGAATGATAACCAATTGTCTGTATACAATTCTTCAGTGTTTGTCCTTGCAGGAGTGGCCAGTCCCTGATGAAAACATATTTGTGAGGTCCCCAGATGATATCCCATGACTGTGATAATTGTCACATGCCTGTTTATTTTTCCCTTGAGAAACTGAATGAGTAAAAAAAAAAAAATCACAACTAAACAAAAGCATATCAATAACAGGAAACTGTTGGTGAGAAATACCCTGATGTTCCTGTAAATTCACGTCACCAGATTCCCCAGGGACAAAGGTGCATGAACTGCATGGGTAAATAATTATGATTTAATACAGAGGCCTTGCAATGCTGTTTACAGTAAAACAACAAAAAGGAATTGTTTCTGGAGGTGCAAATAAGCAAATAATAGAAACACATATCAATATAATCAGGAAGTGGTGATGTTATGTCTAGGTCAGCTACTAGAAAAAAATTTGTAATCTATCAAAGTATCTCCTTTGCCATTGCAAGCAGTACAAGGTGGAACCTTAGAATGAAGAGAATCCCTCATCCACGGGGTGATTAGAAATGATGGAGAAAATGCGATATGGACAATTTCTGAAAAGTCTCTGCATTCTGCTAAGTCTGTTTGCAAGGTTTTATTCTTATGGATGATGAGAGAGAAGATGACAACAGTTTCTCCCTTCTTCTAGGGCCTCCCTGGTGGTGCAGTGGGTTAAGTAACGCACTATGAAGCAAAACGCAGCCACTGCAGCACAAGTTCAATCCCTGCTGCCGGCCAGGGAGGGAACCCACATGGCACAGCAGACCTCTCCTGCCTCGCCCACTGCTCCCCTCAGCAGTGTACTTCAGTCCATATGCCTGTTCTTCTCCCTGCTCTGTCTGGTGAATCCCCTCACCTCCCGTGACTCTGGCCTGTACCCAGCTCTTGTGTGCATAAATAAATAAATCTTTAAAAAAAAAAAAAGACTATCCTAGAAGAGCAGTGGCCATGTGCTGAGAATGCACATCTACACATGCAGGCGTGTCCAGCTAGAAGAGAAATGGCCATGCTTTAGCTACTCAGCTGTGTCCAAATGTTCAGTTCTTTCCCTCTCTTCTTATTATTATAAATGATGTTTTTCTTGATGAGAGTGGGAAAAACAAATTTCCTTTTTTTTCTTTCAGAATCTATTTACTATAAAAGAACATTAAGGCCTGTGTTTTGTGGCCTAAAGAAAAGTCTACCATATTGTTGGGCAAGTTGTGGGTAAGAAGAGGCAGAATGAGCAACAGTGAGCACCAAGAAATTTGGGCAAGGGGGTAGAAGTTACAAAATTGTTCACAGCATGTCTAGTACACTGAAAGTATATGATTTTATTCTCATGACCATCTTACTCTCAATGTTGTTTGCTTGTTACAGATAAAGAAATAACTCAGGAAGATTAACAGCTTGAATGAGGTCAGTATGTACTAGACTGGACTCTTGGTTTGAGCTCCTTTACTGGATCTTCCTTTTCTTTTAATGATGGTTTGTCCATGTCTCAGTCCTTGGATATCCTCTCTATCCCCATTCATTCCTTTGGTCATCTTATCCAGTCTCATGATTTCAAATACCATCTAGATGCAATAAAAGTGCATTTCCAACCTAAACTTTTTCCAAGAAAAGAGGGTGACCTTAACTCCTCAAGACTAATACATCTAATTGCCTACTTGGCATCAACTCTTAGATTTCTAATAAACTTCTTGAATTTACCATGTCTAAAGCTGATCATTCACTCCTTGTCAGTCAGGCCTAGTGAGGAAAACAAAGGGCACTACGCACTTCAACCCAGGAAGGTTTCATAGGTGGCAGAAGGCTGGGAGTGGAAGGGATCTGGAGATGAGAAAGGAAGGAGTGGTGTGCAGAAGTCAGGAGCTGCTTGCTCTCCCCTGAGGAGCATACAAGCTTGTACTGTAGAAGAGGCTATTGTGTTAGGAGTGGATCTGCTGGATAGTGCCCAAACTGCCAGAAATCTGCCATCTCTGTGTGGGTAGCTGACTTCTGGAATCTCCCCTACCCACTCTCATTTCAGCAACTGCCAGCCATTATTACATTGTCTTAGAAGCAGAAAGTTTCCCTCTCTTTCCCACCTTCTGATTTCCCACCAGAGCCTTTTAATAGAAATGAAAAGAGCAAGGGAGTTTGAAATATGTACTTTGCAAACTCCTAGGTCCAGAAGTATAAAGCAGAGTATAGATAAGCAAGTATGGAGTTGAGAGACAACAGTTAATAACAGACAGAACCTCCAAATCTGCTCCTTTCCCAATCTTCTCAACTTCAGTTGAGGGTAATCCCTAACTTCCAATTGCTCACATCCAAAATTTTGATGATATCCTTGCCTTCCTTTTCTCTCCCACACTATAACCAATCCACTAGGAAATATTGTTAGTTTCACCTCTGGAACATATCCAAATCTGATCACTTCTCACCACCTTGGCTTGAGTCATCTCATCTCTTGTCTGGGTTGTTACAATCTTCTAACTGGTTTCCATGTTTCTCCTGACCCCCCAAAGTCTTCTCAACAGGACAGGCATAAATCAGACTATGACATCACTCTGTCCCTAAACCTTCCAGTGGAATTCCTTTTCCCTCTAGAGAAAAGCCGATGTTTTAAAAATGACCTCTAAAGTCCTTTCTTCTACCCGGTTACCCCTCTAATCGCAGTGTAAACACCCCAGTTAAAACTTCAGCCTGGGGCCTCCCTGGTGGCGCAGTGGGCTAAGCAACGCACTATGAAGCAAACCGCAGCCACTGCAGCATGAGTTCGATCCCTGCTGCTGGCCAGGGAGAGGACCCACATGGCTTGGCAGACCTCTCCTGCTGTGCCCGCTGCTCCCCTCAGCAGTGTACCTCCGCTGATCTGCTTGTTCTGCTCCCTGCTCTCTGTGGTGAATCCTCTCACCCCCCACACCTCTGGCCTATACCCCAGTGCTTGTATGCATAAATAAATAAATCTTTAAAAAAAAAAACTTCAGCCTGACCCTGATCAGCATTCCTGATCCACTTAATTCTTTCTATAGCACTTATCACCCCCTAACATACTGCAGAGGTTATTTTTTTCATTTAGGTTGCAGTATAGTTTCTTACCTCAGCAACTGTATATGTCACCCCATGCTCAGCACCAAATATCCAGTCACCATCCATGACCAATATAATCTCTCTCTTTGTAATACCTCTGCTTTGGTAACCACCATTCTGTTGTTAAGTCTCAGGGTTTGCTTTTGTTTCATTTGTGCAATTCCTTCTTTATTTATATTCTACAAATGAATTAAATCTTATGGTCCTTTTCCTTCTGACCTATGCCTCTTTGTATAATACCCTCAAGGTCTATCCAAGTTATTGCAAATGTCAAGATCTCATCTTTTTAAGGTTGAATAGTATTTCCATGTAGATATACCATATCTTTTTAATCCATTCACCTGTTATAGGGCATTTGAATTGTGACTAGTGCTGCAATAGGTTTTTTATTACGTTTATTGATTGCTGTCTATATCCTCCTTATAGAACATAAGCTCCATAATGAAAGGGCTTTTAGTTTACTTTGCTGATGTTTATATCACAAAAACTAGAATAGTGCCTGGGACCCTAAAAGTAATTACTGAATAGTCAGTAATTACTTATGATTATTAAAATCAATTTAAGAATTGAACATAACTGTTAAAATCAATATTCACTGTTATACATCAATATAAACATATAAAATAATGTTATAAAATATATTTATGTCTACATCAACTGAAGGAGAAGGGAAAGGAGAAGGAATGCTGAGAGAGGGAAAAAGTAATGGAGGGAGGAGGTATAGAGAAGAGGAGCAACCCTTTTAAAGAAGTTTTCTAGGAATGGCACAATATCACAACTGTGGCTTTCAAACCACACCTTTCATTTCCCAAAATACTTACCCTAGCATCTTGTCCTTGAATATTTTGGATTTTCATATTCCATTTGGTTGGTTCTGGCCTTCAAATAATCAACACATGTCTCTGGAACGTCCAGGAAATGCTGGGCAAAAGTGGGAGTAAAATTTTTAGATAATTTTAAATGTGTGATGAACTCTTACATGCCTAGCATAGCGTTTTCTATGCTCCATCATCCTTTGAATTCTATACTCGTAACTGCCTGTCCTTTATAACACTTGCTGAATTTTGTTAGGTCTTGTAGTTGTCTGGGCATTTGTCCAACCTCTCTGGGGTGAAGGAATTGAAGCAACTAGCCTGTGATGTATATTCTCACTCCATTACTGGGATACTCCTAAAGGGAAATAAAAGAAGGCAAGTGAGGTGATTGAATCTTCTTGTCGACAAAACTGGTCTTCTGGGATATAGACTACTACTTCTTAGGGGGACAGTCTTTCTCTATGGATTGGTCTTAGCAGGCTATCTTAGGGAAACATACCTGGGATCTATGAATTTATGAGGCATGGTTTCCTGAAGAACAGCTTATAAACTATATTGTTTCTCAGTATAAACCAGAGAATTATAACTTATATGTTCCCTGTTATGTCAGGTGACCCTTGACTCTCACTTTGTCTTTACTCAGCCGGAAGCACATGTTTAGTGTAGGAAGAAGGAGCCATATAATACAGGCCAGACTTCCCTCTGCTTTGTCTGCTTCCCAAATATTGTATCCTTGAATTATTAATTAAGCTAGCTATTGGGTAAAATCTGACACGTGAATTTGAATTGAACATCTAATCCTTTGTGTTGGTTCACTTTCCTATTAGACCATAAACTCAAAGTAAGAACAATATGCAGTTCTGCTCTGAGACCTAACATTGTGTCTTTAATGTGGTAACTTTCATAAAGCACAATGATTAAATGCAATATATTAAAGGATTCCTGGGTTGTAATATGTTCAAATGGTGAAAAGTTGATGGAAAATAAATTTATACAAAGAGAAACGATGCTCTTGCCAATAATCTGGATATTACTGTACCAGTCTCCCAACTCTGAGCATGTTTTTTAAATGTAAATGTGGTTTATTTCCACATTTAACTTGACATTTCTTTCTATGAACACAATGAAGGTTTGTAAAATGGTCTGGGCTTTAAAGAAATTTCCATTTAAATTGAATCATAGGGCTGTGAACATATTTTTTAAATGCTGCTTGACCATTTTGGTTCATAGCAGGTCATCAATCATTATCTGTATTTAGTAGTGCCAATTTTCATTTCCCTCAATCTTTACCACATTCATCATTTGCAGTTCAAACTGACCCCCTTGGAGAAAAAGTAGTTTATGTCTTTCTCTAATGAATGAAGCAAATTATCTGGGCATGAAACCTCAATTTGTTCCATTGTGGTTGCAAGTATGAGAGTGCATATTCTCATCTTCATCTGGGACAAATGGTCATAAATTTGGATTTAGGTGGCATGTTTGGGGGAATTTATAGGTGCTGTGTGCCTCAAAATATCTCCTTTATGGAATACAATTTTGCCCCAATTACCAAGTCTACTATCATTCCTTTTTATTAAGGGATTTCTTTTTATTTCTCTAGAGAGGACATTGATAAGTACTCGAGTGTAATGTAAAAAGGGCAACCTAATAACACGATGATCTGTTGACAGATGGAATAGGTAATGTCTCTTTTGGATTTCCCCTAAAGGCAGACTCTTCGTTAGGCAAGGACTCCAATTCAGTCTATGTATTTGGGAAGTGATACCAGAAGGTGGGAAGAGAAAGAGAGAAAAGTCAGACAGTGATGGGAGGAAAGCCAATAAAGGCCTTGTTAAAGAAAAAATGACTGGTTTTCCCAATACTGAAAAGTAATATTTCTATCAAATGCTTAAGTCAAAATGTAGTAAAGCAAAGATGCGATTCCCATTAACATATATGGGAAAAAATTTGAATATTTCTATATCCCCCAAATAACCTACCACATCCTACCAAATAACACATAAACCCTAAAATCACTCTACCATAGTAAATGCAGGAATGAGATGACACATCCACAGCAAAAGAAATTCCCAGGGGAGGAGCTTGACAATGTCAAAAATAAGACAGAGGTTTATGAAACCTCTTGTCCAGCCTGATTTCTCTTCCATGATTGATTTCTTATTTGATGGGTCACCCAGGTACAGGCCCTTGTCCGCTAACTTATCATTAGCTTCCTCTTTTCTATGGTGCTTTCTAGGGCATTTTAATACATCTGTGTGGGTGTGGGGTCAAGTGTATGCGAACCATCTTTTCCACACTGGGGCAGGATCGGGGACACAGCTCAAAGCTGGTTAGCACTTTATACCCCACTTGTTTTTTTCTCACTAGCTTTTAAACTTTCAGGATGACTTGGGTCCTATGATGTTTTTTTCCAGCAAGACTGGAAAAAATAGGTCTGCTTTTTTGAACAGATACATCTACATTTTACTGTGCTTTGCACCTGATTTCTTTTGAATAGGGTGTTTTAAGCTTCTCCCCAGATTCTACCCAGGTCTTCATGATTTCCTACCTAAATGTATCTGTAGTCTTATAGATTATTTTCCACTTCCACTTCCTAAACTCTTATATTAATTTTTTTCTATCAGATCTCATATTACTCCATTATCATGATCAAAATTATTTAGTGGTTTTCTAATGCAAACCAATTTAAGTGCAAATTTTTAAGTTGAGAAATCAAGCTTTTCATGATATAGCCCAGCCCAATGTCATCAAATGCTTCCAACTACACGATTGTTACATGGAGGTTGCAGTCAATCTATGGGTTCTTTTCCCCCAATCAACAGACTTTGTTCAGTCAATAGACTGCTTTTCTTAAATTACTAACTAGTTGTTCATCTTTAGACATTGAGGTACATTCACACACAAAAATATAGATTTCCAGCTTCTTGTGAAACACTGAGGATATGGCAAGGCTGGGGCCACATTCCTGTGGGTTACAATCAGCTGGGTATTGGCGCTGTCCTGACAT
This sequence comes from Galemys pyrenaicus, assembly GCA_019455555.1. Taxonomy (NCBI): domain Eukaryota; kingdom Metazoa; phylum Chordata; class Mammalia; order Eulipotyphla; family Talpidae; genus Galemys; species Galemys pyrenaicus. The sequence continues at coordinate 1,642,415 of JAGFMF010011595.1, read as the reverse complement.
CCCCAAGGTTCCCCAGTCCCCTTATCTTTCTTATGGCTCTTATATTTAAAATTTTTGAACTTCATAGATTCATAACTTCATAACTTCAAAGTCCTATCTATCCACCTTGCCAGTCATTCTTTTGTACCATTACAGGTCCTCTTCCTCTTAACTGTCTCGTTTCAATGTTATTGAGTAGTCAGTTCTGGGGAGATGTAACGACTTCTCTGCTGGTACAAATTAACCATCCTTTCCTCCTGCACATACCAATTTGCCCTGTTTTCTGACCTGGGGTTTCTTGTGCACGCTAAACAATGATGCATGGGAAATCCAGAAATGAGGAAAGTAAACCATTGGCAAATGGAATATGAGAACTAGTGGATCTACTTTCCTCCTCTAAATTAACTGCTCAGTGATGTTATCAGACTTCAGAAGTTGACTCACTGGGATTGTTTGTCACATTTAGCAGCAGCTAATTCAATACATATTCTGTATATTGGCTCTTCCCTCTCCCCTGTAAACACTGCTTACATCTGACTGTTGCTCCCTGGGATTATGTGCCCTAATATCACAGGAGCACAAAAGCTTTTGCCTCAATGCTGATGTCTGAAACTCTGGCTAAGGTATTATTTTATTGGCAAATACAGTACCTCTTTGGGTAAAGCAGTCACGCTTAACAACACTTTGTCATGCCTGAGGTGACATGGAAGCCACCATGGTGAGCTACCAATAATTTTAACTAATAACCCCTTGGGCATTTGCTCCATATTGAGAACTACTTTGGGATTGGGAAGAGGGCAGGAGGGGGGTGGAAAAGGGATAGATTATCATTAAATAAAGGGGAAGGATTGTTAGATTCAGAGGATTTCTTTTCTTTTTTTTTTTTTAAAGATTTATTTACTTATGCATACAAGAGCTGGGGTACAGGCCAGAGGCATGGGAAGAGAGAGGATTCAACAGAGACAGAGAGGGAAGCAGAACAGGCAGGTGGACTGAAACACACTGCTGAGGGGAGCAGCGGGTGAGGCAGGAGAGGTCTGCAGCAACATGTGGGTCCCCTCCCTGGCCGGGGATCGAACTTGCGCTGCTATGCAGCAGATGCTTCACAGTGTGGTGTTCAACCTGCTGCACCACCAGGGAGGCCCTTGTTTTCTTTTATCAATTTAATTATTCTCTAGTTATCAGAATTTCTTTTCCAGCTTGCCCATGAACTGTAGCTCCTTGTCATTCTATGCAGTCATTGTAATTGACCTCGAGGAAATACTGCCAATAATCTGCCATTGGAGCATAGAAGGTGGCCCTGCAAAGGGTAGGAAAATAGCATCCACAGATCTTGTTCTAATCCCTAAAAACTGTGTTTGTTTATATTCAATTTTGACCCTATTTGAATGTAGTGAAATGTATCATTGATTGAAATGAAGCTAGTGGAAATATTACTCTGGCCCGAACATTGACAGTGGTGTCCCCAACTTCATAAGGCCAGTAGAGCTGCATATTGTCATTTAAGGAAAACACTTGATTTTAATATCTATATTTATCCATCTTATCCTGAAAGCAAATATCAGGTTTGTAGAGTAGGGACAGCAAAAACCACCTTATGTTGGAATGTTAGTGAAAATGAGAGAGCAAGGACCTTTGAAAATTTGCACATCAATAAAGGAAAAACAGTGGTATTAGTCTGAATCAACTTTCTAAAATTAATTATTTTTTAAAAGCAGTTTTAGGTTTACAACATTGAGAGGAAGGTACAGAGATTTCCCATTCACCCCCTGCCCCAAAGTCTGCAGAGCCACCCCCATTACTCACCTGAATGGTGCTTTTCCTTTTTAGATGATACTCTCTACATAGTGCAATTGCAAATGTCTTAAAGTTGTAATTTTTTTGTCTGAGAGATGGGGATGCAGCAAACTTGGAGGAGAGGTATTTTCAAGCGGCAATGAACTGCTAGACATTTACCACAGGTGGTTATAATTCTTTCTCCCGAACCCAGATGGGGAAAAGATTAGTTAGCTTTTGACTTTCCTCTTCTTTTCAGAATCTGTTTTCTAATTTTGAATAAAACAGAATAGGGACCTGAGAAGTCATATGTTTAGGAAAAAACCTACTTAAGCATTTATTACTTTATAAAACAATATAAAAATAAGTTTGCTGATATGGATAAAATGTAAGAATTTATTTTTTCTTCTTTCATTAGGATACAATGACTAAATAAATTTCTGTCTCTTTAGTTTCCAGATGTCTTACCTATCTGTTCTCTGGTGGGTGAACTATTTCCACTAGGGAATTATTATTTTTTCCCAGTTTCATTCAGAATAACTGGAAGATATCAGTTTATGTATAAGCTTAAAGCATATAGCTTCATGGTTTGATTTATTTAGATTGTAAAATGATTATCATAATAGGTTCAGCAAACATCCCTCTTCTCAGGTAGATACAATAAAAGCAAGAAGAAAAAAGGGAAAAATGTTTTTCTTGGGATGAGAACTCGTAGAATTATTTTAGCCAACTTTAATACTAGGAAACTACATACCACACAGCAGCATTTCCTAGAGTCATTAAGCTGCCCATTACATCTCTAGTACTTATTTATCTTATAATTGGGACATTTTACCTTTTATTTTCCTCCAATTTGCTCTCCTCCCATAGAATAGTACTTTACTTTTTATCAAGGATGAATTTACACTATCACATCATAATTGCTGAAAGTCCATCGCTTACCTTCTGTTTTAGCCTTGCGCTGTGTGTTCAGTGGGTTTGGATGCATGTCTACTGGCAGCAAGAGACACACAGAGCTGGTTCTGCTTCCATCCCATCAGGGTGGCCATAGTGCTTGGACTCTGTGGCTACTATCCGGTATTTGGAAGTCCACTCCCTTGCAGTTATTATGAAGAAATATATAAATTGATTTATACTCATGAAAATACTATTTAAATAGTGATTACTCTTTTTGGTAAAGAATCCAAAGTAGCCTGTGTCTGATAAAATGAATGAATCAAGACATTGAAAGACTGAAAAAATTGATTGCAACAAAGTACATCAGTAGGGAGGAATTTGGTCTCGTGATCGGTGGCTTGGGTCTTAGGCTAACAATTATAGATTACTTAGTGAACATCGCAAGGCTGGTCATTTTGCTGGGTGGGTGGTCTGAATATACAGGCAGTGGGAATTTAATAAATATGTTCTGTTTCTGTGGATGCCGATGGTGGTGGTGATGACTATGAGCATATCAAGGTCACTGCACATATAAGATTTGTACATGAAAAAGCTCAGGATGATTGCAAAAACTTAGCCACTTTTCTAATGATGCGCTTTGGAGGTCTAGTAGTATCTAGAGTCCCTGGTGAGTGAGCAATTATTTTCCAGTGATCTGGCTCTATCCTATGGATTTCTAATTTACTGCCAACTGTGGAGCCAATCAGCAGGTATTTGCAGTGGAATCTTGCTGGTTGTCTGAACATTGGCCTGACAGCTGTATCTGGAGGCCCGCAGACAATTAGTCACACAGCTGTTTCAATGAGCCAGTTTTCCAGGGACTCAATGATGGCCTGAGGGCTTGTGAAACCATCTTGTGGGTTTGAACAGAGGACAATGGACCACATTTCAATATTCAAGACACACGGTTACTTTGACTTACAAGTTTCCAGGCAAATAACCGAAAGAGTTTTAGGGGAAAGCCAGGTGAAGCAAAGCGAGAGATTGCATCATCAAGTAACACTGCCCGTGGTCTTCTAAACATCTCTGGTGTCAGTTAATGGCTCCTGGAGCAAGTACATTGAGATTTTCATGCTGTCAGGATGCTAGTTAGTAAGTCACTAACATATTTCAATAAATTAACATATGTTCTGGTAACAAGTCACATCTTGGAATTAGTTTGATTCTTGTTTTCTTTTAAAGTAATCTCTATTTCTTGAGGCAATACAACAGGACTACAGTGGTAACAAAATAATCATCTCTGGTTCAGCCTCATAAGGAAAATCACTTGGTCCTCAGTTCATTGACACAGACTGAAAAATAACCCTTTTTTTTTTTTTTTTTTCAAGGGGTCTGACATGTGCTCACTAGTGGCTGATACTACTCCCTCCTGCTTCTATTGTCTTGATTAGGGGTCCCAGTCTCTGGGACATGAAGTTGCTTGCTGTCTGGTCAAAGGCTGGTTTTGGTGTCAGAGGATGGGGTTAAGACACCGTAAGTTGGATGCAAGTTGGATGTCAGTCCCCCACCCCACCTTCTAATTAACCTTTATAATACCGGTAGCTTCATTTTCCTACAATACAGTTCTTGGGCTTTACATTTTCTGCATGGTTATTAATCTAAGAAATTCCTGATGGTAAGGACTGTTGTGTATGTGTGCTTTTAAACTTTAATCCCTATTTCTTTCAAAGTCTTTGACATCCTCAGGCCTTTCCACCGATAGAAATCACTGTCTCAACTTTAAAGTCAAACAAATGGAAGACAAACATAAAAAAACTTATTTTCCTTTAAATAAATTCAAATTTCTCTTTCAGAAATTCAGAAAGAGCTATTATGCACCTGAATGTCCCCAGACTGGGCAATAGGAGTTGCCATGATAGAATGCTTGTACCTTACTTTTAAGGGTCTTACAGTCAAATGGGAGTAAGTGGCTCATTTATGAAACAATTAGAACAATACAACTGCAAGAGAAAAATTAAGACATGAAATGTTCACTTGTAAAAATAAAATTAGGCTCTATGGACAGCATGGAGTTGGCACTGAGGACCAAAGATTGGTAGATTGAGATAGGTGGGAGCTGGGGAGAGGTAGTTTCATTTTGGTTCAGTCATGCTTTGTTCTGTCATCTTTAACTCTCTGTCACAGTCTACTTTATTACTGAAGGTCTCATTCTGAAAATTCTGCATGTACACTGGCCCATTCTGTTAAATCCAGAAATTCAGTTCGGAGCTTTCACCCGTCCCCCCTTGGCAGGAATCCTCTGCAACCCCTATTTGGAATCTCAACCTTCCCTGACATTTTCTACTATTCCATGATGAAAACAAGACCAGCACTGGGCAAACAAAGCCTGATAAAGCTGGGGTCATATATCAGTTTTTTTTTTTCTCATGAGTTTTCAAACACCCAAGTAAAGTAACGTTTCCCCCAGGGAACCCATGCAGCTTGGGTTTCCATCCAGCTTAAAAATCAGAAGGCTTCTGTTGTGCAATCTGCCCCCACTATTTTCCTCACTTCACACTGGAATGCTGATCTTAAGCAACTGTTTCTCCTACAGCATAGCACAGGGCATCTTTTAACAAAATAATCCTTTTTATTGCATTTGGTTGGATAAATGCAGCTTTGTAAAATTGGGATTTGGAACATGTCAGTTGAATCTGGTTAATCTCTCTTGTGTTTAAAGAGATTAGATAACTGTTTTCCTTTCCTTTCCAACAAAGATTTAAATTCAGTTTTATTTTCTAGAACTTGTAATATAGGTCTGGCTCCAAAGTAGGTATTTTCAAAGTAGCAGCAAACTCTTTTCTTAAAACTTAATAGCGCCCTCAAGTGGCACATCCCATTCATGATCTTATATTTACTAGGATCCCCCTCAGAAGTTTTGTTTCTTAGATTGGAATTTTCTTTCCTTTTGTGATGGAGAAGATGTTTTCTTGATGATCATAACTATAATTTAGGTTTCTTACCCTTTAAGATTCTCTCTCATTAGCCTGTGATCCCTGAAGCACTCGAGATGTTTTCTTGCTACCTGCTGCGACGAGAACAAAACTTCAGTGTCCACACAGAAGCTATGGAGTATGACTGATGGGTGATCTTTGAGATAATTCTTACATGGAGGATGAGTTCTAATCTAAAGGGGGAGACTCGAGAAAATAGGTAAGTGCTTTGAAACTTACCATATCCAGGCAATAATTTATATCTCACAAGGTAGTAAACAATAATTAATTTTTTCCAGTATTTCTATTACTATAGGTCTATTCAGTCTTTCTATATAATAGTAGATATACTATTCAGAATTTCTGTTTCTATAGGTCTCCTCTGACATGTAGTGGTTAGGTCACTGGGTGGGATGGATAAACCATTTTGGTCATTATTTTTCAATGCTATGAACACACAATCTTTGAAGAATTCTAAATAGATGAAAGTAGAGCTTTTTCACAGGTTGGAAAACCATTCACCAGACCTCCTCACATCCTCAAATGCAATAGGAGAGAGACAGAGAAGGCAGAGACAAGGACTGTGGCTGGAATTCTCAACATCTATTGCATGAGTGTCTAACTGGTTACTTTGTTAAAAAAAAATCAGCTTCCTAAAAGACGGGAAACACTATACCTCCCCTCACTCAACCAGAGTGGTTTGATCAAAAATCATGTTGACTTTGTTGCCTGGCACATGGCGACATGGTATGGAGTCTGATAAAGCAAATTGTTTCAACATTAATCAGTGGAAGACCCTAGAATGAGTCTCAGGCTAATAATTTCCCAATAATTTTGGCATCTTGTACAGAACTGACATATGGCTCTGCGAGTTCAAAAACTACAGACACAAGAAAGATGTGCTTTAATAATGTTCCTTCATTGCTGGGATAATGTAGGATCGATTTCATTAAGGTGTCATAGAGATTTATGTACAAGTAAGGAGTCTGCAGGTTTCATAGACACCAGAAGGATTTTGTTCTAGTTGCCCAGCTGTTCGATCTCTCCAGAAGAGCGTGAATAGACCACTCTGCCTGTTATGGAGTAAACTACCACACTGACTTGGCTGAGAGAGCCAAGTAAGAGAAAACACAAATGTAACCGTGTTTAGTTTGCACAAGAGAAAGAGTTCTCTGATTTTCATTCTCCCTCTTTAGGAAGGGAACTGTGTACTCTTGCCACACAAAACTTTCCATAAAATTATTAGCATGGAGGGGTTTTTATCATGAAGGGGAAGCCTCATGCTTCATACTTTCACAAATTCATGTATTTCAGAGAAGACACTGGTAAAGGGTAAGACATCCTTTCCAGCTGTTTCACAGAAAGCTGAACAGTTAGGCTCTAGATTGATACTGGGCACTGGAGGGCGCTCGTGTGCAGGCGTCCCTGCTCAGAAGTCCAGACAATACTTTCAGTTACACAGATGCAGCTCCAGGGCTTCTCAACACCACAGTACTGTTGATATTTGCAACAGATGATCTCTGAGGACCCTCTCTGAGGTGAGGGGGCTGCCCTGTGTACTGTAACAAGTTTTGCAGCATATCTGGCCGGAGTCACTAGATACTGGTAGCCCCTGAATTCATAGATGAAATATGTTAGTAGTTGATTTTTCCTTATTACTGTGCTCCAGATGTGTCCTGTTCAGCATCGTGTTCATGGAACTTCAAGTTGCACAAACTATTACTTAGGGAAAAGAATTAAAGTCTAGCAAATTGGTAGTTTGCTAATGTTCGATTGGGAAGCTTTGTATCCTCCTTAAAAAGTCTCCTGTCGCCATTGAAGTTGCTGATTTAAGACTAGATTATTTCCTGTCTTTTGATAACCCCTATATTCTCTCTCCCTTGCCTAAAAACAAGGTCTCTCCCCTCCCACCTGTGTATCAAATAATTCTCATGCCCGTCCTGACACACAAGTTTATTTCCAGGCAGAGGTAAGTGGGACGTGTCTTAGGTTATGTCAGGAGGTAAAAGAAATTCTGTCATTTTGACAGGTTGGGATATGGGCTGTGGTGTTGGCCCAAGTTCTAGGGCAGTTCTCCTCTGTGGCATGCTCAGGAGGTTCTGGTCTCTTTCCAGAGGAGTAAATGAGAGGGAGGTGGTGGAGGATCAGCTGGGCACAGGTCACAGGGTAGGAATGTGGGAAGACACTGTCTTTTCCTCTGAGAGATGCCTGAAATCACAAACTTCACTTGTTTCTTAGCTGTGTCTCTCAGAAAAAGCATGCACAGGTGTCATTTCGACACATTAACCAATTACCAAAACCTTGAAGTCACTTGAATTCCTAGCCTTCTACTCCATCTACCAAAAAAACCTAGGCCGGAGTTAATAGTATACTTCATGGCCTCTGTTCCTGATGCCAGGTCTGCACTATATGAGAAAAAGGCATACTCTTACAGGTTGATGAAACACCAGTCTTTCTGTGTGTGTGTTCACGTGCATGCGGGTGAGCACACACACATACACACAAACACACTTGCCATCCAGTGTTCTAAGCAAGCACTGTTAAGAGTGAAAAGTGAACGGACACTAGGGCCATAGGTGTAAATCAGGACTGTTTGGGACACATCAGGAATAAAAGTCAACCGACTTATAAACAATTTTACATAACAGAAGGGAAGGAAAGGAGGATAAAATCAAGGATAATTCCAAATTTTTCAGGATCAAAGCTGAATTCACCCCTAATTAGCAGACACCTTTTATCCCATTTCATAGAGAAAAATGAGGCTTTCAAGTTCAACTTCCTGTACTCTGACATATAAACTTGCCACAAGCCTAAGTTCATCCTCCCTCTTCTCTTGGTCAGGGTGAACCTCCACCTGTATCTGGACCCCATTCCCTCCTGCCTCTTCAAGATCCCGCCTCAAGTTTTCCCTCTCCACAAATCTCCAGTCCTTTCCTCTCTATTTTTCTGTGCCTAAAAGGAAGTCTAATCCTAAAATTCCCACTCTGCCATCTAAGATCATTCCTACTCTATGTCCACTCTTTCAACAGATGACCTGCATATGATGTCCCCACTTTCCTGCACCTCCTCTCTCAGGACAGTGTGATTTCTGTCTCTTGCTGAGTGATCAAAACTACTTCGGGGCTAGTTTTACCTGATTGAGCAAACCCCGGGTTGGCTGTGTCTTCACAGTCCTGGACTTCCTTGTCTAGGATTATACAATGCTCTGGCATTGTACAGCTTCTCTGGTGACCCAGGAAACTAGACTCACCTGCTTCCCCCATGTCTCTGCTCATTTGTAGCCTCTTCTTTGGTCAATTGCCACCAGAACACTAAGACCATATGAAAATATAAAATATCTAGCTGTTTCTCCTTCCTGCAGAGGGCACTGTGCGCACAGCATCATCAGCAGGTGGTCTGCAGCCACTTTATCTCAGACTTAAAAATCCTCAGTGCTCAGAATCTGGAGGAGTAACGTGGAGGGGTTTCCAGTTTACATTCATTTTCAGCTCTCAGTTTACATTCATTTTCAGCTCTCACCCAACTTGTGGGCAGGGCAGTAGGTCTGAGTCACATGTGTAAATTTCATAAGGAGGGGTAAATGGTGCTTTGGGAAGTAGCATTCAACAACTTAAAATCCATTTTCTAATCAAAGGTAGTCAAAAATAGTTTCCTGTGGCTTCTGCATTTTTCTTAGCTAGGGTTACCAGAACCAGGCTTTGTGTCAACAGTGCAAATTCAACAGAAATGTGCTTCCCCTAATGAGGCTGGTGCCTGCTGGTACTGTGTCTGAGCCCCGGTTATTCAGCAGGGAAGGGTGGTGGTAGCCATCTCTGATCTTCCAGTTGCTGAGCCATCCACAGGCATCCTGTGGACAAATTAGAGGGTTGTAAACTACCCGAGAGCTTTGGAACTGAGCACAGGGCTTCCATGTGGGGTCTGGCTCTCCCTGGTCTGGTGGGTGGGCTTGTGAAAGCAGCTTACCACTCAGAGCTGGCCTTATGGAGCCCTTGGTGCTTGTTGGGTGACTCCGTGGGGAGGCCTGATAAAGACTCGATGCCAAGCAGGAAACGGGTTTCCAGAAGCAGAGGACTCACCAGCTGTGGGAAGGTTACCAGAATTCCCATTGTGGCTACAGACAAGAGCCATCTTTGTGTGTTCTGTAACGGAAAGGCTCTGTAGAAGCTCATTTGTTCAAAGCATCGTGGAATGTCAGAGCTGGCAGGGACTTCAGAGAATAGCTGGCCCAGCCTTCTCATTTTTTAAAGTAAAATTTCAAAATGTGGATGGTGGTTTGACCCCTATAATTGCATCAGGCATGCAATTTCAATTTTTTTTATTTGCATTCCCTCAATGCTAAAATATTCTTTGCTAACAGGAAAAAAAAAAAAAGATAACCAGGTGAAACCTGAAGTTTTTTTAAACCAAATTCTTCACATATGTATCATACTTTTAGCTTCCAAGCATTCTGCATTTCGTTATTAGCCCACTGCCATCTGACTTCTGTCTTCACCCTTTACAGAAATGGTTCCTAAGGCATTAGCAGAGCCTACCCTTGGACAGGGCCAAGGGGCTCTTGCCAGAATCTTCTCAAGAACATAACTCATTCCTTGAAATTCTTCCCTCTGTAATTTCAGAGGCTCTGAACTTTCTCAGTTCTTCTCTCTTTGACTATAAGTCAAACTTTTGATAGATTTATGTTCTATGATCAGTTGCTGGTTAAGCTGAAATCAAAGTTCAGGGTACTTCTAAATTCCAAATCTTTGAGCTGAGGCAGAAGGCCACATTAGTGAGCCTTAGCTCTGATGGGTTCTGTTACCAGAAATAAACCTTTATGATATTAATTTATAGTTTTTGTGTGTGTGTGGATACCCTTTCATTTACCACTCAAGCAGGTAGTTATTTTTGGACCTCTGAATCCTTTCTCTATGGCTTAGATGTTTTGGAACACAAAACACATGGGCTCTCTACTTCCCCCTGCAGCATCCCTCTGCTGAGGCACCAAAGGCTTAGCCAAAAGCAGGAGAGAGTAGATTCCTCTTCACACTAAAACAGATCATCTGGAATCGAGAGCTAGGACAGGAGAGAAAGAAGTGGGGGTCTGCCTGGTGAGGAAGCAAGGCCCTTGCTCAGTCCCCACTTTATTGCCTCACAATCCCTGGGACATTGACAGGCTTACAAAAGGGGCATCCAGTTAGATGCATAATGAAGATGCGTCAAGTACAGGTGTGTACTTGACGGGGTGAACTGAAGTTACATAACTGCTGACATCCCAAGATGCTCTCCTCAGAGCTCTATCCTCGTATTATCCCTGCATAGCAGTTGCCTCCTGAGGAGTAAAGAATGAACCTGGAAGCATCAGGCATGAACTGTCCTTCCCTCTGGACCTTCTTACACCATCTCTGTTGGCTAAATCTTCACAAATTCTAGTTTGAATCCCCAAAAAGTTTCTTGTTCTCCTCCTATTTATCACATGCAGCCTCTTATTCCAGTTAAGGTCATTTAACGGGGTCGTGTTCCTGGCAAGCAAACTAATCTGATGGAGAGATATTTTATAAATGAGACAAGTTCCCGAGAGTGTTCCTCATTATTTCCTTTTCCCTTTGCTCTTTGCATGTCTTTGAAGATGTTCTGCAAGGAGGGGAGATATCACTCATTGGTCCTAACATCATCAATAGGAAGCACTGCTTCCATTATGTGCCAAATGACCTAGTTTAATCTTACTGCAGAGGTAGATCCTGTGTCATTCCATTTTTCAGATGATGAAGCTGAAGCACAAAGGTTACGTAACTTGTCTGGCTGAATGGTGGAGCTGATTTGAACCTCTCACCATTCACACAGCTAGGAGTTATAGGAGCTACATAGAAAGTTGCCTCTCTAAACAGTGGGCTGTTACTGAAACTGCTTTGTAGCTGTACTATCCCTTCCTTCCTTTCTGTTACTATTCGCATGTGGGCTTTGGGTGCTAGCTGACCTTGGGGAGCGAGGGGAGAGTGAGTGTAGACTGAAGCAGAGTCAGTCTTCTCCTGGTTTCCAAGTTGCTCTTCTTTCACACACGCTTCAGCATCACATTATTAGCTTTGGGGGGACAGAATCTCCTTTAAAGAGTTTATTTTCCTACATGTCAAGGAAGAGTAGAAAACGCTTGCACTTTCCTACTTGAAGAACATTTCTCCTTTTCTAACTAGAACAGCTGTTTTGAAACATTTTTTCGTGGATAACAGAACTCTCCTTTGCCCTGGATATGAAGAGTCTGCATATGTTTCAGGCCACAGTGCTGATGTGAGATTAGGGGCTGTTGGGTTTTTAGGGCTACAAGGGAACCCTAAAACGTGGAAGTAGTTTGTTCAGCTGGAATCACACTACTCCCCCCAGAAAGAGGTTTTGTTCTCTGAGAAATCAGTAACCTTGACAGAGGCCCTAAAGAGATCCCTGACTTAGCTAAGGCAGCTTCCCAGGATCAGAGCATTTAATCTCTGCAGTAAATCCTACAAGGTTTCATTTTCTACTTTCTTCCTGCCTTTTGTTGACTTCCCAGGAGATTTAAAGCATCCGGTGATATTCTTAAAAAGATTGGTATTTTGGAAACTAGCAGTGACTTCTGAGTTCACCTCTTTTTTACACTGAGGTCAGGCTGAGGTTCTGGCCATTGCCTCAAAGCAATTGGTTCAAATTCAAGCATTTTTAAACTAGTCTTGGAATAGGGTAGCTTCCATGAAAAGTCTTTCCACTCTTGGCTAGACCCCTTAATATGGCAAAGACAACTAGCAGCCTACAACTCAAGAGTTGCAAACATAAATTATCTTCCCAATAAGCAAAGGCATCATTTTGTATCCTATTCTGTGTACACTTAAAGAGACATCCTAGAGCCACCATATTTATAAGGGGGCTCTCCCTAACAACTGAGCATTTTGATTTCTTATTATTTTAGAGCTTCTTAACTGCTGTGGAAATTGGCTGGCAATCACACTCAATCTCTGAAGTTTTTAAGTGATAGATGAAAACTAATTTAAAGAAGAGGAGCAAGTGGCGCTTGCCAGGGAGCTCATAACCTAGTCTCTTTTTAATACTTTGAATGATTTTTCAAAATTAAAAGCTCCTGGTTTATTAGCAATTACCACCTTGGTGCCAGTAGAGAAATTCAAATATTTCAAATTTCTCTGTATACTAATTGAGTTCTATTTAAATGGCAGCATTGTCCTGATACCAATGATGATAAATTAGATCATAAAATTTGGAGCCTGGAGGGAGTTTACACATCATTTAATCCAACCCTTTCATTTTATAGGGGAAGAAGCTGAAGCTGGCATAGGATATGTGACTTACCACACATCGAGAGGCACAGCTACAACTCCCCTCCTCCCCCCCCACACCTGGTTGAGACCCAAGGATATCAGCACAAGTATGCTAGGTGGGGGCTGTTGGAGATTACTGACATGGATAGCATGAGTGGTATTTAGCGGCATGCATGGCCAAAGTAGTGGGAGGAAAATAAGACAGTTCTCAATCCTGAAGAAAAGAAAAAAGATGGCTAATTCTCAGGAGTGTGTGTTTAGTCAGGGCTGTTCAGAGACTGGCCAGAGAAGCTCTGGGGGCCTAGCTGGGCTTGCAGGTATAACAAGAGCACCCAGTGAGATCTTACCATGAGCTAGCAACCATGCTCAAAATTCAGTTCTCATCACTTATGGGATCATAGATAATTGTCTTCATTTTACAGACAAGAAGTGTGAATTGGGACAGTTGAGAGCTTTGCCCAAGGTCACTGGCTAGTATCAGAGCCTGGATTTGCACTCAGATTTTTCAAGTCACCGGGTCTGTGTTCTTAACCAGAGCTGACATATGAGTAGGGTGGTACTGGTGACATCCTGGGGCCTCTCGGGGGAAATTCTGTCCTACTGTGCTCATGCTTTAAACTTCGTGAGGATACCTGAGTCTACCAAGAGAAATTCTGCATGCTTGGATCAGCCTGAGCTGAATTGCTTATTAGCCCCAGGCAGACTTTTATCACAACTACACAACCAGCCTTTTGGGTAGGAAGGAGCCAGCCTGGGGTGGGGCCAACTTCTGTGCCTTTTAACTCATTCTTTTGTTTAGAATTTGAATTTAGAATGACAAAGTGGGAAGGACAGTAGAGATTTGGTACAATTTCCATGTTTTAAGAAAGTAGAAAGGAGGCCCAGTCTGTGTTTGGTTTACACTGAGCTGTATGTGGTAAGAGCAGCACAGTGACAAAGAGTAGAAAGTTTGCTCAGAGCCTGGAAAGTTGATCCTTTTTATCAAGTTGAACTGCGGAGCCCAAGGTTGTTGGGTAGTTCCACTTGATTGCTCATTTCTTGCTCGTCATTCATACACACTGATAAATTATACAGCACTTTGAATGTGGGGAGGAGAGAGGAGAGAGGGCATAAAGGAATCAGAAGATGTAGGTGAGTGAGGCCAGTGGTAAAGTCTGCTAGCCCAGACAGCTTTAAGGATTCTCATGAGAGTCCTGGGAACCCTTAGCCAGGCTCCTCCAGCTACCGTGAAATCCTATTCTAATTTAGTTTGGAGCCAAAGAATCCAGAGAGGAAGGAGAAGTTGTACAAAATGAGGGGTTTGGGCTCATGCATATTGGCACAAACAACCACAGATCTTGGCAGGATTTCTGCTTCTTTGTGTGGAGCTGAATGCTGGGACTTTAGAAAACCTTCACTAATCATCACAACAATCATGTGAGGTAGAAACTATCATTAGGACCATTTTGAAGGCAAGAACTGGTATGGTAGATATGGTATCAAGGCTAAGGGGTTGTCTTGGATAAGACAGATACAAGGCCAGTGGCCTAGTTCTTAACCATGACATTGCTGCTGTAGATTAGGAGGCCTCAGAAGCTCCTTTCAGCTCCAATATATTTTGGTACTGTGATTATCTGAATATTGAGAAGTGGTGCACCGCAAGTACCCACATTAATGACAGGTTACTGTTGTGGGCAACTAGAGCTTCATCCTCTAGGAGACTATTGAAAACTCCCTTCAGAGTTGTCCCACCTCAGAACTTAGGAAGCTTGAATATTTATCCAAGTCTCTCCTGTCATTAGTTAAGGGCTTCTCTGTGAGCATTCACTTCTGACCTGCCTTGGGCATCCATCCATGGGCAACCAACTGCTTCTAGAGTAAGCCCTGCTCCCCCTCCCCTTCCTCTTCCCCCCAACAGCAGGTGCCTGCAGGACAAAGTCACAGCAAGTTAGGCAATCATGAGTGCCGAGAGTCTGAACTAGGTGAACTGGGGACAGATATCCTTGACATTCATCCTAGAACTCCAACATCCATTGGCTCGAGGTTTGCTCTTTGTCTCAGGGCTTGCAAAGTTATAGCTTAGACATATAGTATGCTTCGATTAAAATTGACCTAAGTTCTTTTGTCTATAAGCAATGAAACCCAATCTGGTCTAGTTTTGTGAGGTTAATAGGAGACTTCACAGACTCACGTAACCAAATTTAAAAGGTAAGGAATGATGGAGCTGGTCTATGCTGCAAATTATGTCTATTTGTATCACATTTTGCAATCTGTCAAACATCGATGTTGCAAAGAACACAGTGGGAAAGCTCCCAGAGAGCTGATTCAGAAGGCCCTAGGTTAATTAAGTAAATTTTACAAGAAGACTCACATTTGGGTGGAGACTTCCCTCTCTATGAGCATGGGCCAGACATCACAGGTGAGAGTTACTGCACAATGAAATAATTTGAGACACTGTCCTTTAAGATAAATAAAAGTAAGTGTCACATTTGAGAAGGAACAATTATATTGTCTTCTTTCTTCCCATTCTTAGTCATTAGCTCAATACAGATTTGCTGATGTGCCAGATACAGGATGGGGTAAAGCAATAAACAAAACTCTTGCCCACCACAGTTCATTCTGGTTAAGGGAACCGGTGGCTTCAAGGCCATTTTGGGGTCTTACCGGCTCCAAGAATCTTCCTTCTTCCTACCAGCTCCTCCAGTTCGTGGTCCTCACTCTCCATTTGTCACCATTGCCTGCACTTTGAACTCAGTCGCAGATCTTGGCCTGGTGGGGAAGGGGAAGCCATTTACTCTCTGCCCTCAAGCGCACGCTCTAGGCCCCATCAGCCTACTTCACCATCAGCCGGCAGAAAAGGTCAGATCCATCAGCCTACTTCACCATCAGCCGGCAGAAAAGGTCAGATCCGTGCTGTGGATACTAAAGGATGGCAGAGCACTTAAGAGGCACAATAGCTTCAGGTTGCAAATCGCTCTCCCCAACTACGTTCAGCCCCGCACCCTTTGGTGGGGGCGGGGGATGGAGGCGGTGCCCCCTCTAAATTTCTGCTCCCAGGCACTGGCAGGGAGGAGCCAGCACAGGTAGCTCGGGCTCCACCAGCAGGGGAGAGATTTCCCAGCTCCGCAGGATGAGGAGCGCAGGGGCCTCAGGGGCCTCGTTACTCGGCCTGCCTGCCGCCTGCCTGGGCCTCTGTGGGGTGCTCAGAGGTACGCAACCCTCAAACTTCCCACTCCCAGTCCCTGGCCAGCCTTGGGTGGAGCACTTTAGGGGAAGGGGTTCTTATAGGGTGTTCAGGGAGGAGAGAGATAGCAGGGAGTCCTGTTGTACTGACTGGGAGTGGGGGAGGGGGTGAGGTAGGGAGGGTAGTTTGTGGCGGAAACCGGAGTTTTGGTGACACGCCCCCTCCCCCAACTTTTAACACCCTGGCGGGGCATTCCTGAGCTGGCTTCCGGGGTGGGGACTCCTGGGCCCTGCACAGAGACTTCGCTGCCTCTGCGAACTTCTTACTGCCGTCCCTAGCTGCCAGCTCCCTGGCAGCCAGGGAGCCTTCGGGAACCCTGTTCCTGGCTTCCCGCGGATTTGGTTTCCAAGCCAGACTCCTAATTGCCTTCCAAGAACACAAGAAACGATCCTTGGTGTCCTTCCTTGGGGTCCTTACTCAAACCCCTTGGCTTCAACCTGGGAGCCAGCATATATTCTCAGGGTAAATTTGGGAAGTGACTGACCCTCATGTGGTATGGAGGCCTTAAATTTATCGTGGAAATTCTTTGGTCGCTGGCCTGCTGTTTTATAAGCCCCTCTGGTTTAAATATTTACTGGAAGTGCTTTGCACTTCTATGGCGCTTTTTAGACGTTAAAGATGGATAATAAAAACAGACTGATTGAGACTTGTTACTTAATTGAGCCTGCACTTGAGCCTTCCTGTCCTCCTTGGCTCTTGGAATTTAGTTCAGCTCAGTAAGTCTTCCTTGGAGACATTTTTAGAGAATACATTCTAAATAGAAACCCTCCTATCGCTGTAGTATCTGGATTACACTCTGAGTGCTTATTTATATCATTTCAGCATAAATTGCATCCTTGCTGCCTGCATGCCTGATGATTTTATGGGGGGCTTTGGAGTAGTGTTCCAGCATGATCTCCTCTCCCCAACCCTGTCTGCCTTGGGTCTACTTCCAGATCGCCCCTTTCTGCTCCCATTCTGCTGTTTGGGGGCCCTGTGTACCCCAGATGTCTTCACTTTTCTCCTTCCTTCCTGGTTCTTTCTCTGCTTCCTCTCTCCCCCTTCCTGCCAGATGGATTGTACCTGAACTGGAGTATTAAGGGTACAGCGATCAAGTCTTTGAGGAGCAAGGTGTGAGCAGCAGGCCAGTAAGATCAAAGAGGGCAGTGAATGGAGTTGGGGGACAGTTCAGGTGATGAAAGGCTTGTTTCATGACCAGGATTCACCTGGTCTGTATAGGGCAGTGAAAAGCCCATGGCTTCAATCTGGGAGCAGCCAGAGAATGGGGCATTTGAATCTGCTTGGGAGACATTTTGTAGCTAGATTACCCCTTCCTTAAACCACAGCATTCTAGTTATCAGTTGGGTGTACTCTGATAGACTCCCCTTTGACTAATTCCCTGCCTTCAGTTCCATGACATACCTAGCTGCATAGACAACCCCCCTACATGCCTTCCCAAAACAAATACAAAACCAAAATCAAGCAAAAAACCAGGAAAATATAATTTGGAAGGAAACTAATTCTAAGGTAGATAAAATGAATAAGATAATCACCCTCCTGGATAGCAATTATAAAATCTATGAAAAGTATTTTACCTACTTTGCTACTTTGATTGCCATTAGACTATTTTGCCTTCTATGTAAGCACAAAACTAGGAAGTTGCTCTGATTTTTGTTCAACTTGATTTTGTAACACAACATACAGAAATCACACTTTTTCTTTCACTCCAGGTTGGGACAGCTTCTTTATCTAGCTTCTTTATCTAGAAACTAACTTTACTTTGCTTCTATTTGCTTTTTATTGTTATATTGAGGTACCTACTAGGGGCCACAAAAATAACGCTTCAGCCTCTCAAACCAATATTTTAAATCTGCTTCCTTGTTTTACCCTGGAGGCAATGGAAATTTCTGCCACCAGGGAGTCTAGAATTGATTTAATGCCAGAGAGGTGAAACAGGAAAATGTAGGGATATTGCTTTTATTAATGTTACTTAGTGATTCTCAGCAGTAGATTTTAAGATTTTAAAAACATTCCCTGATTTTGAAAACATAAAAATCTCTTAGCCTGTCAAATATCAGAGTTGGGGGGGGCGGTGTTCAGTAGTGGGAAGGGTCAGAAGGATAAAGTACGATTAAGTACTTGGTTTGAAATTGCTTGTTTCAACTTTATCACCTTAACTCTACTTTATCAAGTTTAATTCTTAATGATTTTTTAACTAGAGAAAAGGTTGCTTATACATATCTGAGAAAGTCTATAGAGATCTTATTCTAGGTTTTGCAAACCTGGCTTATTCAACTATGAAATTAGGGTTTTCTAGGTTAGCTTATTTTGGCTCAATATATTTGCTGCCTACCTATCTTAGGTTGGGGTTCCTAGAGAGACTTAGGCAGATATTTTTGTGCAAGTGATTAGAAAACATTTTTTAAAAAACAAAACACCCACCACCTTCTGTTATAGCCTCTCCATCCTTCCTGCCACCCATCTTCTGGGAACATCATTTTCTCTCACTAGTACTTTTCATGACACCCCTTTAGGGGAGCTATAGTACAAGCTGGGGTCTGCTTTTAGCTAGTTCTTGTGACATTCTCACCCATCCAGGAACCAGGCTCAACTGTTATGCTGCTCCATCAGCTAGCAATAAGGGGTACCCCTGCCCTCCCACCATAGTCCTGTGTGTAAATTGAGGGAAAGGTGCTGTTATAAGAATGTCTGACAAAGAGCTTTGAGCAACCATCTCGTGCAGCTTGCTCGTGCCTTTGGGTCCTATTATAGTCCATCCCAGGTATCTCGCTCCCATCTCTTTAGCCCCTTCCTCCATCAGTCATGGCAATGCTGTAATTTTTGTCTCATGTAGAGGGAGTTTATGCCTTTTCTGTGCTGCTAGGACCCATGTAGTGATGAGTTCACACTATTTTTGGCATCTTTGCAAGTGTGTTATATCCTCTATCTCTGGAGAGTGCTCCTGTTTTGCTGGCATGGGGCAGGTTTACTGTAGATTCAGGCAGATGGACAAAAAGTCCAAGAGCCCTTGGTGGATTTTTCAGGCTTTGATGCTCTCGCTCAGGAACCAGGCACACCAGGCAGTGAGGCAGGCAGGGGCCCAGTAGGGAGTTGGCTGGAGGCAGACAGGTAACCAAGCTTCCCAGCTCCACACCGCTCCCCAACCCCCATGAAGCTTTACCTCCTTCTCAGGCCCCTCCAGTATTCTCTCATTGTAGTGCCAGGAGGGCACAGAGCAGGTTTTCCATGATTCCGAGCAGACAGGTCATGGAGGAGTCCTGGAGTCCTCGGCGGCTTTTTTAGGCTTTTATTATCAGAGGTGACCAGGTACACGGCAGTCAGGCCCGGGCGCATCTTCACGCTCCCTCTGGGCTCTTTCTCTTCTCCTGTGTCTCTGCTCTTCCTGCTGCTTCACTCCCACTGGCGTCCTCGTGACGCTGCCCTTATATGCCCTGTGTCTCAGCCCAGGTGCACCCTCTTGCGCATGCGCACACCCTACTTGAGGTGCCCACCATTAGGCATGGGTATAGGTCCGCAGGTGTCAGTCATCAACACCAATGGCAGGAAGGCAGAAAAGCCTGATCACTTTTCCATTTACCCTACACTCATGGTCTTGCCTTTTCTGTAATCACATGTCCTCCTGTAGCCATCCCTATACCCCTGGCCTCTGGGCTCACACTTATGCATGTGTGCACACCTCTGCTACAGGTGTTCACAGTCAGGCACACATGTCCCGTGCCCATGCTCCCAAGTGCCTTATGTGTTAACACTATCAAGGCTGCAGGTAATAGCCACAGAAGCTAGTAACAGAAAAAGCCTGATTAGATCACTTACCCTACAGCTCCCAACTCTATAAAATCTCCTTTAATCAGCCTTCCTGCCCCCTGATCAGTACATTCAATTGTGTGTTTTCTTCTAGCCTTTGGCAGTACATGCCTGGGAGGTCCTACAGCTCCTTAGGGCATAGTACTTTTTCTCCCATATCAAGCCCAACAACTCCCTACAAACTACGTTGTTATGTGACCTTTGTTTTTTGGTCAGGGGATCAGGAGCAGAGATGGAGGTGCATTTTCAGGGGGCACATGTTGCTTGTGCCTCCTTTAGTACTAACCCTAAAAGGGGAATAACCACATCGACAAGTCATGGTTCAGATGCATCTAAGGGTCCACGATATTTGAACGTCCTCTTTTAATGTCAGGATTCCATTCTTTCTCAGCTAGGGCCTTAGCCTTATCAAAGAAAACCTGTCTTGCTTGGAACTTGAACTTTATTTGGAATGAGACTGCTCTGGCCATCAGTTTCTGGGTGGGAATTCCTGTTATAGGAGATGGGAAGACTTTATTTACTATTCTGGACTTCACATTTAGCTTGGAGTTGTTGACTTACTAATCCCTCCTGGTTTTTCCTTACCTTTCCCCAAAGCTTCATTTAAGTTTAAATTATTACACCTGATTCAATTTTCCTCTTTTTTTATACCATTTGTTCTATATTTTTCATATCTTGATATGTCTTATCCAGCTAATGCTTCCTTCCATTGTTATACCATATAGTTTACCACCAGTGATTAGCCCGTTGGAAGGGGAAGAAGCAGCATTGGATTAATGGAGTAGAGTTGAATTAAGTATCATGAAAATCTCAGTCTTGTCCATCCCTTCTGAGAATTCTGAAGAGGGGCTGACTCTTCAGAGTTGTTCATTGGTGTGAGAGATCATGTGTCCTTCGTACCCCCGTGTCTGATCTGTGGACAGAGGCAGGGATGGCCTTCCGGTCCAGATACCTTCCAGTGAGTTTGAGTTGAATAACATGCCACTTGTTGTCACTAACTCTAAAAGAAGAAAGCTGAGTATTACTCTTACTGTTTCCTACATGAGCCTTCAGTAGACTTTTATCCATTTCCAAAGCCACAAAATCTCCTTCTCTACCTGACTGAAATAAAACAAAGCTTGTTGGGTGCCAGTCTGCAAAGCAAATTCCAGAAGCCCTTCCCCTTGCACCCTCCATTCCAATTTTGATGATGGGCAGTTGCTCTATGTGTGGCTGGGCAGCCCCATTGGGGAGTTGGTTCAAGCCAGAGACCCCACTCAGAAACTCTACCGGTTCAAGCAGAATGACATGAGGGAAGGATGAGTGCTCTTCAGGCATCGAGGGGCAGACTTGCCCCGCTTTGTGCTGTTTATCACTGATGGTGTCCACTATATATCGTCCCTTCTCATGGTCAGTGTGGCAGACCCCTACATACAAACGGCTAGCAACACAGGGCTACTTGTGCAGAGAGGAAAGGACAGCTATCTCACTGTAGCCAATCTCAGTGTCACCACCAACCAAGATGTCAGAATGAACCAAGAGATCCAATTCTATATTGTGCGACCCCCAAGGCATGGTGGGATGTTGGTCAACTCCTCAGTGTCCCACTCATTTTCCCAGCGTGGCTTAAAGGCAAGGACTTGTGATTTATAGACATGGAGGCAGCGGCAACTTTGATGTGTTCAACCTGACATTGAAAGTGAAAGATGTGCACCTAGAAGTGGCTGTCTATGTGTGAGTGTGCTCAGAAAGCCACCAAGGTCACACCTGAGTTTTGCACAGCAAGACCCTTGTAGTAGAAGAAGGAAAACTGGTGAAACTGAATAGAGCAGGACTCCAGGTAGGTAGTTGTCCCAGCCCAAGTGTCCTCATTCTCCCAGATCCAAGTCCATTTGTTTGTTTATGAACATTACCTTTGTGTGGGTATCTCTCCAGCTATTAGGATGACTTTTTGTTTTTTAGTGTATGTGCCTGGAAGGTTGTATGGTTTGGATACTACTAATTTTCCTATATTTGGAAATGGACTATAAGTGGTAATATAAAACTTCATTTTAAGCTTTGTGTTTATACATGCATGTATGTACGTGCATTTGCTTTAGTGCAGGATGAACTGGAATGAAAGAGATGTACATTATAGTAAATTAAGAAATTTTTACTTTTTTCATATTCCGTAGCAACTCTGCCAGTGTTCCATTGGATCTGAGTTATGTTCATGATGCAATGAGGTAGGGTATAAAAACTTAGTATAACTTAAACATAAAACTTCATAAAGCAGCAGCAGACACTATTACACAGCTTATTTCCATAGCTCTGAATCCAGTCCCTTCTTGTTTCTTCAACTTGATGGATGAAATTGGCTTATTCAAGTGGAACACCAGAGTGAGACATCACATCAGAGACTAACTGGTTTCTCAGAGTTCTACTTGGAAACTTTGACTAGGCACAGACTTGCTGAACAGAATTAGAAGGGAATGTTCTCTTTAGAGTAGTCCTATGTGGGTTGCATAAGCTGTGATTTATGATAGTTGATTGCAAATGTAAGGTTATCTTGAACCTACCCTTAGCATTGCAAGTAGGTTTATTTGTTTGCTAAATGCAGTGAGCAACATCAAGAAAGGTTGAGTTCAAATCAGCAATGGTTTATAAATAATGCAATTTGACTATGAGGCCCATGAGCTTTTCTTAATTCTTTTTCAGTGTCTTAGAAAGTTTAAGCTTCCCCACCAGGGGGCAGTGACTATAAGTCAGTTACAATGACAGTTTTGAGGTAGATTTTGCTGAATCAATAAATTAAATACATATTGGAGCTGCTGAGTTAGTTAAAGAGGGAAGAAGACTTTCCTCTAACATCTTACAATTTTAGTGACTCAATTTAGGGACTGCTGTTTCTTCAATTATCTTTAATTTCTTCTCCTTATACCTTTTTTAAAAGGATTTATTTATTGATGCATACAAGAACTGGGGCACAGGTCAGAGGTTTGGGGGCTGAGAGGATTCACCAGAGACAGAGTGGGGAGCAGACAGGCAGATCGACTGAAACACACTGCTGAGGGGAGCAGCAGGTGAGTCAGGAGAGGTCTGCTGCACCATGTGGGTCCCCTCCCTGGCCGGGGATGGAACTCATGCTGCTGTGCCATGGATGCTTCACAGTGCTGTACTCAACCTGCTGCGCCACCAGGGAGGCTCCCAAAACACAGTTTTGTTGAAAATTCTCACTTTCCAAGAGTAAAGCAAATTAAATTTGTCAGATAACAGGGAATGATTCTCTCAGTTAATATATTTGGATATGTTGGATAAGGGAAAACCATTGGCTCTTTATCAATTAGATTGTGGACTCCCAAGAGTGATGGGACTTGAGAAGGTATAGATCCTACCCTTGCAATAGATTCCAGAAACGTTTTCACAGTAACCTAATAGAGAACTCATTCAGCCATTGCTTAAATAGCTTTAGTAATGCAGAACTCACTATTTCCTGAGATGGGCCTGTTTAGTTTAAAAACACTCTGTTAGTGTTAGAAAAAACACTGTTCTTTGTGCTGAACTGAAATCTGCCACTTGGAAACTTTTAAGTGGTAGCTTTGGTGGTCCACAGACTGGATTATACCTCCGTTTCTTTAAATATTTCAAAGCTTATAAAATTCTCTTGGATTTTATCTTTGTTGGGTTCAACAACTCTAATTTCTCCAACTTTGCTCACATGCCACGGGTGTAGGCCCTGCACAATCCTGGCTGCAGAGTCCTAGAGAAGAGCCCGCTGTCACTGCCCCTCCCGTGGCCAACAAGGCAGAGCAGCAGCTCTGTTTGCCTCTGAATGTGATTAAAGATAGGTGACCCAGCCCTTTTTATTTTATTTTTATTTCTTATATCATTGTTGATTTTTATAGAGTATTTGACTTCTCCCCTCAGGTGTAGTCCCCATAAATCTCCTAATACCACAGCACCAGTGAGCCATCATCACAGTCACTTGTGTGCTTCCCTCCCCTGTTTTGACCCCTCTGCTTCCCCTTCCCTTGCTATATGTCTTGAATTTATAATTTGCCTGCTAGTTTTGTGGGTTTTTTTCTGACCCCTTGTTTGGTTTCCCTGTATTCCTCCTGTAAGTGAAGCCATCTGATATTTTCCTTTTTCCTTCTGACTTACATCACTGAATATTATCCCTTCCAGGTCCATCCATATTGCTGAAAATGGCATGAGTTTATCTTTTTTGATTGTTGAGTAGTATTCCATTGTGTATGTATATTACATTTTCTTGATCCAGTCACCTGTTTCTGGTGCATTTAGGTTGTTTCCATATCTTAGCTATTATTAATAGTACTATGATAAACATAGCACAGTTTTCTTTTCTAATGAATGTTTTTATATCCTTGACCAAACACTTTTTAATCTTTTAAGAATTTCTATAAGTTATATAATTTAATTTCAGGTCAACAGATATCTTTCTTCCTAGAAATCTAGAAATAGACAAATCCCCCTTTTAGCCTGTAGATTAATACCTATTAAATAGTATAATTTTAGGGAGTGTCACTCCAATGAGGAAATGATGTATATCTGAAAAATATTGGAAGGCAACTTGTACTTAAATGCTATGTCCCTAAAACATTAGGCCAAAAACTTCTCCTGTCCTTTGCTCAGTGCCATCGTCCATGTTTGTTTTCAAATGACTCAAAATAGTGTGTTCTGAAAACTTGCAGTCAGGCTTATGATCTAGAATTCCTCTGCCCACAGAAGTCCAAAGAATTCTCCTAGCACCTGTGTACAAGGGAACACAACTTTCCCTTGAGACTCTCCATGAACTTTTCAACTCTTGTCAGAAACACCTCTGAGAAATCAAAAGTCTTTGCTCAGAGGAAGTGCACCATAGGAATAGGCCAAGTTGAGCAGTTAAAAAATTTTTTTGGCTGTGTTTTATCAAAACATAGCCCCAGAGACGTTTTCATAAGTTCAGCTACTCCTGTTGGATTTTGGAAGTTATCTTCATTGTATGTTTGGGCCACAGACTCATGAAAGCAAATTCCTTCCTAACTTTAACTTAAGTTTCTGGATTTACGCCTTGCTTTTCGGTTTTTCCATCAGAGCCTTAAAAAGCATGAAAGGCATTATGATCAAATTTGTGTTATTACAAATCCAAAAGGAATAATTAAATCATTGGATGATTATTTCAGAGTGAAAATAGTCTAGTAGGGATAAAAGTAAATATTTGCATTTGGATTATCGTGGAGAGGATAGGATAGGTTTGTCTTGATAGGATAATTTGGTTCCAATATATTTTATTCTGTCCACAGGAGAGGAATGGTAGCCAGTTATATGGGTAGCATCTATTTAGAGATTCAGATGTGTTCTGGAGGAGGAAGTGCAGGATTAGGAAGTAGCAGTTGTAATCTTTTATACAAAGTACAGCCAAGGGAAGTAGCAGTTGTAATCTTTTATACAAAGTACAGCCAAGGGAATAATGCATACTTAGCTCAAAAAAGAGAGGTTTAGGGAGACTTAATAGCTAGTGAGTGGCAACTTCAGAGCCTAGACCCACATTCTGAATTGTACAACAAAACAATCCACAAGTTCAAAAATTACTAACTATAGGTAAAAACGTAGTCTGAACTTTGATGGATGTTCTAGTGGAAGAAAAGATGGGTTATATCATTTACCTGCCACACATTTTGGTGTTAGAAATACCCTTTGACTCAGTCGAGCACTCTCTTTACCACCTGATATTGCTTGATTTCTCTATTTATCCTTAAAGTTATTTCTAGGATGCAGTATCACATCATAAAAACAACCTTCCATCATATTTTATACTCTGTTGGAGTAAAGTTTCATGGGATGAACACATCTCTGTGCTTTAGAGATGTAGAAAAAAATGAGGATTTCTTTTATAGCAATTTATTCATAATTTAAAATTATATTTTACTAAGTTGGTGATATGTTTGTTGTTGGCTATAGGTGGAAAATAAATTGATTTACTATGTTCATGAAGGTAGTGAGGAACTTCTTGACAGTTTCACCATCTTTGCACATAGCTCAGAGCTTGGAAAATTGAGTTTGCCCCAAATTCTTTTCGTCACCATCAAAACTATAAATGATGAGGTTCCAGTAGTAATAGCCAATAAGATCCTCCAGGTAAGTACTCCAGGCTATTTGATTTATCATGATATCATTAGGGCTAACATTTGAATTTCCTTTGGCACTATTTATAATTTTAAAATAATGAGACATGACTTGAGTGTAATTGACATATTCTTACTGGCTTTTAAAAATGTTAGTTATTACTAAGCCTTGATTTACTGTCATATTTATTGACTTCTTTCAGTGGCAAACACTCACATTATATTCCCTGAGGCATAACTTTACCCAGATAGCTCAGGAAGGTAAATGCACAGGGGAGACGCCTTTGAATCTAGGACTATAGTGATTAAGAAAGTTGATTCTGCAGTAGACATATGTGGGTGACAACTGGCTCCCCATCATTGGCTGTGTGATTTTGGGCAAGTTACCTAGTCCTCTAATTTGCCTTCAGCTAGATGGTAGGAAATAGAGGAAGAATTGTAAGGATTAAGTCACCAAATGATGTACAGCTCTCTTACCATGCCTGACAGATGGTTAGAATTCAGTAACAGAAGCCATTATTACTAAAAAATTCCCAGGCCACATCAGTTTAGGGCACAATAAGGCCATCTGCAGTCATGTGATAGTATTTTGCCAGTCTGGGATCTTCCATTACCCTTCACTCTTACTGAGAAATCCCTGGGGGTGGTCTTAAGCACTCATATAATAAGTATGTCTTGGCTGTTCCATGGTGTCCACTGTTTTGCTCCTCTTATGATCTGGTGTACTGAAGTGACATTTGCTCTTGTGGCAAAGGGTGATCCTAGTAAAGGTCATAAGTCTGTAGCAAGCCTGGCATTTTTAGGCATGAACATCTCAGAGTAATGGGAATGGCTGGAGGGAGGATCTGGAAATGGTATTGTAAAACTGCAGGTTGAAGCCTGTTAGTGAGCTATGAAATCAATTGACTGGATCAGGGCCAGAATTTTAAGAACAAATTAAGTAGACTAGAACAGGTAGTATCAGAACACACCGCATGTCATGAAGGTATATCGTTTTAGAAAACTTTTGCTTTATACATATATAAACACATACACAAATACACAAGTGTAAAATGTATTCTTGACTTTGAATGTTGATTAAAAAAAAATATGAGCCACTGATTGAGCAAAACTAGATATTTTTTTCTGGATCAATTGCTTTTCTAAAAACCACTCTCTTATTTCTGGAAATATCCGACCTTGTATAGGTCAAATCAAGTCCTAGGTGTTCATTTATAAAAAATTTTGTTTGCCAGGGCACCTAGAAACTGGTGCATAGATGCTAACACCCGCTAAGTTCTCTTCATTGGATGCTTTAGCACATGGAAGTGGTCGCTGTGTTGTGCTGGCAAGTGGGAGCATCAGGTTGTTGATTGCAGCTTGAGATTGCTCTGTGACTGTGCATCATCACAGCCCTTCCTGCAAGCTTAGCACTACCTGCCCTTTGCCTGCCCGTCATCCTTGCTCATTCCAGCAGGATAGGAGGTGGGATGAAGGGGAGCAGAAACCTTGTTTGCAATCCTGGCTGATTTATTTAGGTACTGCTGTTGCCGCCCAAAGTCAGGGTGAGAAGGGGGAATACAGAAAGAAAATAATAAATGAAAAGATTTAAAAAATTTGAGAAAGGATGTAGACAAGGGCATATAATTGTGATATTGTTTTCCTATTACATGTAGAATAACGTGAATGATATTGCTATAAGGATTTTAGAATAAAGAAATT
This sequence comes from Galemys pyrenaicus, assembly GCA_019455555.1. Taxonomy (NCBI): domain Eukaryota; kingdom Metazoa; phylum Chordata; class Mammalia; order Eulipotyphla; family Talpidae; genus Galemys; species Galemys pyrenaicus. The sequence goes on along the minus strand of JAGFMF010011595.1, from coordinate 1,614,727 downwards.
TTGTGCATGAAATTTTATGATATAATCACACTATATATTATCAATCTCAGCATAATTTAGATTTTAGTAAGAGCCAAGGGACAGTCAAGGATTGGACTTTCTTATTTTGAGAGCTTGTGTAGGCAGTTTATGATATCTAAGACATTCTTAACATTATGCCCTAGTTTATATTTTGAAATATGTCATCTCCATGAGAATATATGATAACTGTCAAATGAGCATTGAAAACTTTTTGGGAAGACTGTGTGTGGTGAGGTATCCTCACAAACTGGTAACTTTTAATAGTATTACAGGATTGTCGTACATCAGACTTGTTAGCTTTCTGAACAGTAATGTATAAGTGTATGCATTTCACTGAAATAGCAGAGCTGTGGGAGTACATTTGCCTATAATAGATAGTTCTCTAAAAGCTATGATTATAAGTTACTTACTAGGTGCATATTTGGGGGATTATTTCAGAGAGTGATTTTTCTTTTTCTAGATTCCATGCATATCCACTGTAATAATGACTTCCAGTTACAGAGTCAAAGTGATAGCTGGTGTTTACATAGGACTCATTCTGTGCCTGACATTGTTGAGCACTTTACATTTATTACTCATTTAGCTTTCAAGAACACTACAGGATAGCATTTTTTGTTTTAAATTGAAGAATCTGAGCCATGGAGAGGTTCAGATACTTGCCCACAGTGATAAGAGCCACTGGTAGGCAGTAAGTGTAGACCTAGAAGGCAATTTTGAGCCCCAAACCATGATACAATATTGCCGCTTCCTTCATAGTTACAGCAGCTAAGAAGTTCAAGGATATGATGAAGTAGACAGAGCAAGCATTGTACTTATTCCTAGGTTAAAGATGAGGAAATTAAAGCTGAAGAGGTTAGGTGACTATCCAAAGTTACCAATGGCAGAGTGTGCGGCCAAGGGAGTTCTAAATATGAATTCATAAGGTCATGTCATTTAGGGCTCACCAGAGAAACAGAACCAATAGGATGTGTAGATGTGTGCATGCATGTAGAAAGAGATTCTATTCTTTCACTCTGTTTGTGTTATTTCACTCTGTTTGTGTTATTACTAGTAATTGATCCACATGATTATTGATTAGGCACATCCCAAGATCTTCAGGATGCGTTCACAAGTTGGAGACCCATTAGAGCCAATGATTTAAAAGCAGTCTGAGTCCCAAGATCTGAGAACCAGGAGTGATGATGCTGTAGTTCCCATATGAAGGTCAACAGACATGAGAACAAGGAAAAGCTGATCTAATTTGAAGACAGTCAGGCAGGAAAAAGTTCTCTTTATCTGAGGATCAGCCTTTTGTTCTTCTTAGGTCTTAAACTGATGGGATGAGGACTATGTACATCACGGAAGGCAAATTACTCAGTCAGCTGTTTTAATGTTAATGTCAATCAGAAATAGCTGAGGAAACATCCAGAATAATTTTTGACCAAGTATCTGGGCACTCTGTGGGTCAGTCAATTTTGACATATAAAATTAAACCATCATAGGCTCCAGATTCTGTGCTGCCTTTGATTTTTCAAATAGCATTTTCATAATACCTTCAGATTAGCCTAGATGACCACTCACTCTCCTTAGAACTTGAGGAGGTGTCAAGAAAATAATTTGCCATCTAGTTTGGAGAAAGGAGTGGGGTTCTGAGAGCAGAGCTGCTAATAGCATCTCAAACTCAGGATAGCAGTTTAAAGGCAGAAATCTGAGTGTTATCCACTCTGTGCCAGCATTTCAAATACACTTCTTTCTCCTGAAGTACTTTAAACAACATCTCTTTCAAGCACACTACTTGTGACTGGTGGATTCCCCAGACCATTCAGTGGTATGGGTTGTTATTTCCATCCTGACAAGCTAGATTTAGGAACTGGAATTATACTACTTTGGGCAAATCCCTTGCACTTTATTCTAAAATTTATTCTGTTGAGTCCTTTTGTATTCAAGCATGACCAGTGGGTTGTTTTTTTTTTTTTTGCATACTTGATAAAGTGTGTTTGTGTCCACTAGAGGTCTTCATTTTCCTACTTTTCAGCTTCCACTTTCAGTAATACTATACATTTTGTTTTGTTGTCTTTATACTAAAAGAATCATTTACTTGTTTCTTATAAGCTACTCATCACTAAAGGGAACTCTGAGAATCAGGGACAGTGAAAGAATTAGGGCAGTAAAATTTGAAATGATGACAGAAGACCTGGGTGGGTCAAATGGTAAGATAGCAAATTTAGGCACATTTCACATCCTTCTTATGAAACTAAAAAAAAAAATGCATTTTTAAATATTAGGACAACTAGTTTTATATTGGATTGTAACTATTGTTCCAAGTCCTACTGAGGTGAACTGAAAAATATTTAAGTTAAAGGTGAATTGAAAAGTATTTCAGATTCACCTTTCTCAGATTTCTGTCCTTTTAGTCATTATTTCCTGGACTTTGGATCACTTTTAACTGAATTTAAGTGTGGGGTCTTGTTTTCCTTCACCCCTGAAATGTCTATCTAAAGTTTCTATCACCTGGTAATCAGGTGTTACCAAAGCAGTTGTGCTGTTAACTAAATTTGGTTTGAGAGAAAAGGAAGACCTGAAATTGTAACTTTTGTTTTGAGTGGCAGTTTTTCCATTTGTTTTGGAAGAATGTATATTCCAGAGGTGAGAGGGGCAAAAGCACTGTTCACAGAAAAGTAACTACAAGTGGAAAATTTGCTTCGTCCAGCTTGTCTGTGCATGGTGTTGGAAAAAATGAACACAAGTCACAGGAAAAGAAAGGGCAGTGCATTCTAAATCAGTTTGAGTTTCAGAAGAAGTGAGAATAAGACACAGGGATGTATTTAAAAATGTAGACCATAAAAAACTAGAATAAGTGGGTTTGGAATTTTATTTAAAAATCCAGCTCGTATGTTTTATAGAAACTGTAGCATTTCCATGGTGTAACTGAAGGCTAACCCTTACAATTAGAACATTAGATTGATTCACATTTCTGGTAGTGATTAAAAAATTGATATGCTTAGAGTTTAGGACTGAAAAATCCTTAGAGGTTATATTCTAAATTCGAAGATATATGAGCAGCTGTCGATAATACAATCATTAAACAGGTAAAGTATTCATTCCGAATTACAGAGGAATGCTGTGACTTCAACAAAATCTGCAGTGCATGTTATAGAACAACCCCAATAATGGTAGTCATTATACTTCAAATGACTATTAAACAATATTAAATCAGATCCATTCCCAATCTAAAGCTGGTGAGGAAGGCTGGGAACCTAAAGCTAATGCTTACTATGTACTAGGTGAAAATTGTGTTAAGCTCCTTACATATTTTACATCACTCAGAACACATACTAACTGTATAGTTCCTAGTTTACTGGTGAGGAAATTAAGGTACAGAGAAATAAAAAAAATGTGTTCATGTTTATACAGCTAACGGGATATATCATGTTTGATTGGGAATATATACTTTCTTATTTCCCTTTCCCAAATCTCATCCAAATGATGAGTGGGCATGACTTAAGCTATTTTATCAACTGTCTGTTCTACTGAGGAAAAGTGTATCTCAGATCAGAAAGGTTATCAACTGAACCACTTAGAACAGAATTTTTAAATGTTGATAACAATTGTAGATAGTAAGTTCAGTCAGCAAGCAATGAATGACTTAGGCTTGGGAATGTACACATAGTGTTTCTATGTGTACAAGAGTGAAATGTGAAAATGTAGTTGGTGAAAAAGTCACCTGTTTTTAGCGTTAGTGAAAGATCATGTGAGTGTGGGATTATAGAAATTCAAAATAGCGTAATTCCATCAGATGTGATTAAATGTTTAAGTAAACATTTTAAAATTAAAGCGTTCAAACAAAACTCCTGATCTTACCCCATAAATCCACCCTACCTACATCTTCCTTCCTTGAGGTGGTGGTGACTCTGTCCTTCTATCTTCAGGAGTCTGAATTGAGGGCCATCTTACCACCTTCCCTTCTTCCACAGTTTACCACATCTAATGCCTCAGGAACTGCTGACTTAACCTTCCACATACACCCAGGGTTTGACCACTTCTCAACCTGGCCACAACTTCAAGCAATTGTTTTCTCTCATCCCTCTCCAGAATGAATTCAGCTGCCTCCTGACTGTGTTCCCTGCTCTGCCCCGGCCCTCCCAGTCCATTCTTGGCACACTATCCTTATGGCTTATCCTTGTTATCCTTATCCTTCTGCTAGAGCCCAAGTCACCTCACGTAAGACCCTATGGTGATTCCCCATTGCACTTGAGTAAAAGTCAAAGTTCTCACAGTGATTTTGAACACCTGCATGATTTGACCTTCCCTTTTACTTTTTACTCATCTCCTCTTACTCATTTTGCTAGTTTTGTTCCTACCGCACTGACCTCTGCTTCTCCTAAACAGACAAGGGTGTTCTCTCTGAATGGGTGCTCTTCACCTCGAAATCCACATGGATCCTCTTCACTCTTTCCAGCCCTTTCCAAATGATTCTCCTATTTAACTTTCTCCCAGTCCTGAGCCCCTTATTTTAAAGTTTCCTCAGAGTGCTATGGCCAGATTCTCCCAGGTTATATGACTCATTTCTTTATTATCTCCACTGTTTCTTCCCTGCAGAATGTAGCTCTGTAAAGACTGATTTTTACTGAGATATTGTAAACCCCCCAGTAGATGCCTGGGACAAAGTAGATGCTCAATCAAGGGTGAATTGTCAAATTAAAACACATGGGAATGTGAATGGATTTTTAACTGTAATTGGAAAAAAACCCTGTTGCCAGGAAACAACTGTAGATGAGCTTTCAACATAACAAGTATTGCAAGATCAGAGGAGCCAAATATTTGTTTGCCTGCAAGACAGTAGGATAAAAGAGAATTTAAAAATATGTAGTGTGCTTTTCCCTCAAATATTTAAAAGTCGATGAAATCATTTACTTCTTAAGGAAATGAATAGAAATCCTTAAATGAACCAATGAGGTAGGCTGTGATTATCTCAGATTCCACATATAACCTTAACTTCCATTCCTGGCATCTGCCATGCACACAGAAGGTGCTTTGTAACTGTCAGCTTTTATTATTATTATGCCTTGTGTAAATACCTATTGAAATAATTTTGAGTAAATAATTGTGAATACTGTTTTTTTATTGAAATCTCATAAATCTCACAAATAAACACGACACAAAATCCTGCATTTCATTTGCATTACTTATATGTCTGTTTTGAATTAAGAAACCTCCTGTTTTTAAAGCTCTGGCAAATTGTTTTATTTTTTAGATATTTGTACAGAGGGTGAGTGTATCATAGCTGTCCAGTTTGCTGATGTGATGTGATTGGAATTGGTCCTTGTAAGATCTGTGGTTCCCTTCTTTTTAAGGTGTGGGTGAATTCTGTCACTGAGGTTACCAGGGGTGATTTTGTGCAGAAGATGGGGACGCTTCCCCACAGGATCTCGCCTACTGGGTCACTCCACCCAGCAACAGGCATTTGGCACTCAAGTCCCTTCATGGCTAAAGCATCCAGAACTTCACCCAGGCTCAAATTAACAAAGGCCAGCTAGTGTCTGTACACATAGGTATGTCATAGAGAAAAACATGAAGCTGAAGTGGATTTCAGTCTGAGATTTGCATGATAGTCAGATCTAATAGTTTCTTACTATTAATCTTACTATTAATAGTTTCCACAGCCATCTAAAAACTTTGGGACTCTATGAATTTTAAAATGTGACCTGTTTTAGGGGACTAAAATAATACTAGCAGAGCACCTGTAACTCACCTTCGGCTCACTAACATTGCCATGTAAAGTATGTGCTCAAATTGCATGTTTCTGGTAAGGCTTTTCCTGATCACCCACCACCACAGCCTTTCTGCTGTGTCACCCTCCATCCCTGGATCCGACTGCCAGTATAGGAGGTCAGTCTATACTTTTATTGTCTGTCCTGCCCACTAGACTGTAACTGCTACGAAATCAGGGTCTTTGTTTTGTTTGCCCTTGTATCCTCAGAACCAGAATAGTAAATCAAACCTAGTTAGTGCTTAATAAAAATTTGCTTCATGAAGGAATATCAAACACCTGTTGAGTGCTAGGTAATATTCTAGATGGTAGGGATATATCAGTGAGCAAAAAAACCCATATTTTCAAATGAAAAAATGTGAATGAACAGAAATCTAATTCTAAGAGACCTTGGTGTTAGAAAAGCACCTTTTATTTTTGTTGCTTCTGTTCATTAATAAATCAATAAGTCAGGCAACCACTGAACATGTGCAGAAGGGGTGACCCAGTCTGGCTTTGTTTCCTGGCCGCCCATGTCACTTGAGGGGAAGCAGCAGCCTCAGGCTGCATGGGGGATGATGTGAGCCAGGGGCATGGGAGGGGACAGCTAAAAGTTCTATCTTTTCAGCCATTTTTAATTACCTTTTTTGAAGATACAGTAAAGAAAATAAAGATACAATAGCTCCTATCTCCACAGGCAGGATTTTCCATAATAAATGCAAAGATATTATTCAGATTCCAAATAATCTGAAAATAATTTACTATGTGAATGGCCTCATCTTAGGGTTCCAAACCTATAGCCCAGGAACCGTGAGGTTAGTTTTATTACAACCAGATCTTAAATCTCTCCACAGATGTACCAAAACAGTTTGGTTTCTACACTGAATGGTCTTCCTGAACCATCTTTTCCACATATGTGTGTTTCCGTTTTTTAAATGTGTGCAGATGTGCTGATTAATAAAATGCAGTTCATTTAAGGAGGCACTGAATTATAGGAAATTTCTGCCAGTTATGTATGGTTTTGATTAGTGGATACCACACACCCAACTATTACTAGGTGCGGGCTTAGAAAGTTTTTTATTTTTATGAAAGGGTTATCATATTTTCCTAATTGAGAGATGTTCTAGAGACCTGTACAAGGGAAGTTTCAAGTTTCTAAAACTTTGTAGCTTGCAGTGGAAGGAAATTATTGATTCCCTGGTCCTCGGTAAGTACTACAGAAGGCATAGCCACAGGGATTATTTCCAATCTGCAGAGGTCCTCTGAACGATGGGGAGTTATGACCCCATTTTAACAATGAAGAAACCGAGACACAGAAAGATATAAGTTGTTCTGACCCTAAGGCTTGGCTTTCTCCGCTAGCTGCCATCCTTTGAAGGGCAGAATAGATTGAACAACTGAAGTCACTGTATGTAAGGAGGGATTAACATGAAAATTAGCTCTCTGGATTGATTTATCAACTACCAGGTCAATACTGGCTTTTGGCAAATAAATAATTTCTAAAAAAAAAAAAAAGGAGGCAGGAGAGTTAAAGGCAAGTTCCTTGAGAGCTACTCCATTACATTTTCTAAATGGATGTGAAGGCCGTAATAGCTCTCAAAGTGGCTGGAACCCAGCTGCAGATGAATCTGTTGCTGAAACCAGCTGGTTCTCCCTGGTACATCTGTCCATCATCAGCCCCAAACAAAGGCTTAGGTTTAATTAGTCTCTCTTAGCATTTTATATTTGCAAAGTGCTCTGCCATTACTTTAATTCACTGTCCACACAACAGCCTTAGTAGGTTGATAGAACCAAGACGTGGGAGGCTAAATGATTTAAGGTTGCTCTTCTGAGAATACTATCGGGAAAATCTGAGGTTGCACAACAGAAAATCCACAGGTCAACCCTACTTTCATCTTTTCCTCCTTCCCTCTCTTTGGCCATAATTAGCACGAGAGTTAGGGCATATCCAGTATAATATTCTAGTGCTTATTTTGATAGAATCCCTTTGATGCCATTCCCATTTTGTTTCCAGATTCATGAAATGTTCAAAGTGCCTAATAGCAGAAAGCATTCTCGTTCTAATTTCATGTTTCATTAAATACAACATTCAGACTGCTATTTTAAACCAAAACAAGCAAACAAACAAAAATAACATTGGGTTGTGGGACCCTGTTCTGAATTAGAGAGACTCAGTATTCTGAGTGTATTGGGAAGTTTTTAAAAATCTGTAACCTTTTTTTTTTTGTGTGTGAGAACTTTCAAGATTTGCTTAGATAAGAGACCCGAGAGGCTGTTAAGCTATCGACCAGCCCTTTATTAAATCTTGTTATTAAGGGAGTAGTTTGCCCGTAATTGCTGAGTCTGACCATGCCTTCTTTGTTTCTTGTCTCACGTCCCTGAGGGCAACAAAGAGGGCATTTCTACCCATTACAGGATGCAAAGACCTGGGGCCTCCAGATTTACTGCTGGATGAACATTTTCAAAGGGAGATGCGGATGCAACCCTCAGGCTTTCCATCATGCTCTTGTCTGGTGCTTTGGGTGTCTGGGTTGGTAAAGCTCCCCTGGGAACTGGATCGATAAGGGGGTCTGTCTCAATTTTTGCTTCACACATAAGTTAATTTATAACTTTACTGATATCCTAATCCCTAGACAGAATATGGAGTAGAATTCTCTTTTTGTAGGAATTCGACCAAACCAGGCTGGGTATTTCACTGTGTTCCTTTTACCCTTTTAGCAGAAAATCTTGAAATAGATGAATAATTAGAATTTCTTTGAGAGGACTAGGTTAAATCTTATTTACATCATCCAAGTTTTCATTTTTAGGATTGTGAGGTAAGTATTACCAGTATTTCAGAGATCATGTCTCTCTGTGTGTATTGCATACATGCATTGTTTTTACTGGTATAAATTAATTCCAAATGAATAATATCAGATGATAAATATATTCAAATATTTTTAAAAATTCTTAGAGGTAACATTTTTGCTTTCTTTGATTAAGTCACAGAGAAGGAAGAAACAGGAATATACATTTAGACCTTTGTTGATTTTTTAACTTCGTGTTTTGGCAGTATTTGATTTGATGAACTCAGTGACTATTAACACACGTTCAAATGATAGGGCCCATTTTTTTAGGGGAGGGGGAAGGCAGAATCAGGTAGAAGAGAGGGTAAAAATGGGTGGCTTTTGCAGAACAACAAAACTGACTGGAGTAATTTCTTCTTTTGAAGGAGCAATGTCAGGAGGCTTTAATTTTCAGGTTACTGATGATTTGAATTTTGCACCTAGACAAATTTTTAGCATCACAGCTCAAGCTCTGATCATTAACTTAGAAGTAAACAGAGGACTGAGCATTTTTCCAGGTAAGATTTTAACTTGAATATTTGGGTTTATATATTTTTCATGACTATTTTTGAGTTTACTTAAAATATTTTACCTGCATGCTATAAAATAGCATCTTTTGCTATTGAAAGATTCCACTTCACCAGTTGTGAAGTATCAGAGAGAATTCTCTCTTTGTGGGAGTTTTAACAAAAGCTAAGCTGGGTCTTTCCACACTCCACCTCTCCCATCTCCTTCTGTTCCTCAGAAGACAGCATGTTGGTGAAAGGTGAGGGTCAAGACAACACGGTCATTTGTACAGCCCCTGCATTTTTCTTCCTACTCTTGAATTCTTGAAGAAGAAAAGTGAGCCAGACCTGTCAGTGACCACATTGATCTTGGGTTTTCATTTACTTACTATAAAAGGACTATGCACCAGGGAACTGGAGGGGGTTTTACTGAGTACTGCTTTGCCTCTAGACTGCTATTTGCAGAGAATCTCTCTGGCTAAGATAGGAAGATCCAAGTGATCATCTCTGACCCAACACCTCATTTCAGGGGTGGGGGAAGATTTACCCACTGGCAGGGAAATAAAAAGGGGTAAAATATTTGAACTTGTTATTTCCCAAAAATATCACTAAGCTGGACAGCCCATGAACAGTAAAATTCATATTTGGCTAACAAAAAACCAACCCACCCTGTGTATTGTGACCTGTTTATATAGGTGAAGAAAGACACTAATCTTTATTAATTGTGGTTACTCTGCAGTCACTCTAGTCAGTTGTTATGAACTACTGGAAGCCTGAAGATACCTGGGCCTGGGGCTCACCTTACAGTTGAAGGGGCATTACTGGGGTGGGTCTGGGGTGGGTGTTGCAGTGTTGCAGTGATGAGGACCCATGGGTCTAGGCACTGGCCTCATCTTTCATTCCTCACATCTGTATCTCTGTGTGGTCATTGATATTTTCAGAGGAACTGGCAGGATTTGTGACTTAGAGAGATGATGTAACTTGGTCATGCAACTGGTAAGTGGTGAATAAAGCTCACACACTTCTGTAGGTAACCTGGGGGTGAGGGAGGGAATCGGTTTGTAATTTATAGAAAACCCAACAATTTTTAGGAGAATTTTTGAAGCCTTTAGTTACCTTAAGCTCTTGAGCTCATGAAAAGAAACTCTGTAGACATCTAGTGAAAGATAGGTTAACTCAGATCCTTCTATTGTAGAATCTTTTTAGGCTTCATAGTTTTCCTCTGAGAATAAGTATGATGCTGCTATCAATGTTTTTCAAGGCAGCTGGGTGCCATTTAATGTTTTAAAAAAATGAGCAAACCATTGCTCCCTTATAATCTGAAGAATATAGTTACCTATACAGAAAAATGCTCCAAAATCAGATTAAATCTGGTTGCTAGAAATTATTATCTTTAAAGATTTATTTATTTATGCATACAAGAACTTGGTTACAGGCCAGAGGCATGGGGTGGCAGGGGAGAGGCGTCATCAGAGACAGAATAGGGAGCAGAACAGGCTGATCCACTGAAATACACTATTGAGGGGTGCAGTGGGTTAGACAGGAGAGGTCTGCTGTGCCATGTGGGTCACCTCCCTGACTGGGGATCGACTCATGCTAAAGATAGCTTCATAGTGCTGCGCTTTAACCCCCTGCACCACCAGGGGGCCCAGGTTGCTGGAAATTATTAATTACCTTTCATTTATTCTGTAAACTCAGGTTTAGAACAGTTATATTAGATGAAAGGATATAGTACCTACAGCCTGGATTTTTGAATTTCTGGTGCTTATCTATTAGTTTTGCAGGAAACATACTTTAAAGTGGCCCTAATACCCTTGTCACCTTTGTGGAATAGTACAAAAAGTGTTTTCACAACTCTGTGTTTGATATTTAGACACAGCCCAAGCAATCTTCTTTCCTTTTCCATTATGCCCAGTGCCTGCCCTCACCTGCCTCCCCAAGTCTGACAAACCTTGCTGCAATTTGCATTATTTTTCTCAAATCTATCTCCTTTCTCCAAGCTTCCCCCAGCACGTTAGCTGGTATTCTTGGTTTCTGTGTCATTCTCTGTCCCTAGACTGTGACTTGTTTCCAGCTCCAGCTCCTGAGCAGTAGAAAGGAAAATGATTTTTCATGTATATTTCCATTAGGTGAGTCTACATTTATTAAATTCTCAGCCTGGTGTGGAGTCACAGGTTTAGAGTGGGAGTGGGCCTTTGGGGTCCTTGGTCCAACTGTTCTTGGCATTTTTTTAACCTGACATTCCCAAGTGGCCTGCTCTCTTCTCTACCCGGATTCCCAGGTGCATGGTTCTGATGACATCTCTTCATCCTCTCTCCTGGGACCCAATCGAGCCTCGCTCAGCCTGGCTTTTGCAGCAGCCACAAAGGATGTTGGTCCCTGCTGCTGTGCAAAGTCAGATGTTGCACTCTTCCTCTTCCCTCAGGACTACCCTGCATGTCAGGCCCGCTGGGAGCAGGCTCTGAGTGACCTCTGCCTCCTGCATTGGTCAGCGGGCCTCTTGTTTGAAGGGGATGGGAGACACTGTGTTCCCCACCTCGGCTGGGACTTTGGGTGAGTCCACCTAAGGTTGACTTTCCCTGCTCTAAAGTATCAGGGAAAATCTATTCCATTTTATTGAGCTATAGATTTGATAGGGTAGCTATAGATTTGATAGAAAAGAAAAAAATCAATTCCTATTATAGAATGCCCATTCAGATATTATTGATACCTGTATTTTTACAATGTTTTATATTTTTTAATCTACTGTACCAGTTGTTACAAGGATCTAAATGATATCCTGGGTATAAAAATAAATCTTGCCTAAAAACGTGTTTTGATCATCCCTATTTGGCAGATAAAAAACACTGAGGTTTGGGAAGATTCAAAGTTATATAACTAATAGGCATCAGAAGCCTTAAGACCAAGCTCCAAGTCTGACCCCAAATCCTGTGCTCAAATCCTCCCCTTTCTGTGCACACCTGCACTTTGGGTGTCTCTATCTTAGAATGTCAGTTTCCTGAGAATTGGGCTGTTAATGATAGTTGCTTATTTTGTCTCCTCAATCTTATTCACAGATTGATTGTACAGGAAGAAGAAAAAAAGCAACTTAAAAAAAATAATAGTGATTATTTATAATAGAAATTGTGTGTGTTTACTCCCTTCAGTTAGGGAATTGTAACCCCAATTTAGTCCACATTTTTTTCCCACTGACATTGATCTGATCCTAGCTGGTCTTTCTCTACCCGCACAGACTTTGGCCATGCTATTTTGGTCCTGCTTGTGCTCTCAGTCTTAAAAAGTAGCCTGGGGTTGAGACTTGTAAGAATTTGTTGGGTAAGCCAAAGTAATTATAAGAATACTTAGTGGGTGAATGTTTTAAGGGTAACTGTGGCTTCTATATCTTGCCAAGTTAGAAAGTCATTCTTTAACTCAGTTACTTTAAAGTAAGGATTTTAGTACTAGATGAACGAGTATCTGACCTAAAAAAAAATGTTTATTCAATATATATTTTATTATTTTGTATACACACATACACACACACACATTCATGCTTTAATGTAATTCATGCTGCAAAATGTATTACCTAGAAAGGAGTTTTGTAACCAGTTTTCCACCTTGAGTGCTACTGTTGGCACTTGAATGTTTGTTTATCTTTAATGGTGGTGTGTTGGAATATACTGTGGCTTTAGGACCTAGTTTTTCTGCTTTTCCAAATTGTACCTGACTCTTTTTCAAAGAGTACTGAGGAGGGATTGACCCTGATTGTTTTGTGAAACGCATCTAGAATATGAGCTTACATAGGCCCTAGGGTCAAGTAACCAAACAGTGAATGGTGTTTGTAGAAAACTGTGTGACTTCACTTCCCTTGAGGTTTGATTGTAATATAAAGGAAATCACATCTCACTGGTGGGCCATCTGTCTTCAACAGTAATAATTAAGAACGAGAAGAAAGAAAAAATAAATTATGATGTGGCAAAATGGTTTAGAATGGAGACTGAAAGATCTTTCAGTGGTTGGTTTTGAAACACTGAATTAAATATTGTAAGACTTAGTGGGACATAAGCAAGAACTAGAAGAAAAGATTGTCATTCTCAAGGAAATAACTAAAAACTTACTAACTGGGGAAATAGTTTTTTTTTAACCCTAAGAGCATATTAATCATGCAAAACATAGTCTTGGTAAACTCAAGGACTGGGAAGTCCTGCTAGCTGGCACAATCGGGGCTTGTTGGCCAAAATAAGTCTTGACTTGATCCTGTGGAATGAAGTTATTTTTTGATGTGTATCATCACTGGCATTGCTCCTCAAGTTGTGGTCCACCAACCTCTGTTCTGCAAATGAGTAAGAACAGAAAGTGAGAGGAAGTTTAGAAATTTTAGAGCAATTTGACATTGCTATACCATTTTGTTGTATTTTATAAGGTAATTGGTCCATAATGGACTGGTGGGGGGGCACTGTCCTTTCATCACAGACTTCTGGAGAAGCGCTGCTCTAACCTGCATGTCTCCGAGCCTCTCTGGCCTTTGATTGTTGGTGAGGTCACATTAGAACAAACCTGTGTCACTGGTTCTCCCTCAACTCCCCTACCCCAGCTGTCTGCCGGTCACGTGACCCTTTGCTCCTCACACTGTCCACGCGGCCTGCATGTCTGAGGTTTCCTCATGTTCGACCTCTCCCTAAGGGTGTCCATACATGGACACTGCATTGAGGACCTGCACCACCATCAGATCAGGACACCTCTGTCCTCCCAAGGGAGGGTGCTATTGCCCGTTCTCTCAGGGCACAGAGTTGGCGTCCTCTTTCCCACACCTGCCAAGGAGCTGGGGGTCACACACCTGGATGATATCACCTTCTTTCTCTAGGAATCAGTTAGACATATGGGCACAGTCATTGTCTCAGGAAACCATCTCACCTGTTTTCCCTCCTTCATGGCCAGTAAGGAGGACCTGCGCCTCCCAATAACAAATTGCATTCATAAATAGATGGCTTGGGGTTCATGAGCCCCTCACAGTCCAACTTCAAGTCTGAGCTAGCCAGTGCCACCATTTGCAGCCCTGTGTTTTCCAGAGTTCCCAGGGCCCCTCTGATGATTATTTCATTAGCTGGAAGCCTTCGGATACTTTATACTCACAGCATGTTTTCATCTTCATGTAGGTCCCAAAAAACCCCTTTCTTCTCACAACCTGAGAGCTGTGACCAATGACGTGGACAGGGCAGGAAACAGAGCTATGACTTTTATGGTTGTAAGTGCCCCGACACTTGGGAGGTTGGTGTGCGTCAATTCTGACAACAGCACAGAGGATGTTTCTGTGTTTACTCAGCATCTGGTGAGTCCCCACGTCTGTGAGCTGGGCAGAGCCGAGCTGTTCCACAGAGTAGGCCCCTTGCTTGTCTCCATCCTGTTAAGCCAAACGGATGTGCCCCTTTGCCCAGGCAGTTACTCATTTCAGCTGAGCTGATTTCAAAACCAGACACTTGGTAGTGAGCATAGGACAAGACACAGTTATCAGAAAACACTGTGTAAATTCAAACTCTTGTGTCTAATAAGTAAAAGAGGTCCTTTTATCACTAAAGATGATTTTAAGTGAAACTCAAAGCATAATTGCAGAAGTAAATCCTGCAGGCTGTGTCTGTGTATACTTTATAATATAGTCATATTAATTATATGTTACAGTTAATTGTGTGTATGTAAAGTGTGTGTGTGTTTATTTAAATTCTACCCAGAGTCATCTGTTTTAAACTTCACTGTATTTGACCACCACCACCATCGACTTATCTTTTTATTTAAATGAAAAAGTCAACAAACCTTTTTACTTATTTTTTCCTTTTATATCCCAGGAGTCTGACTGACCAGGCATGTTTGCTTATATATGATTTCCTGTTCTAAAATTATATATTTCCAAGTCTTCTTCTTGAATATAACTCTTGTTTGCCATTTAGCCATCTTTTTCCATTCTGAAATGTATATATGTGGATCTGACAATTAATTTGACTGTAGCTTTATGACTAAGGAATAAAAATATTCAAAGTCAGGTTTAGCGGAAATAGCAAGTGAACCACATGTCTGCCTTTGATCTTCAAACCTTTTCTGTCTGATGCGATTTGGCAGAGTTGGTATTCGCTTTTGCTTTACAATCACCTTTGTGTGGGAGGCATTTAAGAGAACAGATCATGAGGTTAGCAGAAGCTTTGAATTGTGACATTGCAAAGAGAAGGTGTAAATAAATTCTCTAGTTCACAGATGCACCCTGGAGGAAGAAAAAAAGGATTAGAATGAAAATTACATTCTGTGGGGAGAGTAATGATGATTATTTCAAGTATTAGTTTCTATGATTTGTCATTGAGACTATGTGATATTTTATATTAATATAGTCCGGATAGACTTTAGAGGTTATGGTAACTAGTATCCACTAGGTTATGCTGCAGTAACAAACAACTCTGAGACGCCAGTGGCTTACATGCACACATTTACTTCTCATTTATAATAGCAGAGTCAGAATTTGAACTTGGGTTATGCTTTTATCTACTTCTTTCCTCTTGGAGTTTATGTACAGATTAACACAGTAAATGAATGCAAAATGCTTAGCACACTGTCCCACATGTAGCAGACACTAAATAAATGGTAACTAAGGCTGCTGTTATTTTCTTTTGTTCTTGGAAATGGTAGCTGACAGACTAGCTGCAGAGGAGAAGGCAATTTTCTGGGACACGGGAATTGCTGCTGTGTTTCCTCTAATGTGTTACAGTGATTTAATGAGTTGTAATGAGGTCATTAGAGAATGGCATTGGCTTCACCCTGTAACCCACTTATCATTTTCCTTTGGGGTAGAATCCCTGTTGTCCTGAAAGATAATTCTCTGATTGATGAGGAGAAGAGGGGGCTGAGGAAATTGTCTTGGGGCCTCGTGCCTGGATGGAGCACCACATCCTTGGGATGAAGGAAGAATGAGGTCTGGGGCCAGGAGCATCCCAAAGGTCACACCCCAGTGAGTCAGAGCAAGGAGGATCATGTGGAAGGGACCCCTCAACACATCAACTAGAGCCACTGTAGCCAACTAGAGGTGTTTTGGTAGATATGTTTTGTTAAATTTCTTAATTTCCCTGAATAAATTTCATTGTTTTCCTTTCTACTTCAGTAGTCATAAAGAACATGAACAAGGCAGGGAGAAGGGGAGTGTGTGGAGAAAACTCTGCAGGGATATGACTAAAATGCTAACTCCGGCTGGGGGTTCTATTGAGTATAAAAACAACACATGCTTATTTTTTTTTTGAAACACATGCTTATTGTGAAAATAAAATTAGAAAACATTAAGATAGTAAATTTATGTTAACTAGAGCAAGGCATCATCAATATAGTCAGTGTAGTTGGTTGTCATCTGAAGACACTCCATTTATGCTTGGCTTATGTATTCAGAGTACATATTTTCATTGGTAACTTGGGAAGAATAAGCTTATTATTTATCTTCCTGGCCATCCCCTTTCAGATCCTGTCTCCTTTTTCACATACAAATGGAATGTGATTTTTTTTTTTTTCTTAAATGTGCAGTTTTATGGTCTTTGTCAAATAGGACTCTGGTCAATGCTCAGCCATTTTATGAGGGCCTCACATTTACTACCCAGTAGGTCCAGAACATTTTGGGGGAAGTAAAAGAAATGGTGGGGATAGATTTTGGAGGTAGTAAAGATTAAAATGTTTTCTCTAAAATTATTTAATAAGACATTTGTTGAGCACACATGTAATTTGATTAGTCCTCTTCAGTGTGGTTGAGGAAAGAGATAATGCTCAGTAAACAATTTCAGTAGTAAAAAGGGTTCAGAACTATTGGGCCATGTTCAAGTAACTGGTTGACTTCAACTGTTATATGGATTCCTACATCAGTTTTTCTAGTTTTAAGAGCCAATGACAACCAATAACTTGCTAAGTGTCCAAATTGGGGACATGTTTTAGACATGTGGTTAAATCCTTTTTTCACACCTTTACCTTAAAGGGGGAGAGGGAGGTGAAAAATACTGCCCCATTTGTACATAAAACTCACACCCTTCCTTGCTTCTGATGGATAAATAAAAATGACCACTTTAACCAGTATTTCTGGAGGGATAAGATTTATGAGAAAAATATAGACACTCTCCAAATGCTTCATATCATACTTAAGCAAAACAATTGTGGGGGAAGCATTTATTATGTTACAGCACAACATATTTTCTTATCCTCAAATAAATTCAGTTTTGTTTTGTTTTTTTTCAAATCATACCATGTCTACCGACCAAGATAAACAAGTAATATGCCAGTTTTCACCATAATACTACTTCTCCCTAAATGATTAAAAACTAATCCACCAAATCATATACTGAAAACCTTGTATCCTGAAAAGTTACACATACAACTACACAGAAAAGGTAACACATCTAATTTTTAAATGAAATAAAAGCTTTTTACAAATTTGAGAAATTATTCATTTCAAAGCATGTATGAACAAAGACTTGACTTCTATAAAGCACTAATTTATTTCAAGTACAGCAAGAGGCTAACTGAGTGATTTCCATTCCAGTTCTTGTTGAGATAATTTAGAATCATGAAAAGGTGAAATGTTCTGGTTTTGAGGTTTATGGTGCCTGGCCCTTTTCTGTTCTGCAAAGCTTGTAATTGCATTTCTGCCATTGTGCTGTTGTGGATGTAAGATTATCCATCTTACTCTCTGCTTGTTGCTGCAACACAGAGGCAGGTCTCCAGGGCCATATCTAGAAAATAATACAGTCGATTTGGGGTAATGAATTTTGTCTAATTACCTCTTCTCCCAGAACCTGGGTTTATTGCTCAAGACAACAATTACATTTTAAGAAATTGTGAACACATGTCCCACAGAATAGAAATCAACTTATTAATTACAACTTAATTTTAATTTTCTAAGCAGAGAAGGGTTAGTTTTTTGGTGTTGATGACAACTCCTACTATACCCCAACCCCTACTTTCTTGAGGTCTCTTCAGTATGAGCCCAAAGGCAACTGAACTTAGTTGTCACTTGAGATATTTTCCACTGTCTTTTATTTGGGCAATTTTGGTTTTGTCATTACGTGTCACTGAATTACGTGCTAGCATTTTTTTCCATGTGTAGAATTATTGTGTTGTGTGGTCACTTAGCATCATCTACTCCTTGTTCAAACTGGAAATTGGCAGTTGGGTCCTGCAGGGTTCAATGACTTCGGATAACCAAAAGTATCCCTTGCTCTTAGAACTATTGTGAAATCTTTCCTTGAAAAAGCAAATCAAACTAATTTCCTTTTCAGTGATAGTGGTTTATCCTTTCTCCTTGTATTAATTCCTATGACCATTGTAATAAATTGTGACAAACTTGGTGATGTGAAATGGCAGAAATTTCTTCTCTCATAATTTTGAAGACCAGAAGTCTGAACCCCATCTTATTGGGTTGAAATTGAGGTAGCAACATGGCTGCTATACTTTTTCCAGAGTAAGAGCAGAATTCTTTCCTCTCTCTTCTACATCCTGGTAGCTGCCAGCATCCCTTGTCATGTGGCTACATCATTCCATTCTCGACCTCCATGGTCACATTACCTCTCCCCTCCCCCCTCCCTTCCCCTCTCCCCTCCCCTCCCATCTCCCCTCCCCTCCCATCCCATCTCCACTCCCCTCCCTTCCTCTCCTCTCCCCTCCATCTCCCCTCCTCTCTCCTCTTTCCTCCCCTCCCCTCCCCTCCCTTCCCATCTTCCCTCCCCTCCCTTCCCCTCCTCTACCCTCTCTTCCCCTCACTTCCCCTCCCCTTCCCTCCCTTCCCTTCCTCTCCTCTCTTCTCCTTGTCAAATCTCTGTCTCCCTCTTGAAAGGATGCATGTGAGTGCAGTTAGGGACCACGTGGATAATCCAGGATACTCTTTCAATCTCAGTATCCTTAACTTGATCATATCTGCTAAATCTTTGCTACCAATGGTAACATTCACAGGTTCCAGAGATTAGGGCCTGATATCTTTGGGGGATATTTTACCCCCTACAATCATTTATTACTAAAGCAAGATGTCTTATGTTACAATAAGACATCTGTTGTTTCCTAACAACGCACCTTTTATTTAACTCATTTGGCAGCTTTATTTAAAATCTATATACTTGTAGTGGCATAAGGCCCATGAGAATCTATCTTTGCTTCTCTATACCTGTAGATTTAGACTTCTCTCCAAGTAGGGCTATAGAAAGATATAGGCCTAGGCTCCTTGAAAAGCTTTTTGTTCCAGTATATTTATACAGAGACTGACCCAATCATGGAGAGGCATAAGTGAGAATCTCTTGGATAATTATTTGGACCTAGGTTTCAGTTGCCCGTTTCTAGCAAGAGATTTCCAGATATCACCATTTAGTTTCCTAAAATGCCTCTTCTATGCATTCTCACTAGGGGCCATCACTCATGGAACTTATCCCAGCTCTACTTTATTTAGCTTAATACCTGGACACCCTCTGAGTTGTGGCATCCTGCACTGGCCCAGACTCTGATCTCTTCTGGGAGCCTTGGCTCTTCAACACCCAGCTGCTCTCTGCAACATGATAGTGCCAATCCTGATGGACAAAAGAAGGGGCACATAGAGAAGAGTCATTTCTCAAACTTGTCCTTTGGGAGTACAGAATCTGGTTGTTTTCCACATCTTAACTTTAGGGCTTTTTGGTTAATCCACATGGAACCTTAAAGACTTTACCTTCTTCAGTTGTCTGACTTTCTGTAGTCTCCAGGAATATCTGCCTAAGATAGAGATTTTTGGCCAGTTCTTTTCCACTTGGTCCTTCCAACCAACCAGAGACTTGGCCCTTTGGCAAGGTCTTCATGTTGTGGAAATTCAAGAGAGGGGACTCCATGTTTCCCTTTTTCCTACCACCTTTCTCCTAGCTGACCCTAAGATAACTTGGTTACTCTTCTCCAGTGAGAATTTCAAAACTGTGATTGACTTTTAGGCCCCACTATGGGAAGAATCGGTGTGAAGGACTTATGCTCTGGTTTTCTCATTAGGCTCATCGGAAGCTATATTTAGAAAGACTTACAGAATGGACATATGCTCCAGATCTAGGTCCTAGCCCTGCCTTTGGCCAAGTATGATGATTATATCCTCATAACATTCAGTTGAACTCACATGTACTTTTGTGGATGCCTGGGGTGTCTTTAGGGGAAAAAAAAGGATCAGATTTCATGCTGTGGTTCACTCCAGCAAGCATGGTGTATCAGAGATTCCATTTCACTCCTGGTTCATCCACAGGTGTTCAGAATGCTCCTTAGCTCTTTGCCTCCAGGATTTAAATGCAGCACCTTAAATAAAAGCAGGTATCTGCTGATCACTTTGGGGCTCATAAAGCAAATTGCCCTCCACTGAGTGTTAGGTAGAAACCCCTTTTCCCTCAATCCCACCCTCCTCTCCTCAATATCTTATGAGAAGGTCTCTACCTGATCAATAATGGCAGTAATATAGAAGAACTAGAACTCTTTCATTTGAGATTTGTAATAAAAACAGGACATAGGATGAATTTTTCTTTTAATCGTTACAAACTCTAGACAATAGTGACTATGTCCTCACTTCACCAGACCACAAAATCGAGCTTGTCAACACTAGTTGTCTCTACCAGTGAACTTTACTCCTTGGAAGTGCAAAGAATATCTTGTGAATTTCTAAATTTCTTAGAGTCTTATTGAGCTTTCCATACTATAGGTGCAGTGTAGTAGAAAAGCATGGATTTTGGAGTCATATGAATTACATTAAAAATGGGTTCTCCAGAATAGTGGCTATTAGTGAATTATTTAAATTTTCTGCCCATTACCTTTCAGTCTGTCAGATGGGCATAACAAGCATCCCCTTAAACAAAAGTAAATAGCGCTACTTACATGGTTTGCCTAGAAGAGAGCCTAGTATGTCTTTAGGCCTCAATGAAAGGTAGGTGCCATATGCGCTTTTTTTTTAGTAAATGGTTAAGAAATGTCTTGAATAACTTTATTTCTAGCTTCATGATATAACTGTATACTTAATAATTGTATTTTGTAAAACTATTTTAAAGTAGTTTGTTCATTAAACAAGTACTTATTGAAGTGCCAATTATAGGTGGTGAAATAATACTTATTTACCAAACAGCTAGAAGTTTCTGAAACATGTGCCAAGATTCCAGCCTAAAAATTCCTTTGTTTTTATGGAAAAATATTTATTTTATTAGGCATGTTTTAGAACTTTCAGATTGCTTAATATTCTTTTGCCATGATCACTCTAAAAAAATAGGTTTAGTTTTACATCTTAACCAGAATCCCCCGATGTCCTGGTAATGGATTGATTAGTGAGGATTTTAGTTGCTTCCTTGCAAGTTCTAGAACTGTCCAGAATCTGCCATTTTGAACACTGATATGGTGTCAGACCAGTTAAGTCAACTGCATATCTAAAAGTGAGGTATTCTATTTTGTAATGCAGAAATGAAGTCTAAAATAGATTAAATAACTTGCATAAAAACCACAGAACTGAAAAGTTGGTAGGAGTCATGTTTGAATTAGGTCTGACCAATTCAAGGTTCAATTCTACTATACTCCTCTGCTTTCCTTTTCCTATTAATGTGTCCTTTTCCTTATGGAGGAAGAAGAATAGTAATTCAGGAAGTTGGAGTCAGTGAGACCCAATGAAATGTTTTTGTACATATAATCTTTTTTTTCTTTTTTGTACAAATAATCTTATGTACAAGATTAGAGACCAGACTTCTACTCCCCAGCTCTTCTACCAACTGACCCTGAGATTGGAGGCAGGGAAGGTAGTTGCCTGTACTCCCAGCTTCTCTGAGCTTGTCAGCAATCTCTCAGCTGTAAATTTCAACCTATTACAAAAACCAATAACACCCCTGACTTCTTAAAGCAAATCTACCTCTGACAAATGTTTTCTTTTGTGGTTCTGTAGGAATCAAAGATATGAGATCCAAAAGATTTATATTTTCAGAGATCTCAGGAGTGTTATATTGTCCTTTCAAATAAAAGCACTACTCTGAGAAGGTCTAGGATTTTGAACCACATATCCCCTCATTCATAAGTCAGGTAGGAATAAGCTTTGTTAAAGTCCTAGGGAAATGGGCCGAGTTGGATTGAAATGACCCCTTTTTGGTTTCAGAGTATGCAAGGCATTTTTGGTTCCCTCCTCCATTCTGCATATATTGTGTCTTCAGGGAAAAGAAGGCTGGCTGTTGGTTCCTCCTTGAAGTTTGATATCCCATAAAACACCACAGGATTTTTTAAAAAAATTACCATTTTTAAACTTTTTAATTTAAAACGTTAGACATGGCACAATTGCAAAGGAATACAAAATTCCCACATGCTTTTCATTCACATTCCCCAAATGTTAGCTTTTATCTAGCTTTGCTTTATCATTTGTGCTGCATGCGTGCGCGCACACACACACACCCACACACACTTCTGAAACTTTTGTGGGTCAATTTCTGACATGTTACTTTTACCTTGAAAATAAGGATTTTTCTCTTAAATAATTTTCAAAATCATACAATTAACATTGTATAATTTTCAAGATCATAGAATTAACATCAATACAATGCTATTATATCATCTATAGAGCATATTCAAATTTCAAAAGTTGTTTCAGTGAACGCGCTCTCTAGCAATAGAGAAAAGAAACATAAAACAATACTTATTTGTCAGGTGTCCTTAGTCTCTGACCTGGAACATTCCACTGTCAGTTGACTTTAGGGATCGTGCCATACTCTAAAGGGAACAGGCCGATTATTTGCAAAGAGCCCCTCAGTTTGGTTTAATCTGATGTTTCCTTATCAGGATCAGGCTGTACATTGGGCAGGAATGCCACGAAAGACGTTGGGTTCTCTCAGAGTGTTGTGCCAAGAGTGTGGACACTCTCTTTGCCTGCAAACTTGTGATGTTTGCTTTCATTGCTTGCTCAGGTACCACCTTTTAGGTTTCTCCACTGTAAAGGTAACATTTTCTCTTTTGAAATTAATTAAGTATCCTGTGAGGAGATATTTGGGAACTATTCAGATATCCTCTTTCTCACTACAATTTAGTGCACTAGTTTTAGTAACCATCTTAGGATTCTTGCCTGAAGCATTTATTACTTTGGTGATTGCCAACAGATGATTTTTCTCATTCTACTTTCCTTCTACACCAATGACTTTGTAATGACATTCCAGAAAGACTCCACCTGTGAAAGAGAAAATATCTGGGCTAATCTAAATCCATAGGAAATAAAACCTGCCCCCTCCTTTATCCAAGAGTCCAGATATTTGGCTAAGTAGCTTATCTATCTATATTTAACACAATGAAAATATGCAGAACGGTTGGAAGTTGTTCCCAAGGCTACTTCTATTTGAGGTAACAAAATACCTAACTCTCTATGAGGTCCTTCACACTCAGGTTTACCCTACATTTTTTTCTTCTAAAGTTTTGGTCTCTTTCTCCCTCTTCTAATATACACACATGCACGCATATGTACACACATGGCCCAGAGAATCTGATTCTTAAAGCTGGTCAGGCAATAGCTGTCTTCTAAACATCAAAGACTCTACTTACCTCAGACCTTTCTCAGAAATGACTGGCAAGTTGATATTCTACGGGCCCCTTGCTCCCTCTACTTCTGTAATAGCTCAGCGTTTTCAGTGACTAGCTCTCCATTCAGAAAACGCAGACACTCACTGTGAGTCTGATCAAATTCGCTCACTCTCCTGTATAAAACAGGGCAGTTGGTTATTCACAGTTTCTTACTCTTGAAATGCCTTTAGCAGATCTCTTCTGCTGTAGGTTCCTGAGTAGAAAGCTATATTTAAGATACTTCCCCAGGGACTTCTGTCAAAGATTTCTGATCTTCATCTCAAATGTTCCTGTCTGTGACAACCATTTTTCCCCTGGGGCCATCACTCTCCCACCTATCAACATCAGGAGAGCCTTGGATAACTTGTGAAGTATTTTTCAGGGAAGCTAATTTTTATCCCATTCTTATCCCATAAGAGCAATGTATAAGAGCCACCAGCTTCTAAGAAAATCTTTCCTTCTGATTAAGAGACTATATTACCTTTACTACTTAGAAACTGAATCTCATTTTGTTTACTATAATATCTTGTCTCTCAAGCAGCATGGGGCTCTTTCAGGAACCCCCCACCTATTTCTAGAAAAAGAAATACACTTATGACTAATCATTTGCCATAAATCTTTAGCTGAAAATAGAAATGGTAAAACCACTAAACAAGACTGATTTATTCCCAGGAACTCGTGGGGAATGAAGTCACTAGTTAGTACCAAAATTTACTATAATTGGAGAAGCTCTGATTTCTCACCAGTAACCTTGCTTCTCTAAATTTGAGGACATGTTAAGAGGTGATATTTCCTTCTCCCCACTTTAAATTCCTATTTCTTTACATCACCTCTGACAAGAATAAGGAGCAAAAACTTCTCACCAACAATTTTTGGCCATTCTGGGAACAGGGAGTTTTTATTCCACAGAAACTTACTATATCCCAAGACTAGAGTCTGATTCTAGATATTCCCACTGTAACCAGCACTGAACTGGCGCAGTACATCACTGAACTTGTGTTAGTTAATACAGTATTTCTAAAAACTTGCTGGTGAAATAGACTTAACTGCTTTGTAAATTATACCATATTTTATCTAACTTTCTTGATGTGGATACTTAAATATCTTGACAAAATCCACCTGTAAGTTCAGATGTGACAATAGTGAGAACAGGTCAGAAAAAGATGTGACCTGTAGGAAAGAAGGGCTGAGTACTTTATTGTTGAGCCTTTCCTCTTCTGTGTTAAAGTGTTATAACTTCCGTAACTGTTGTTGGGGAAGGACTACCCACAGGGTATTGGATAACAAAATACTGGAGAGAACTTCATCTGTTGAGTAGAAGGACATCAATAGACAACAAGCATTAGGAACTTAGGCTAAATCTTGCAAAATTCCATAGAAATATCTTGAAAAATGAATATCAATGACTATAATAATTGCAATAGAAAGAAATACTTCATACATTAGAATTCATGAGTTTATAATGATTGTAAAACAAAACCAATGGCCATGTTGGAGATTAGAGCCAGGGCACTCATTTTTCTAAAATTTGGTATGTGAAGGAAAAGAAGTATTTGTTCTGTTTTTCTTGTATGTATGTATACCAATATAACCAAAAATTGCTTAATAAAATAGTTGGAGGTAGGAATATAGAAGGAACAATAGACTAAATAATATCCATGTTTTGCCACTGTAAAAATAATGTATTTAGGCAATTGTATCAATGACTGTAATATTGTTAAGTGACAGGATGATGAAAACAGCTGGATCAACCTGGCAACACTTGAATCCACGTATCAATTTTAACATAATCAAAATAGAAGCAACACAACTTTGCTTTAGCCTTGCGATGCGATGAAGAGGAAATAAACAATATAATCAGAAAATACTCTTACCAAAAAATTGAACCTGATTGTATACAGGACATCAATTTCTTCATCAAATTGTAGGAAAAAATTAGAGAAGTGAACCTACAGTTTTGAAACAATAATAAGAATTACCAAACAAATGTGATGTATAGATTTCAAAGCATTTATGTAAAAAAAAGAAGTCCCATACTAGACATACTAGACAATCAGAAGTGTTTGCACATTAATTGTACTTTTAATATTAAGAAATTATTTATAATACTTAGGTGATAACAGTATTATGATTATGTTTTTATAAACATAATAAGTTCCCAATATTTATTAAAGCTGATATGATATGCTGTCTGTGATTTACTTCACATTCTATTGGGCAGAAAAAATGGGTAGAAGTATTTCTGAAACAAGATTGGTTATGAACTAATAGTTGATACCTGATATGTGAATGAAGTTCATTATAAACTTTCTCTAATACAATACATTAAGCATTCATCACCGCCAAGTCAGCACATTTTCCTTTCTCTGACAAATAGATCATATTTGTAATACAGTCACCCAGTTTAACAAATAAGTTGTCACATTTCTAATGTTCCTGCCTTTGTGGAGACATTGTGCACTAATTTCAGAATGAAGAAACACATATCTCTCCCAGTAAGTATATGTGCCAGTTCTCATATCCCTGAAGCCCGGGGTTGATTTTTCTTACTGTCTGGCCAGGTCGGTGAAGGGCTGATTTTCTACCAGCACATGGGCCGTGAGACCACAGGCTGGACTGCAAAAGATTCTTTCATATTAACAGTGTCTTCCCCACCTGGAGCTCTGAGCCCTGAGGAATTTGGTCGGCAGAGTTGTCTACTTGCAAATATAGATAAAAATCACCACGTTAGGGTTACTACTCTATTTGTATTTATTAAAGTAGGGATAATTTGGAACTAAATCTTTCCCTTTTTAACTGTTAATGTTATGACTTCAACCTATGAAATAAAGTGGGGTTGTTTCTTAGTGTGTACTCTTTCTCAGGAACTCTTCCTCTCATGTACATTAACGATTGTCTTGGAAATAGAAGAGCAAATTACCTTTAAAACATTTTGCTTCTGCTTCTGACTTCACCGTGCCCATTAGTGGAAAGTGTTGCTAGAAAATGAAAATGGCAAATATGGAAAGTTCTTGAAAATAAAGGGGTATTGAAAGCTACACCTGTTTCCATGGCAAGAGAAAGTCCAGTACTAGTAAAGAAAATTAGGAACTTAATATTTTGTAAGCAAATCTAAAGATGTTGAAACTCCTTTGCCTGAAATATTGTCTTAATAGCGTACATGTGCATGTTAAAAAAAGTTTTTTTCCATATGCCTTGGGTAAAATGCTAATTCAGTACAAGCAACCAAGGTGTTTTGAATAATCCATGGGGACAGGCAAATCTGAAGGGAAAAACCCTTGCAGCTGTCATGTGAAAGTCTAATGAAATGCCACTATTTTCTTATGTTTGAACAGGGGCTTCTGTCCAGGAAGGAGACAAAGTTCTAACTGACCAATCTAAGTTAGATGCTTCCAACCTCTTACTGAAATTTCCCAAATCTCAGCAGTCTTTTTATGAAGTTTGGTTCCAGGTCACATCTCTTCTTCACCATGGACCCATTATAGTTACTGAGAGAAATATTACCAAAGGAAAACCTAATTTCTCCCAGTGTATAATTAATAAATTTGGAATCACATACCTTCATGATAACTCTGAATCACTGACTGATAATTTTATCTTTGCTGTGTGGCCCAACCACAAGAGCAAGTCTGCCACCAAGCCAGAAACAGACTTTCTTAGTGAAATAATATCATAATCTCTCCTTTTAATGACCAGGTTCCCATATTAAAGACCAAAGGGCTTCGGGTGAAAGTTCTCCAAGGCACTACATTGGTTCTGGGACCTGAAAACCTGAGAGTCAAAGATCTAGACAGTCCTCCAGAGGAGATCAGATATATGGTCATCTGAACTCCTAGTAATGGCGTTCTGTGCCTGACTCACCTCCTGGACTCACCTGTCATCATTTCACTCAAGCTGACGTTAATAACTCTCAGGTGTGGTCCATATAAGATGGAAGCCCATCCTCTGGAGTGTTTTACTTCAATGTGACTGATGGCCAACACCACCCACTCTGCAAGCTCTTCCATCTGGATGTCATCCCCATCTCCATCACCCTTGTGAAACTAACTGACCTATTTCTCACTCAAGGCCCATCACCAATTCTCACCTGTCAGCAACAACCAATGGAAGGAGTCCCCAAATCACTTACAAAATACCATGGCCCCCCAACATGGCCATCTGCTCATTGGAAATCAGGAGGCCATTAGCTTTGAACAGAAGGATCTGGATTCAGGAAGACTCTCTTACCACATGACATATCTCACTGTCCCAGAGGACCTGCTGAGGTTCTCAGTGTTTACGTCAGAAAGCAACCTTAGAGGACAGACACTGAGCATCAGAGTGTAACCCTTACTTCAGATCATGTCAAACCTGACAGTTGCCAATGAAGTAGCTCACCAGCTGAGAAGAAATCACCTTGATGCTACTGAGCTTACCAATAAGACGAACAGTGATTCCCAAGTTTGAAGGGACAGCACCATCTGTCCATGGAAGACTTGTGCAAAGAGTGGGCCGCAGCACCGCAGTGGAAGCTGCCACTGTTTTCACTCAAAGGGACATTGACCAAGGGCTGGTGATGCTTGACCCACATGCTGATCTCATGGGCACTGATTTGCAGAATGACTCTTTCACTTTCTTGCTCAGGGCAGACCATGTACAACCAATGGTCAGTCATCTCCCCTTCATGATAGTGCCACCTGATCACTCACTTTTGCAAACTTGTACCACTGAGGTTTCTTTATTAGTTACTGCTGATAACTTGTGACTTCAAATCTCTCTCAAGAGAAGAGATTTCCTCAGGACTCATGGTACAAACTCTGAGGAAACTGACCCAGACAAGAAAGCAGGAAGCAGATCCCTGGAGACCCCACAATGGTGAAGAGGCTGCTATGCTGGCAAGATCTATTTCACCAGCATCATTTGGCTATCAGCTGCCACTGAAGCCAGTCCTGAGGTGCTCAGAGAAAGTAGCTACTCTCTCATGGCTACTCTCTCATCCTGCCCTTAGCCTCAGTTGGTCTTCCTGCTGACTGTAATTGCAATGGCTTTGTGTGTTTGGCAGCTGTGCTGGAAGACAGAAAGGACAAAACCTCTTATCAAGCCTCAGACCAACCTGGGATCTACAACCACAAGTCTTAGGCGAGAACTATTCTAAGAGGTGTCATAGTGACACCTCTTCTGAAAAGCTCTAGAAGTCCCCGGATTGGTCTTAGGGTCCCATGGTGTGAGCAATTGGCCTCTGCAGTTTCTGAGCCAGTAGAAAAATGTGCTCCTTGGGAGACATGGATGAATCTGTATCCCGACATAGCCTAACTCTGTAGACAAACCAACCCAACGCTAAAGCATAACCAGTGCTGGGTAGACTGAGGACTCTTGTTTCATTTTGACCACCTATTATGTGCCAAGTACTGGGAGAGGCACTGGGATACAAATGCAAAAAAATACTGAGAGTCAAATGAGAAAAGCCTGACACTTTGGGTGACTCCTTGCTCAGTTGCAGTCCATGGTAGATGTTAGTAGGTTTTGTGAAACTTTTGTACAAAATGTATCTTATAGGCTTTTCACAATGAGCTTTGTGTGTACTCCTCTGGACCTGACCCTCTCAGTGTATATGAGATCTGGTCTAAGTTTAAAGCCCTTACTGGGGTGCTATAGAACATGGTGGCCCAACTGGCAACAGTGGATGAGAGCTACAGTCAATGGGGGAAAAGTCAATGCTTTTTTAGTGAGGATTTACTTTGAGTGAGTCAGCAGGAAGTACAGGAACTGTTTCAGCAAGTTGAAAAGGTAATTTATCAAATCAGTGAGTTTGTTCCTAGTGTTTTTATGTAATGTCTTTTCCTCCTTGGCGTCCCTAGGTTCGACTTCCTAATGCAGGAAATGCCCTGGTGCTCCTGATAGTGGGACAGCCAACCCCCCTTTGAAAATAGTCGCTGAACACATGTATTTCATCAAGAGGCTTTGTCTGTCTGACTTGTAAAATCAAGCCTATAGTATGAATATAACATGAAGCTCTAAGGAATAGAAAAGTTTGCTAAATGCTTTTGTGAGACTCAATTTGGCTTACTTTACAATGAATGGAAATAATGGCAAATATATATTTGACTTGTCTAGTTAAGCCTACTACTGGCAGACTCAAGATTCAATTTCTGTATTTTTAAAATGAAGATCTCGGTTTCTATTAGCTAGGAATGCTGTGAGTTGGAAATCACAAGACATCTACTCTCAGTGGTTTAAGCTGTGGATTGGCAAAGTTTCTGCTGTGCGGTCACATAGTAAATACTTTAGGCTTTGTGGGTCACATGCAATCTCTGTCACACACATTTCTTTATTGAAAAAAATATAAAAAACATTTCTTAGTTTCTGGATTTAACTCACAGATCATAATTTACCAACTATTTGGTTAGCTAAGCAATGAAAGTGTTGAACTATTTCAGTTAACAAGCAGCCCTAAGGTGGACATTCCAGTGATGGTTCAGCAGTTCAGTCATGAACTGTCAGGACTGAGTTGCCAGGACTGAAGCTCTTTTGTTCTTTCTGCTCCTCACATTGTTGGCATTTCGTCCTTTTGTTTAATTCCTTGTGATTATAAGGTGACTGTTTAAGCTCCAACAATATGGTCACATCCAAAGGCAGAAATCCTAGTTGGGGCAGAGTTATGATATTTGAATTCTTTGTCTTAAAGAGGATCTCATTTTTGTTATTCTTACTACTTTAATATTATAAGGGGAATCCTTTCCCAGACATTTACCCACTTTTATGTTTCATTTTCTAGAGTCGAGTAATACGGTTCTTATCCCTTAACCAATCACTGGCAAAGGGAAGAAAGAATTCTCTTGACTGACTATTTCTCCTGAGGCTGGGAGGGAATTCTGTCAGGTCAGAGATCAATGGCTTGGTCCACTAAATAATGAGGGAAGGATGGGGGGATGGCAGGCAGTTAAATAGGCAATGAATAGGATCAATTAAAATACTTTTGAAGTTTTGAACTATTTGAGAAACAGATTTTGATCTTTCAAATCTCCTTTTCCTAATTTAATGATTTTCTTAAAGCCAGTATTTTTAGGATGCACAGAGGAGTTTGCTCCCACCCTCACCCCACACTGCCCCAGAATATTTGACAATGTCTGGGAATATTTTTGGGTTTCTCAACTGGTACTATTGATATCCAGTGAGTATGGACCAAGGATGTTGCCAAATATTCAACAATGCCTGTGACAGCTCCTAGTAAAAAGAAAACTGTCAGTAGTGCCAGGTGAGAAACTCCAGTTTAACTCATACTGAATAGTTTTCTTGTAGACCCACTAAAAGATTAATAAACCCATTAGCAAATTTAGGCAAAAACAATATTCTAAAAACAAAAGGAAAGGCAAAACAAAAAGAAGGGTGAAAATTTCACAGTATGTTTGAAACTGACTAACGGTAAACATGAACGTTTTTCAAAGATGATACATTAAAAAACAAATAAAACTACTAGGTGGATTCATTTCTTCATGCCCCTTATCTGTATTTACAGGTAGGACTATCAGGAGAAAAAATGTGGTAGGGTATTCACAGAAGTAAAGATGAGGTTGAGGTTTCCCTAAAAGTCTGATGCTTCTGATGTGTGTTCTATATGATTAAACTTTTTTTCTCACCCTCTCCCTTTTCTGTCATTCTGGGTTGCTTTTCTCTCCTAACCCAAGTTTAACTACTGTTTATGCAAATGGATTTTAAGTCTATAGAATAAATGGAGGCATAACATAGGTGGGCCTAGAGACATAGCTTAGATTCTAGGATCTGAAACTGTGGACAACTGTTGCCGAAGAACAATTCTCTCCTCTTTCAGAAAC
The DNA here is from genome assembly GCA_019455555.1 of Galemys pyrenaicus. Lineage (NCBI taxonomy): Eukaryota > Metazoa > Chordata > Mammalia > Eulipotyphla > Talpidae > Galemys > Galemys pyrenaicus. The sequence goes on along the minus strand of JAGFMF010011595.1, from coordinate 1,583,292 downwards.
GATTCTCTCTGGTCTCCTGGATGTCTGAATTATATAGAGACCTTTTCAAGTGTTTGGCATTTAATTCCTTTAGGAAGGAGGAGTTTTAGCTCAAGGTTGGCTGGGTCACTAGTTCTCTTGGATCCTGGCTCTCCACTTCCAGCAATGTGACTTTGAGTAAAATGTCACTGTCTTGAAATGCTGATAGGTTTTGAACAAACTTATCCAAACTATACTGTGCAATTCAAAATTGTTCCTAGGTCTGTTCTAAGCCAGCCGCTCAGAAGGAAGAGCATGACAATGTGTGCTTGGGCCTGCACGCGGAAAGGGAAGGCTAAGGAGCATCTTTGCATCTGGTCAGTGGGTTTCGCTTTCCCTTGCCAACTGGGCATTGTGTATGCCTGTCCTCTGTGGAAAAGCCAGATGTACTTGGCTCAGTGGCCCATTGGCCTGTTCCTTGCTTTAAGCAGAAGATTTCTGGAGCCAGGGTGAGCCAGCCAGCCAAACAAGTAAATCTGATTTCTCCTCTCTTCTCTTAATTCAGCAACTCCAGAGAAATAAAATTGGTGTCCATATTGGAATGAGGCATTCATGGACACTTTAAAAAATGATAAACCCTATTGTTTGTGAGTGTGCCTAAGAGAGCAAGATTATCAGTGTGAGATCCAGATGTTGAGCTTCAGAGGTTAATCAAGTAATTAATGTAGAGCTGGGAAAGTCTTCTTCCAGAGGCTCTGGAATATACCACTGATTTGCAGATGGGTTCAGTTACAAAGAAACAATGCCTACCATTTGGTGCTGGCTTAAGTAAAATATGAAATAAAAGACATTGGTAAATTCTTGTTTTGTGTTGAAAATGGAAGTTCTGGAAATTGAAGATCAGTCTGAAATCTTTCGTTCCTTTTGCAGAGCTATAACTACACATGGTGTTAGCGCTTTGTCATAATGAATTCACTGCCTCTTGACAAATGACTGGGGGAATTAATAAGTGGAAACCAGAGGTTGGGATCACGTTGTCTGGAGTAAGCTTGGTAGTGGATGGCCTAATATTTTCCAACTCTGGAGGCCTTGGCAAGATACTCTCTGCTTCACAGAGACCTGGAGAAGTTTCCTTGTGCTAGTGCTCTCCACTTACTAGGCACCTGCTGTAGATAAGACCCTAAATATTCCTCCCGGGCTGAAGTTACAAGATGTCCTAAGGAGCACTTGGTCTGATTCCTCTAGTAGCTCTTCCAGAATCACACAAGGCCTGCCAGCACAGAGCAGGCACAGCAAAAGGAGGACAAAGGGAAACTGGTTCAGAAAGGGCTTTGTGCTTTCCCTTGAAGCCCTCATAGGTGAGTGCTGCTTACCTGGTGAAGCAGCAAGAATTGGGGAACTCACTGGCTTATTCTCCACATCGCCTGTCCCTTGGGGTGACCCATTCATATACTCTCAGGCCTAGTGACACAGCAGAGTGATTAAAGCACGGACTCTAGTTCTCTTGGATCCTGGCTCTCCACTTCCAAGCAATGTAACTCAGTGAAATGTCACTGTCTTGAAATGCCGATAAGTTTTGAACAAGGACCTCATGTTTTCAGTTTCCATTCTGTGGGGTCCTATAAGTCCTGTAGCTGGTTCTGAGTCCTCATGGAATTTATTTGCTTCTTGCATCAAACACCTCTAAAACATTATTTCAAGTTCTACTTATAATATTTTCTGTCTTGAACTATGGGTGTGACTACCAGTGCCAAGCATGTTTACAGCTACAAATGATGCAGTGTTCTACTCCAGGCGTGCCTGTGGGAACTTGTGCTCACACAGTACTCAGCAGGGAGAGTTAACTCCCCATGGAATAGCCCTTGTCCAGTGGGAAAGTAGAGCTGATGAATAAATACTTCCTGCTTTCATCCCACAAGTGAATAGTCCAAAAATGCATTCTGTACGGCTTCTTAGAACAACCTGAAAATTGAGCACACTAGATTAGTGCATGGACCCTTGACCTCCCTTGTTTCTTATCTCTGCCCCTCATTCTTGCTCCCACTCACTAGAGACCTTTGCTTTTGAGAAAATCCAGGCTGAGACAATAGTCCGCTGTCTCCTCGTATTGTGTGCCCTGGGACACTGTCTGGGCATGTCCAGACACCGTGACTCTCGCGTGATCCTGGGATCATGGTGATTCTGGGTGACTTGCCTCCTGCAGGAACCCTCACCTGCTGCAGGTCTGAGTGATGCTGCTGCCTGCAGGTGGAAGCCAGGATCCCCTGTACAGGGGGAGATCCCAGGCTCAGGCTCTGGTCTGGAATCAAAGTGAGGATCCAGGATTTTACCAAAGCCACTTCTAGTTGGAAATCTTGCTCTTCTCTGCTGGTTGTGTTGGGTCCCAGAAACAATAATCACAATTTGAAGCAAGTCCAAGATTGATTGCTCTTTGTAATATTTTAGAAATGCTCCTCTGCATTTCATTTCAGCTCTGCTCGGGTCTTTGCAAAAACAGACTATCTCAGCAACCATTCCTTTTTAAATAATAGCTTTATTGAAATATTATTTTCATATCACACAATTCACTCAAAGTATGCAATTCAGTAGCTTTTAGTATCTTCGTACAGCTTGGCAGCCACTACCACAAGCACCTTTGCCACATTTTCATCACCTTAGGATAAGCCCTAAATTCACGAGTAGTTACTCTCCTTTAACCCCTAAGCTCCCTAGTCCTCAGCAACTAATTAGCTAGTTTCTGTCTATGGATTTGCCTATGCTGGATATGGGATGTAGTTAGCATCAAGCAGTATATATGGTCCTTGGCAACTGACTTCTGTCACTCAGCATAATGTTTTCAAGGTGGTTAGTGTTGTAGCATGTCAGTTCCTGTTTATGCCCAGATGTTTCATTGTATACATAGGCCACATTTATTTGTCTGTGCATCAGTTGATAATCCTTTGAGTTGTTTACACATTTTTTAGCTAATATGGGGAAAAATGCTGCTTGTGTAACCTGTTTTTGCATGGCTATCTCTTGATTTCTCTTGGATACACACTACAAGTGGAACTGCTGAGTCAGATGGTAACTGTTTTCCAAAGTGGCCACCATATGTTATATTTTTTCCCGCAATGTGTGAGGATTCTCCACATCTTCACCAATACTTGCTAGTATTTGTTCTTTGTCTTTTAGCATCCTAATTGAGGGGTAGGACCTCAAACAGAAGAATGAGTATTGAATGGGCATCAAATACTTTTTATAGAGGGGCAGAAAATAGAATGGATTGGATATTTGATGTTCGAGTCTATGGTAAAAGCGGGAAAATTTGTCTTGGATCTCATCTGGCAGTCAGCAGCTGGCATTTGGAAGCAGAAACAGGCTGGAGAAGCTGCTCCTACTTTGATCTACAGTGACTGGCTAGTTCTGCTGCAGCCTCCACCCTACCTGCCCCAGGTGATTGTTGAATGTTACGTTGTTCTAGAAAGTTGGTAAAGCCAGGAGGATCCATACAAACTTTGTTTGCTTAAAGGATGGACATGCTAAGACAATAGCTATCACAGTTCAAAGTGAAGGGCTTCATGATAATGAAATATTTTCAAAAGAAGTGATAGGACACAGGCTAGATGACACTTAAACTCTTCTGCCACATTTTGGGTGGAAAGCATCAAGATTGGAGATGGTAAAGTAGAATTTTAGAGAGAGATGTTCTTTTGCTATGTGTACTTCTCCACCTCTACCCTCAGGGGAAGGAATGGGAGGTATCTGTACTTTTAACTTAAACTCAGGGAAAGGGGGCTGTCAGGGGCTTACATTGAGAGCATCATATATGTTACCTATATCTGAGGAACAGACTAATCTAAGGGTGAGTAGAGACCTACAGGTTGTTTTGATGTTCATATAATGGAGAGGTGTCCACGACAGGAGATCAGTTCTTCTTGGGTCTTTCCAGGTCAACAAGTGAATACAAGGGTTTCCTGCACACCAGATGTGGCTCCAGAAAGCACATGGGCACGGGTCATTTGAGTTCTGACTGAAAAGGTGACCTAAAGCAGTCTGGAGACCTAATACCTGAAAAGAGAGAAGCTGAGTCACCACCACTGGATTTCTAGGGAAAAAGGAAGTGACCAACCAGAGCAGAGCTGAATTTTTGGTGTCAAGGAATTGCAGATGGGAGATCTCCAAATATCTCTTAATCTAATCAGAGTTTATGAGAAAAGTCAGTTTTGAATATTTGCAAAAACAGTGACCATAAGTTCTAATTTTTATGCAGTGCAAGGTAAATAGAGAAGTTTTCCCTCATTTTATTAACTTGTCTAATCATTTATATAGCTAATTTTTTTGGGGGTACAAATTCATACTTCACACACTCCACCAAAGTTCCAGTGCTGATTTCCTATCTTCTCCCCCCTCATTCTCTCTGGTAACCTGTATGTTTTTCAGAGTCTAAGAATTATTTTTGCCAAATTGTTTTCCTTGCTTACCTATATTCCACACACAAAAAAATGAATTCTTATTTTACTTAATTTACTTTAATTCTTATTTTACTTAGCAAACTCACCTTAAGATCTATCCATTTTTTCCTAGAAGGCACCATTCCATCTTTTAAAATAGCTGAGTAGTGCTCCATTGAATATGTCCTACAGTTCTTTATGCTGGTGCAAGGGAGAAATGTTGGACTGATAAATGTAGAAACTTTTTTTTTCCCTTGACCTCCTGCTAACTCTTACTGTGCTTCATCCTCAGAGGGGTTGAAACCTTGATTAGTCAGCAGAAAGACATATATGAGGGACAAAAAACTCTTTTCTTCTTTGACCTGAAGTCTAAACCATAAGCCCTCAACTTAAAACCAAATTTGGCTATTGCATAAGTTTGGACATTTTAATGCAAATCTGAAATGGTGCCTTATTGAAATGGTGACCTTTGAGATGTGTGTATTACCCAAGAGTGAGTAGAAATTCTGGGGGATTTCCCTTGCCCCTGATGGAAAGTGGGAGGCATAGCCACAGAGTGGATTGAAAGGGGCAGCAGAAGCCAAAACTGGAGCTGTGTTCTGCTTACACTCTAGGTACTGCTTGTTCAACACAAAGTTTATGTGAGACGTGAGAATGCTGCCTTTTGAAGTATCAGAATTGCATCTCTGCTGGGTCCTGCTGAATTTTATTCCAAATTTGGTTCCACTAAAATAATGCCCTATCTTTATTGTCCTTTTTCCAAAGGGCCTTGTGCGATCACACCAGTGAGATGAGCTCAGTCAATGGACACTTGTCCTTCCTTCTGGCCACTGAGATTGGAACAGCTTTCTTAAATCTAGGAAAACTACTTTATGAAGAGCAGTCCTCATCTGGGGTAGACGCTGAAATGGCAGCACTCACATGCTAACCTCCATGCAGCTAATGTGCAAACATAGGCAATGATGACGGGGAAGCAGAGGTTGTCCAGACTCCATTCTGGTGACAAGTGATGGTGGCAGAATGACATTCTGTTATAAAAGCAGCAATGACAGAGCAAGTGTCCAGTTGTGCTACCAGTGGTGAAGCTGCCATGTCCCTGACCAGCAGGGACCAGGAAGTCTTTGTGGGCCCAGTTCTGCAGTGTGACGTGGCAACAGTTCCTGACTCTGTGGCCACAACGACTGGTTGTCCAGTCTACCAGAGATTCAGTGACTTCCTCTATAGTCTCTCTGCTTATTTTCAAAATACTTTTAGATTTACAAAAAAAGCTGCAGAACTAGTACAGTCAGAGCCCCCTGCACTCTCATACAGATTTTGTAATGCTGACATCTTATATAAGCATGGTGTAATTATCAAAACTAAGAAGCAGTCATTGACCTCACACTATTACCTAAGCTACATGCTTTATTTGGATTTCACCTGCTTTCCCATTGTTTCCCATTTTCTCTTCCAGGATCCAAATCAAGTCACCATGTTGTTTTCAGTTGCCCCGTCTCCTTAGTCTCCTCCCATCGATGGCAGTTTCTCACAGTCCGTCCTTGTTTTACAGAGGGCTGCTCAGTTATTTTGTTACCTACAGAAGTCAACAGATGTTTCTTCTTTACTAGAGTTTGGATTTGAGAGGCAAATATCACTGAGGTGAAGCATCTTTTTACTTTATAGGATTACTCTCAGGGGATCATGATATCCTCCTAGCTTATTGCTGATGATGGTGACCTTGACCAGTTAAAGCGGTGTCTGCCAGTTTTCTCGACTCTGAAGTTGGTATTTTTTTCCCTTGCCAAACTCTACTTCTTAGAAGTGTCTAGGCCACACTGAGAGAGAAGGGAATTAAATTCCATCTCCCGGAGAAGGGCATATTTTCATATACTATTTGGAATTATTCTGTAATTCCAGAAAAAGGAAGATTTGTCCTTTTTCCTCCATTTACTTCTTCAATTCTCAATTTAACACATGAAAAGAAAGGCGAAATCTCTTAGAACCCAGAGTCAGAAAATATAGCCAGCAATACAGGATCTGCAGAGATAATTAGAAACCAAGACAAGAGACTGCACGGCAGGAGCTTGAAGATGCTTTCTGTAGTCTGCTCTACCTCCTTACACTGGTTGGGCTCCTGTGCCATGACTCCTAGTTTCATTTTCCTCATGGTTTTAACCAGCCAGAGCTTCTAAGATGGTTGAAACTCTCCTTCCTCCTCCTCATGCTACATCCTCTGATGTAGGAGGAGTCACCTGGCTCAAGTTTTCAAGGGAAAGATACTTCCCAGCCTCGCCTATGGAGGCAGTCACCCAGCCAGGTGTCCACTTGAGTCCAGTTAGCTCTGGCCAGAGGATAGGATTACTTGGTAAAGTGCATTCATTTGTTACCTCTTTCTAAAGGCTCTAAGAAGAAATCAATTAAAAGGAATGGGAGAGTAGTGGGCTGACACAGTGAAGTGCTCCCACCTTCCCTTCAGTTCTTCCTGGAGCAGGGTTCTACTATGAAAATCACATTCACATTCATTTCACAGTCTACACAAGGAGTCTTCTCCTCCACACAGTACTTCTAGGGTCATCTCCATTCTCTGTTATTTTGTAGTTCCTGCCTAAAATCTTGTTAAGCAGATGACAGAGCTCCGAGGTCACTGCTCTGGTGGGGCTTACCTTGTGATTCTCCACTTTCCCTGCCCTCAGATCCCTCAGGGATGGCCAAGATCCCTCAGATAATGGCTGAAGGGAAGTAGGCCAGATAAATGATTCGCTTCTCTGGGTCTCAGTTTTGAAGCTGAAATGTGAAAAGTAAACTACTTTCCAACATCATGGTCTGCTTTGAGTCTATATTAAGGGGCCCGGGGGATATCCCTAAAACAACATAAAAATGAATGTGGTTTAGCTGCCTCAGGGTCCCAGATGACACACCCAAACTGGGCCATGCAGAAGCATTTAGTAACAGAATCTACAGCGATGTGGGGAGAGTCTGGGAGGATAACAACACAGCTCACTATTCCCAGGGTTGGAGGCACCAGGAGCCACCACTGCCCTTTAGGCAGAAAGGACAAAAGGAAGGAGGGATTCTTGGAGGTGGAGAGAGTGGCTGTGTGGCTGTGACCTTTGGTAAACAGAGGCAGCCAACCTTAGAGAGTGGGAGGGAGAGAACCAGGGGAAAATATGCTGTCTCTCCCTGCTCCCTTCTTTAGATCTCCTGCCAGTGATTACTGTCAACTGAGTCCAGTCAGAGACCAGAAAACCACGTCACTCTTGATTCAGTCCAGAGGGAGTAATCTCCTGGGGTAGACAGCAGGCTGGAGAGGGTGGAAAACAATGTGGAGAAATATAGGGAAAGTGCCCAGCATAAGGCAGATGTCTGGTTTACTGCTAAGGCACGCTTGGAACCCCACTTTCTCAAGTTGTATCAGGACACTCTCCTCCTTCCATCCCATTCCTCTGTCTTCTCACTTCCTCCTCCCATAACTCTAGGCAGGCGTTCTTTCCTGTCCAGGGTTCTTTTCCTGTTACAGATGAAGGAGCAGCTTAGTTTTGCAAATGGAAAGCATTTCACAAGGTTTTCCTAGTAGTGAAAGACGCTGGCCATTGCTCCTGCTTTTCTTGGGTTTTCTCCCAGCTCTGAAAGCCAGAAATCTATCTGTTGTCTCCAATCCCACCCCTGGTGGAGTTGCTTCTAGATAGAATGCTTTGCTGAGCAACCCTTCCTGTGAGCACAGGAAAACCCCTAGTTTTTTGTGTGTGTGTTTCGGGGGGGAGTGTGTACAGAAAAAGCAACCTCAAATTGCTCCTTCTGAGTAAGCGAGGTTTCATTCTTCCTGGAAAGAGTTTTCTTCTCTGAGGCTGCTATTGCCACGGTCAATTGAAAACTGGGAAGCTGATTTCTGAAGTGCTTGTCTGTGCTTTGGAATGTAATTGAAGACAACTGGTCTACTTTTGCTGCAACTTGTAGGGCGTTGGAACTAACACTGGCAGCTGATCAGGGGGAGGGTAGGGGTAGGATGGTTTGGTGGAGAGTAGGGGAAAATAGCGCTTAGGTTGGGGCAGGGGAGAAACAAACTTTTTTGGTTAAAAGAAGGGAAAATAATTTGAGATTTCCATGTAGAATAAATGTCCATCTGACCTGCACTGATGGCAAAATAGGTGGTGGATGAGCAAAGCTGGGTGACATTTTGGAATGACAACATCATCTCAGATCCAGGCAGTTAGAAGGCTAATCCAGAGCAGAACTGACACCCAGTCTCTAGAGCAAGTTGATCAGAAACAGGCATCGCCATCAGATGTTAAACAGCAGTGGGGAGGCTAGTTCACAGAGCTGTGGGGAAGATCCAGGAGATGGCGTCCAAGCTGTCACAGGGCAAGTTCCCATTAACTTCCTAGTTAACAGACCCACTTCAGCAAGTGAAATTAGAAGGCTCATCCCAGCAAACCCTTTACCTTCTCCTTCCTGTAGACCCCAGATTCTCTTTCCTTAGACTTTCTTCATGCATAGAATTTTATCCCTAAGTAATGTAATTGGACTACACCAAGTGCAGATATGACTAGGTCCATATCTGGACTCAACTGCTCCCTGAGCAGTTTACCTTCAAACTCTGCAGGAATTTGAGGCGGGGCGGGGGGGGGTTCCTTTCAGTAGACCTGACCTCCATTCTTGCTGTGCCTTGAAGGACAGATACTTGGGGAGCTAAGTTCAAAAGACAGGACTCAACTGCCTCTTCTTATAAGACAGGACATTTTCCCTATAGTATTGAGAGATCAGGATTGATTCCATACAGAAGATTCAAATTTTAGGTAAAACTACAGCTGTTTCTCCTCAGAGATTTTTATGGTTGTGACATTAGGAATGAATGTGAACTGATATGAAGTCCTTTAGGTGAGGTGTTTTGGCTGGGAGTCTGGGACTCTGAGGAGGCCATAGATTTCAGAAGGAGCATCTCCCCCTCTTCTGGCCTCTGTGAGATTATGGAGTTCCAGTCAATCTCCCAGTGTAAACATTCCTGTTTTGTGGAGCTTAGGAGAGGCTCATAATAACCAGTACTCTGATCAGTGCTAGGCATATAGTAAGCACTCAATAAAGGCTTGGCATGCATTAACTGGTTTGCTGACCACAAACATTCTATGAAGTAGATACTACTCTAGCACCTCAGTTTTCTCATTTGAAACATTTAAAAAGGCTAAATGATGTGCTTATGGAAACTAGTAAGTGCTTATGGAAATGTGCTACACACACACACACACACACACACAGAGAGAGAAGCTATTTTAAGGAATAAAGGGCTTAAACCTCCAGCTTCTCAGAGAGTGACTGCAAACAGCCCTTCACTGGAAGGCTTCTTTGGGAACGGCCTTGAACAAAGAGAATTAGCAAACCCAGGGCCTGTTCATTTCCATGAGCAGTCTATATCCCATGATTGATTGACACAGAGGTACAAAGGCTCAGCCCTATCATTTCATCTAGGATAATTCTGAAGTTCTATCTCAGCTTCAGAATTCTGAGGGGTTGACTTCAATGAGACTTTGAAACTCAGCCTCTCCTTTCACCCTGTCCTGCTTGTTTCCTTTTCCTTCCTAGCAGTTGATCCCAGAAGCACTCCCTGATTGATCTCCCACACTGTAAAGCCTGACTCGCAGTCAGCTTCCCAGGGCACCCAAGCAGCAATGGTACTAGAGCTGCAGTTTGAACTTGGGCCATCTGGCTCACTGTCTGTACCCTTAATTTATATATTCTACTAACTCTCAAGAGAGGCATCATTAGCAAAACTGCAAGGAACTTTAGAGGTCTGGTAGGATAATGCCATGTTAGTCCCCAAAATTTAAAATATTATTTGAAAATAGAGTGCCCTGTCCATAGCAGATACTCTGTGTGCTCATTGAGAGGGGATGCATGTATGATGTACGGGCAAGAAAATTAGAACAGTTGTTTCTGAAGCTGTTTTAATAATAAGAGTAGAAATTTGTTGCTGCTTCTATTTAGGAGAATTGAGGTGCTCTATGATTTTCTAATGAATTTCAAGAGACTGGCCATTCAAGAACATTCAAGAACTGATGGTCTCCTAAATGATTCCAGGCGTGGCAGAGTCAAGGAGGGTGAAAGCCACTACTGCTACTTTCTCCCCATGGGCCTTTTAGGTGTAAGATTCTTAGGGAAATGCTGAGATCATCTCTATGCCATTCTCATAAGTCTGCTCATAGAACTGTCTTTTTGACCTACCAGGAAAGGATATTGGGGGTTCATGCAACCCTACTCTATCTTCTATAGATGACGATACTGATCTATGGGTTTCCCCAGCTAATTAGGTATGCAAATGGCTCTGGAACCCTGTGTCTGGACTGTTACTCAAAGACCCTTTTTATGACTTTGCCTTTCTGTTTGAAATTTCATGGAACATTTCCAGTATTATGAGTGTGCCAGAGACAACTGGTGTATAATAATTATTCCATGTACTCTTCTAACACTGCCTAGCCTCCTTTGCATTTTGGTTAGAATCATGTAACCACATTTGCATTGGGATGTGAGTAGAAGCAGAGAATGTGCCTCTCCCAGGTTAATGATTCAGATCAGTGTTCCTCCTCCATCCTTCATATGCCCTGCCAAGGAGACTTTGGAGAGGAGGTGAAATATATGGCAAAGCTGCAAGATAGAGGAAGATCTCCCAGCTCAGAGGAGACCATACATAAGCATGAAACAAGCCCTTGCTTCTTAAGCCATTGAGATTTCAGAAGTTTGACCTTTGAGAAGTTAGTATTCAGGGGCCCAAGATATGGACTTCTAGCTCTGAGCAAGCTTGCCTGAACAGGATATAGTCAACTGGGTTTGGCAATTAGTAGCCACCATTTGAAAAAGTCAATAGGAGTGTGACACATATCACTTAGATACTCATTGCTCAACTCAGAGGAAGCAGTCCTGAGAGAAGGCAGGAATTTCAAGCCTAAGAGAAGAAAGCTAGCTGCTATTGAGTGCATTTATACTCTTCAGGATGTCATAGAAACAGATACAGAGATAGAATGGCAGCCCTTGCATGTTCTACCTCAGTTCTCTTTATTTTTTTAAAGATTTATTTATGCATACATGAACTGGGGTGTAAGCCAGAGATGTGGGGGTGGGGGTGAGAGGAGTCACCAGAGACAGAGTGGGGAGCAGAACAGGCAGATTGACTGATATACACTGCTGAGGGGAGCAGTAGGTGAGACAGGAGAGGTCTGCTGTGCCATGTGGGTCACCTTCCTGGCTGGGGATTGAACACATGCCGCGATGGTTGTGATAGCTTGATAGCGCTGTGTCTTTAACTCCTGTGCCACATGGAGGCCCCACAGTTCTCTTTCTAATGCTTGTAGGCACGTAGCCTTTTCAACCTCAGCCTCTTGCCACTGCACAAGGAACCAATACAAGGAACTGAGCCAAATCACTTCTCTCTGAAACTCTGCTCCAGATGCACTTCATGCTCCCACCTGCAGTGGTTCTCCTGACTTGGCTCTGAATCTGAGACTTCCACCCCTTCTTCTGGTTGGCACAGCTGGGACTCTAAATGGGACACTGAATTAAGACAGAGAAAAAGTGCGGCTGGGTTGTTGGTTGTGTAGTATCACTGGTTGACTTTTAGTCCCGGGACCTCAAATTAAATGTGAATTGTTGGCCCCTGTGTTGACTTCTAGCCACTTTTTGTACTTTCTGCCAGTGGACCTGGCATGCCCATAGTGATGGAAATATGGGTTTCCATAACCTTTCTCCCTCTGCTGCTTATTTCACAATGTCTCCCCAGTGATATCAGTGAACACACTTCTCTGTCAGCTGGTTGGAGGTCAGCCCTCTTTACCCCCAATGTGACATGACCTCACCTCATGTCACTTTAGAAAGGGCTAACTGTTAAAGGTTATGGTTAGTGGTTTCATTGTTTGTAGGCACTTCAGTGGACAGGATGTGATACATCTGGAAGATGATACTGTGGTTAATGCTGTAGATGACGTGAGAAATTTCAGTACTGGGTTCATCTCTTCCATTTTCACCAGCATCCACTGGGTCCTGGTAGATGTTGTGGTTAGTATAATTAGTAAATGCCTAGCTTTTTACATGTAAAACTGAATGGATAGTTGCACAAATAACTTATTTCCTTTAAAGTATACAATATGGTTTCCCTCCTTTGGATTTCTTTTTATTTTATATTTTAAAATTAGTCAGTCGTTTACGTATCTATATAACTTCAGGGTTACATTTTTACTCCTCCATATGAATACATGATTCACTCACCCACCACCAATCTCCTGTGCCAATGTTCTATCCCTTTCCTTTCCTTTGTCCCTCCTCCTTCCCCATGAGAACACTTCTATAATATTGGTGGGATGTAGGCTGGTTCAATCCTTTGGAAAACAGTATGCAGGTTTCTGAAAATATTAAAAATAGTTCTACCTTTTGATCCAGAAATCCCACTTCGAGGTATCTATCCTAAGGAAGCAAAAACACTAAGTTGAAGGGATATGTGGTCTCCTATGTTCACTGCAGCATTATTTACAATAGCAAAGTTATGGGAAGGAGATTAGTGGATTAAGAAGACGTGGCATATATACACAGTGGAATACTACTCAGCTCTAAGAGATGAAATTACCATTTGCACTAACATGGGTGGAAAGTGGGGGTGAGGGTGGGAGTGGTTATGTTAAGTAAAGAAAATCAGAAGGAGAAAGACAAACACCAGATCATTTCATTCACGTGTAATATAGAGAAACTAAACATGGCAACAGAAAATAAAAGCTAAAACAAATCATGGAAATTTAACTGTAGAATTGAAACTACCAAATGGGGAGGCTGGGGGAGCATAACAAAGAGAGGAGGATCAGCGGACTATGGCAGGATAATGGGTGCTTTGGCGGAGGGAGTTTAACATTATATTTGAACACTGATCCAGGTTAAAAGATAAACTGAGGCACATTAAAACATTAAGAGTTTATTTGAACAAAATCTATTCCAACTGGATGGCACCAAACTGGAAGCAGCTAGGATTCCTCTGGAAGGAGCCAGGGAAAGATTTATATAGACAAACATGAAACAAAGATGATTAATTGGCTAAAGTTTAAAGCCTATTTAGTTGGCTGTGATTGATTGGTCATCCTTAGCATTTCCTAACCTCAAAGCATTTACAGGTTTAGATTTTGGTTTGCAAAGGGATGGGGGAGAGGGGAGAGGGAGGAGAGGGCAAAACGGGGATGAGGGCAGAAGGAGCACAAGGGACTGAGGTGATGGTGCACTGGTGAAATGGTGGTGGGAACTCCCTGGGGACTATAAATGATGTCAAATACAATTAAATAAATCTAATAAAAAATAGATTTTGGTTTGCTTGTAGTGTTTTTTGCTTATGGTTTTCTCCACTTTAGCATGAGACCACTTCAGTCTAAAGGCCTCCTTGTTTAATTAATTTAACATTAGGAATTAAAAGAAAAATTTGTGAAAGGGGCACTTCAAAAGAAGAACTACTGGGTAAGAATAATTGAGACACAGGTAAAGTTTCCCTTTTTATGAAAATGTCTCCAATCATTTCCAAAACCCACTTCACACGCTGATTCTGTAACTTCTGTTACTTATTTGTCTTTGGTTCAAAGTCATTTCTTCATATGAAATCTTGTTAAGCAGAGAAATTTAAGGAAATAAGCCATTTTGGGAATAACCAATATGAAGTTCAAATTCTCAGAAATACTGGGGTTCCCCTTACCCTTTCTCCCCACTGCCTTTCACAGTGACCTGGGGTTGAGGAGGGTATTTCCTACAATTCCAGCAATCTTAGAGATTAAGAACCACTAGACCAAATAAACTCTGAGCTCTTTCCCTGCTCTAATTTTTCTGTATCCATTTACCCTTACCCTTCCTCCCTAGCTATCTAAATCATACCCATCTTTTGAAGTCCAGCTTCTCCAGTCTACTTCCCAGACTGCCCATGGACATATCTATTGTTCCCCTTCATACTATTGCCATGCTGTTCTTTCTACTTCAATTTCCTTTCCCCACTTTCTTGGTCCTGAAAAGGTGTGGAATTTTCAAGCAGTAGTCTGCATTCTTGTTTGCCTGGAGTATGGGACTTCAGAGGGAAATTGGTAAGAAAGTTGGGACCAGGTAACAATTGCTTGGGGTAGCCACTTATGGACTGAGCAAATTAGCAACATATGCAAATCTTGACTTAACTTATATTTAAAATGATTTTTCAGCTTTTTTCCAATCTAGCACCTTGACTTCACTGATGAAAGTTGTTGTGAGTCTGACAGCAGAGGATGGGTTAGACTGGAGCAGGTGGGAAGCAAGGTGCTCTAGTCCTTGGTCTTCGAGTTCCATAGTGGAAAAGCCATTAAAAAGTAATGTCCCCTGTCCCCAACGTCTTTCCTTTGTGCCACTGTAACAGGCCTAAGTGGTCTTCCATTTCTCCACAAGATCTGGGAATCTGAAATCACCTCAAGTAAGCTCTTATTTGGCAACAGTTTTTCAAACTCTTGGCCTTTTTTTTTGGGGGGGGATTCTCTCGAATAATGTCCATTCCTAAGCATTCACCAATCAATTTTTATGTTTTAAGCACTTACACATCCATAATATCATTTGATATTTGTAACAACTTAGGGTGGGAGACATTATTATGTTCATTTTATAAGTGAGAAGATCGGGTGGGTGCCTGGCAGGTTAGTGGACTTGCTAAGATTAGACACAATAACTAGTCTTAGTGGTAGAACCGTGACAGAAAATAGATGAGCTGGAAGCTGAGACCAGGATGATAAATATATGCTCATGTTGCTAATATGATTCCATGGGAATAACCTTCTCCCTGCCACTGTGCCCTCTGCCAAGGTAGAACTATATTATAGAACTATATTATCCTGTGAGCTCACAAGCTTCTCCATGTGAAAATCTCCACCCCAAAGAAGATGTTTTGGGACTAATAATCTTTGCTTCTCAAGATATGGATTTGGGGAACACTGGACATTCTGGATGCCTAAAAGCTGGCATAATTAGAACAAAGTCAGTTTTCAAAATTGGTTGGAATCAAATAGGCCAAGAAAATATGGTAACCAGATTTTGCACATCTAAAATACATTCCTATTTAAGAAAGAGAAACTTTCTAAATCAGCTCAAAGCAGTACAAGATGGAAATAAAGGTTTTATGCCAAAACTCCAGCCACCACAAAATCTGTTCAGTTCCCTCAAAGCAGGCTCAGCAACGTGACAGAGCGTGTCTCCCCTCCCGGCCCAATACTGCCCTCCCCTCTCTCTCGTTCATAGGCAGAACTCTGGCCCTCTCAGACTCCACTTTTGGAAGGCACAAGCCAGGCTGGGGTGGGGGGCTCTGTGAGTACTGGGAGAGGGTGTGGGTCCTGGTCTCTATGCTCGGAGGCACCGGTGACGTCAAACCCTCACCTCCCCCCAGCTCAGACTGGAGCAAGCTCACAGAAAACTCCCATTTGCAGCTGTGCAAACTGTTCTTGCTGAACTGCAACACGCCCACTGGCCCCACAGTTATTCCAAACCAATGGTTTCATTGGCCATATTCAGAGGGAAGTACAAAACTGTCTATTTCCCAGTTGGCCCCCTTTCAGTCAGACAAAATTAAAATGAAGCTCCAATTTGAAATGGAATGCTTTTCTAGTTTATGCTCTGGAGTTTCCATGCTCCCTCCATCTCACTCTGGTTAGAGCAAAGTTGGCCAGCTGAGGACTTTCTTCCAGTGTCTCCTAAGAAACATCCTGGAAAGTTGGCTATAAAGCTGTATTTCTGTCTAATATGTATCTGCTTCAGGCTCCAGATGTGCCTCCTTGTCCTCCCTAGTGGTATATGGGATATTAGAACTCTTTTCTGAAGGATTGCCCTGTAGAAGGCAAGGGAAGGAGAGGGAGCAGGATAAGGATAATTTCCTGCAGGTCTTATGATCATGGTCCTCACTGATCAGGCAATACATGGACTGCCCAGGACTCCATCTTCATCGCTGAGAAACTCCAACCCAATCCTATGGGAGAGAAGGAGACCAATACTTTTCTCGGTAGGAATGAATGGTGGAATCCACCCCTTTCATTGAAGCCCAGGTTGGACTCTCTCTAAACTATTCTCATAAGAGTTTGACAGCAATAGAGTGTATGCCAGGAATATACTGTTTACTTTTAAAGTCCTAGCTCAAGAGTTACATGTCATTTCTACAAAATTCTATTGGTTTGGGCCATCACCGCTCCCACTCAGATTCATGGGGAAGAAATACAAGACACACCCACCCACCTACTGACCTCTGGACCCCCCTGTAGGAGGTTGTTAGTCACATAGTAAGGGGAAACTAGTTTAGCTATTATCACATCACAGAGCATAGCATCTGCCATGGTGGGGGAGGTGATCCAAGCAGAGCCCATTCAAATATCTTCCTGGTGTGAGAGGTTGCTAGGTAGATAAGACAGACAGATATCACAAACCAGTACATGATCCTAAGATAAGTTCACTTTTCATGAGTGTCACAAGAAGATATGAAATTTTATTACCTATGTATATATGAAATATGTATACATACATATTTTATGTGTGTAACTATATTAAATATATGTATGTATACATATATGAACATTTATATAACTACTTGAAGTCAAAATCTTTATTATCAATAATCAATGGAAAGGGATCCTGATATATACTATATATCCCATTTGCTACACCATGAGCATTCTAGAATTTTCTAGGTTAATATATATTTGGGGTTTTTTTTTTTTTTAGACTTATGGCTAAGGCAATGAATGTTAATTCAGCGAAACTTGAAAAAGAAATTTCAGCTTTGTTACAAGGAAATATTAGGCACAATTTGAATTTCAGCTGTGTGACTTAGGAGGCCGAGATCAAAATCTGCTTTAGGAAGGAGGGTCTGTACTGGTGTTTAAGAAGACACTGTACATAGAATGGAGGTGTTGGGGGGTCACTTTTAAGACTGTTTTCTAGAACAGTTTCCCTTGACCTCCTCCACCTCTGAGCATCCAGAGCACATTCAATTATCCACTGCAGATAGGGGTAATTTTGCACAACTAGACGAAACCTTAGTTCATCCCCCACTAAGGAAAGTCTGCTTTCTGGAAATTACCAAGCAGTTTTTTTTTAACGTTTTACTTTTCTTTTAAAGATAATCAACCAAAGTATAATCGTACTAGTTCTGTGTTGTTGTTTTCATAAACTTCTAATGAAAATTCCCTATAAAGACCCATTTAAATCTCAAAACACAAGAGGAGGGAAACTAGTCAACTGAAAGAGCCACCAGAGGGGCCAAAGACTGAACTTCAGGACAAGTGACTGATATGAAATAACGCCTGCAGCGAGGCTCATCTCCAAAAGAAACAGAAGCAGCAGACATTCGAATGTTGTGACGGAAGAAGGCAGGCCTTGGGCATCGGGAAAGGTGCAGTCCGCTGACCCGCGTGCTCCCATTGGATGGTACACAGTGGAATCTTCTTTGGCTCCATTTCCTTTCAAACAGAAACTGTCAAGAAGGGCCTCCCTGGTGGCACAAGGGGTTGAGTGCAGCACTGTGGGGCTTCCGCAGCCACTGCTCTGCAAGTTTGATACCTGATCCCATCCCCGGCTGGGGTGGGGACCTGCAGGGTGCAGCAGCAGGGTATTTCAGTTGATCTGCCTGTTCTGCTCCCCACTCTGTCTCTGGTGACTCCTCTCACCCCTGCAACTCTGGCCTGTACCCCAGCTCTAGTATGCATAAATAAATAAACAAAATCTTTCTAAAAAGGAAAGAAACTGCCCAAGAAGGAGAACGAACACCTTCAGCAATGTCTCCCTCTTAGGTTAAATTCTTCCAGCGTCATCTGAAAACAGGAGTCATGCATCCCATTTCAGAATCCAGTAGCTTTTTATTGTCTTCTTTTTTTACTTTTTATTTATATATATTTGACATCAGGTGTAGTCCCCATGGAATTTCTACTACCATTTCACCAGTGTACCATCACCTCAGTGTCTTGTGCTCTTCCTGCCCTCATCCCAACCCCTCACCCCTCCCCATTCCCCTGCAAAATGTTTCTGACTTGTCTATTTGTTTTTGTTTTGTTGTGGGTTTTTGTGGTTGCTGTTATTCTTTTTCCTGATCCCTTATTGGGTACCCTGCTTTCTGAACTCACAGTGAGAGGCTCAATCACATGAAACCCGGTGAGTTCTGTTGTTTAAGTATGAGGTTTTAAAAAATCGTGGTAACATCTACAGAATGAAATTTAATCATTTAAACATTTCTAAGTACACGTTTCAATAACAGTAATGCTGAGTATTCACACTGTGGTGTCCTCATCTCCAGAACTTGATCATCTTTCTACATTGAAATTCTGTAGTCATGAAATAATAACTGCCCACCCTCCCTCCCTCCAGTTCCTGGAAACCACCTTTTTACTTTCTATCTGTATGACTTGAGCACTCTAGGTGCGTAATGGAAGTGGACTCATACAATACACTTTTGTGACTGACATCACATTTAGCATTGTATGTTCAAGATTTACCATTCCTAAAGCATGTGTCAGGATTGCCTTCTTTTTTACAGCTGAATAATATAACAGTGAATAAATGTACCACCTTTGGTGGGTTTTTAAAGAGAGTGAATGGTCTTTAACCCTCAGGACAGCCTTTGCTGTTTCTATCATTTTTTCAACATTAAATATTAGTTTCAAGGTGACTTTCTTGTTCTGCTTTGTCATTATATCTGTTTCTTTTTTTACTCCTTCCTTCCCTTCCTTTCTCCTTCCCTCTCTTCCTCCCTTCTTTGTAATAGCGGGTGATAGATACGGCTTATATCATAATTATATAAATACTACTTCTCTACCAAATTATCTGTTTCTTGAGAGCAGGAAACAAATCTTACCTTATGTGAAGCCCTGAGTAAAGCCAAGTAAATGCTGACTGGGATGATTTTCATTTATTTATTTGTTTTAAAAGATTTATTTTTATTTATTTATTTATGTATACATGCACCGGGTATAGGCCAGAGGTGTGGCGGATGAGAGGATTCACCAGAGACAGAGTGGGGAGTAGAACAGGTAGATGGACTGAAATACACTGCTGAGGGAAGCAGCAGATGAGATAAGAGAGGTCTGCTGCACCATGTGGGTCAGCTCCCTGGGGTTTGAACTCATGCTATAGTGGCTGTGGATAGCTTCATAGAGGTTAAGACTTAAACCCTTGTGCCAGCAGGGAGGCCCCTGGAATGATTTTTAAAGCAGACAGTTGAATAAACATTCCATTCACAAATCTCTTAAGATCGGCTAAGCAAAACAGACTCATACGTCTATCCATGCATTAATTTTCTATGCCTGCCATAACAAATTTCTACACCAGTGTCTTAAAACAACACAAATTGATTGTCATAAAGTTTGAAGGTCAGAACATCAGTATGGGTTTCATTTGACTAAAATCAAGGTGTCAGTGGACTGCATTCCTTTCTGGAGGCTCTAAGAAAAGATACTTCCATGTTCATTTTCATGGCTTGTACAATTCAGTTCCATGGGGTTATAGGACTGAAGGCTCTATGTCTTTGTTGGTTTTCAGTTGAGGGATGATGAAAGATCTGAGTTCTAGCCTTAATATTGTCACAAGTGGTAGAGCTTGAGAGAGAATAAAACAAAGAATGGCCACATCTGCTCTTTGATTATATGAGATAGTTGTTGAGTAAAATGTAAACATGCTTTAAAATAAAATAAATAAAATGGAAAATATAAACACACGTAAATAGCATATATTGAATGCCTACTAGAAACTGTTCTGCTTCTTATTATTTTACACACTGAAACTATGGCAACTGGCATATTACTATTTCCAGCATATGTATATTAAAATGTACCAACTATATAAAAAAAATCAGTTGTATTCTGAAACAAAGGCAATGAACAGCTGGAAAATGAATTTTTTAAAGTAAATGTAAAAATAAAATTTACAAAAGCATCAAAAACTATGAAATACTTGAGGGTAAATATGACAAAAGATTTTAGCCTATATGTTAAAAATTATAGACTATTTCTGAAAGAAACTGAAAAGCATCTAAGTAAATGGAGATATATACTGAAAAAAAAAATAAAAGTACCAAGTAATGGGTTGTGTTTATAATTCAGTTAATTATAACATAAGTGTTTTTATTTACTTAGATGCTCATTTGATACTTCAGGTTATTGATGTCTAAACAGAATGACACTAAGGTATATAAAACATAGTTTAGAAAATTAATGATGACTCACACGCACTTAGAAAGTGTTTGAATACGTACTCACAATGCCCATTTCTTGGAATTTTACAACTCCATGAAAGGAATTCCTAGAGATATTTGGGGCTTAGAACTAGCACCACATCCCTGAGGGCCTAACTGAAGCTGTCAGGGCAGCTTATGAGAGGATTTGAAAGTGGAACCAAGAATCTGTGTCCACCTGTCAGATCTACCACCCATTATCAATGCTTGCAGGTTGTCACTTGAATGCTCAGCCACAGTTTATTCATTTATGAAAAGGGGAGAGAGAGAATGGAAGTTGTTCTGTGTGAGCCAATGAACAAAGGCTTCAGGCTTCAGGCATTGCTATATACATTGTAGTAGTGAATATACTGTAGATGTGAATACACTAAATTAAAATTTTTTTCTTCACTAAAAATTAACCTTTTCTTACTGTAAAAAACAAAGAAAAGAAGTTAGAAATACTTATCTCTCAGTTATTGTGAGGATAGAGTGAAAAACTACACATAAAGCATGTTTAAAAAAAAAGGTAGATTACTATTATTATTAGTGGGGATTCCCAGAAATGCCTGCAGGAATGAATTCTCTTCTGGTAACCTAGACCATCTCTGTGTCTCTAATTTCTCATCTCTAAAATCTAAAATGCATCTACTCCATTGACTCTTGTGAAGATATAACAAATTATACATGTAATCCCCCACCCCACCCCCCCACCCCCACACACACAGAATAGTGCTTGGCTCATGGTAAGCCCACTCTGCCAATTCATATGCTTTTAAATTTCTTTGACACAATCATAAAGACATAAATTACTTTTAGTTCAAAGGAAGATTTGTGTGTGTTTTTTTTTAAGATTTTGTTTATTTATGCATACAAGAGCTGGGGACAGGCCAGAGGCTTGGAAGGTAAGAGGAGTCACCAGAGACAGAGTAGGGAGCAGAACAGGCAGAGAGACTGAAATACACTGCTGAGGGGAGCTGAGGGCAAGACCGGAGAGGTCTGCTGGGCCATGTGGGCCACCTCCCCAGCTGGGGATCACACTTGTCATGCTGCAGTGGCTGCAGAAGCCCCACAGCTCAACCCCTTGTGCCACCAGGGAGGACCTCAAAGGGAGATTTGATTTAGATAGAAGTATTATATCATCTTTCCCTGTTCATTGGCCAAAGGTTTCACTATCACTGGAAGGCAGGAAGAGACCAAGTAAGCTGGTTTTATGAACAAAAGCACAATACTGTAATGAGGTAGAAGACTAGATCCTGTGACTTTGGGCAAGTCACACTCTGAGCTAGTTTTCTCTTCTGGCAAATGTGAATAACATGCCTGTCTGGAGCATCAGCCTGGGCGGGTTCAAGATCCTATGGGATAACTATCATGCGGAGACTTGTCTCCTGGTCTGTGACATTATTAGTGCTCATGAATAGTGCCTGGCTCCTTTCTCAGTCTATGTAACTCTTGAGCTATACTGGATGTGAATAAAGTAGCTATTTGAGGTGCTCTTGGGGTCTATTAAGGGTGGATATCTTCAGGGTAGCATTCAAGTAACTTATTCTTAACATACTAAATACTTAACAAAATGCCACAGAAGACTTAATATGAATATATTAGCAAACATTAGACACTTAAACTTAATGATATAAAATACTCCAGGGATTGTATCTATTATTAAATGAACTGTGCCCTCCCCAATTTATATGTTGATGTGTTAACCCTTACTACTTCAGAATGAAGTGATCTGTATGGGCTCTAAACCAATATGGCTGACTTCCTTATGAGAAGAGGAAATTTGGGCACAGGCATGTACAAAAAGAAGATAATGTGAAGACACGGGGGAAAAATGACCATCAACAAAACAAGGAGTACCAAGGATTACTGCCAACATGAAAAGCTAGGAAGAGCAAGGAAAGATGTGCTGTTTAGAGTTTTCAGAGAGCACACTTCCTTGTAGACACCTTGATTTTAGGTTGATAGCCTCCATAACTATGAGAAATCACATTTCTGTTGTTTAAATCATCCAGTTGGTGGTTCTTTGTTATGGCAGTCCAACTAGACTAATACATTGCCCCAGTGCTGTTCTTCCAAGAAGCTCTAAGTCTATAGAGACTGGAATTGGGAGGAGGAAGTTGATCAATGCAACTGTGTTTATCAAGAGTATATATTGAACTTCCAAGAAGAATTTTGTTTTTAGTAAATGTTTTTAGTGTAAAAGAAGATTGGAAACTACTTCTACAGTATAACAGACCCTCTCAATAATCCAGGGATCCTTCACCCTTATCCTCTCCCAGACTTAATGGACTCTTTCACTTCCAACACTGTGTCTGGGTCTTTGGCTGAGGGTAGGCCTCAAACTGGCACCAGAGCTTGGTTTGCCTGCACATAAAAAACTGGAATGGGAGCAGGGATACAAATACTTCGGCTCCCTTGTCCTTAGTCAGAATAGCTCTGAAGACCCACACATTCTCCAGAGATTCCCCTATGTGACTTGGCTTGAGTCCTCACCCTTGCTCAGGCCTCCATTCTTATCTCTCCTCTTTTACTTCTTTATTACAGATTTTTCTGATACTTTCTAATAAATCACTTAAATATAGTTTTTCTCAACCTTGGCACTATTGACATCTTGAGCTGGCTAATTCTTTGTTGTGAGGGCTATTCTGTGCCTTGCAGGATGTTTGACCAGATCCCTGGTCCTTACCCACTAGATGCCAGCAGCACATCTCTCTTCTCCCCTCCCTGCTCCACAGTCATAACAATAAAAAATTGTCTTCGGTGTTGCCAAATGTCTCCTGGGAGACAGAAGTCATTTCATTCAAGAACCACTGTTTGAGTGTTACAATCATGGCTCTCTTCCAAGTTCTGAGAGTTTGCTAAAGTAGAAGAGCTGGAATTAGAGCTAAACTTCCTGATTCCCAGGCCACTGGTTAATTCTTTCCACTACACGTTACACTTGTGTTTTCCAAACTTGCTTGATCATAAGGATCATTGGTGTATGTGCTGGGGCGGATGTGCTGAGGTATGGCTTTACATGCTGATTCCCAGGTCCCTGTTCTGAAGAATCTGATTCCAAAGATCTGGAGGGTGGCACCTGAACTGCAGGCATCTAAGATTCTTTTGATGAAGCATGCTCGCAAACTAATGCTGATTCTCAGATTGTAATGTGAAAAGGAGTTATTATGTGTAGGACATGTATGTGTGTGCCGTGCATGTATAAAATATAAATAAAATATACAAAATATAAATTACTGAGCCTCATACCCTGGTTTTTGATGCTTTTAACGATTTTCCAAGTTTCTGACATAATCATTGTTATAATTTCCTTTAAGCTGTTTGTTAATCCAACAAAGAGTAGCATCTACAGATATGATTAAGTACATTTGTGTTAAGTCTCTAAAATAGTGGTAATCTATTTTGCAGCTTTAGGAAACTAATAGAGGTGGTAATGGAAACATTGGTTCTCAGTAGCACTTACTGAACACTTAGATTCCAGGCTGGCACTTGCTCAATCTTCTTCCTGATAAAAAGGTATTATGCCATTTTGCAGATGAGAGAGCAGAGGCTCAGAAAGGTCAAGTAATACGCAAGGTGTGCCGCTAGCAGGCATAGAGCTGGGCTGCAAACCTCTCAGCTCACACTCTCTGCTGCACCTGTGCTAATTTAAAGTGAGCTGTTGGGTATTGTCACTGATCATGTGGAAATAAGTACCAATACGGAGACTTTGTGTTGAGAAGCTTTTTATAATAATTCCTTTATTCCATTTTTATAATTTTGAAATGTAATTTATGTCTATAAATTTATGTCTATAATAATAAAAAGGGGACTTACATCTTTTTAGTTTCATTGTTTAGTAATTTATTCCTATATGGTAAAAAAAAAAAAAAAGGATTCATCATGGATTAGAGAAAAAAACTGGTTCCAAAAACTAGGTGCTTTGAGAAGCACCACAAGGACCACAGTGCTGAGATTTGGGGTCATTATGGGTCCTTCCCTCTGGCTTTATTAGCTCCCTCAAGGAGGTGGAGTGGGGTACCTGGTCCCATTTGCTCAGAGTCTTCCTTGAGAAGCTGTGGGGACTAGGGAACAGCCTGGCCCTCAGAAGGGCTCTACCCTGAGGCCACACTTTCCTTGTTCTGCTGCCCTGGAGCCCCAAAGCCTTACCATCTCCACTGGCTCCCTTTCCTTTCAAGAAACAACTTTCAAAATTTAACTTTTTCTTTTCTTTCTTTGGTCGTGAGAGTGCATGCCCCCCACATATTTCACATGGCCTGCATTTTTATGAATC
Source organism: Galemys pyrenaicus (assembly GCA_019455555.1). Taxonomy (NCBI): domain Eukaryota; kingdom Metazoa; phylum Chordata; class Mammalia; order Eulipotyphla; family Talpidae; genus Galemys; species Galemys pyrenaicus. The sequence continues at coordinate 1,558,454 of JAGFMF010011595.1, read as the reverse complement.
CAAGAATAAATGCATTTTTGGATAACAACTAAGAAGTATTTTTAGATGCAGGGCTGTATTTTTGTCTTTTGCAGAGCATAATTTGAAGCAGATGCAGTTGCATGAGGCACTCTTTAATTCTGCAAGGGGTTTCAGATGTCCTGCCGGCACACAGCATCCCCTGAGAAATATGTTAACACTTTAATGAAAACTGATTCTGATATCAAGTATCTCAGTCTAGAGGGATGAGCCACCCAAATAACAAGCAGCGAGAATCTTGCCTGTTTATCCAAACAGCTTTGGGTCAGCTGTATTTGCCCCTTGTGTTGCTGGAGAGAGGGGGCTTTTGCAGTGGAGATGTTTAGCAAACAAGTAAAGGAGAGGGTGGCGGGCAGTTGGAGTCAGGATAAGGTTCAAAGTCCAAGGAGATTACTGGGGGCAGATGAACCCCTCTACAAACTAACCATACTGTTTCCCCTACAAGTCCTAGTTCCATGTAGGAGTGAGTAACCACCCCAGTGGAGTGGGCATGACAGAGTGAAAGATCCCTACCAACCTATTCCACTTACGGAAACACCCACTTGTCAGCACATCTGGAAACAATGTCTTTCATCAGCTAGTTCAACATCTTCATTCTATAGCTGCACTCAAGGACTATGTGTGCATCTAATTTTGCTGTACAGCATATCACACAGGTGGGTGTCTGTAGGCAGGAAGACACGGGTTGTATAGGTAAAGGAGGCCTCAGTGGCTTTTCCAGGCTTTTATTGATTTTTCCTGTATCAGAGGTGACCAGGTACACAGCAGGCAGGGGGACCGGGGTGGGGGGTGTGTGTGTAGGAAGCTGGTAGGCATCCTAGCCCCCATCAAATCTTCACTCTCTGGGCTGCTACAGCTTCTCTGCTGCTTCTGTTCTTTTTGCTTGTGGCATCCCCTTGACACCGCCCTTATATGCCCCGTGTCTCAGTCCAGATGTGCCCACTTACATATGCCTACACCCTATTTCAGGTACCCACCATCAGGCATGTGTGCATGACCACAGATGTCTTTCATTAATGCTAATGCTGGAAGGACAGAAACGTCTGATAATCTTCCATTTACCCTACCTCATTTTTAAATGAGAGAGTGCATGAATTAATGAATAAGTGCAATTGAGGCCCCTGAGGTCAATCTCTTATATAAGATGACAGAGTTCAAAGTCTCAGAGTTCAGTCTCATCTCTATAGGTCCAGCAGACTTCTGTTAGTAATGCTACAAAACTAGAACCTCCCACTGTGAATTCAGACTGAGGTCTGGTTTTCTCCCAGCTAGCTGAGGGTTAAACCTTAAACAATCCCAGCTGGGTTTAACTTGCACTATAAGCAGGAATTCTACCCATTTTTAAATCAAGAGGTCCTGGATTCCAATAGAGGAAAATGTTTCCTATGGTGAGAAGGACTGAGCCTGGCTGAGCTTTGTAAATTATCTTATTTCTCCCCAGGAAATAGAAGCTGGGTGGTAGAGGTCATAATAAAAGTGCTCTGAAGCAGAGGGTTATTTCAACTCTGCTATGATTGAGGATGGGTGGGCATAATTATTACTTCCCAATAAAAGAAAAAGTAAAGAACAATAAGAAATATCTTGCTAGTGTTAAGAATTTAAGTTCCTATTAGATAAAAATTAAGGAAAATGTCTACAGCCGTCTGTGGCTAAAAACCCAGGTCTTCCTTTCTCTGAAAAATCCTTCGAGGTTTGACAATAGTTCCATGAAGAATAAATGGAATGTAACTGGGATGCTGGCCTGTTCACATCTGACTATGAAATGACCAGCCTGGAAAAGTGATGATGAGTTTTGCCTCCAGATGGGCAGCATGAACAATGAACAAAAGCTGTGATGTGGCACAGAGAGCCTGGTCACTGCCAGCTACTTGATGGGGCAGGGACAGGGCCTCCTCAGAGCTGTTTTCTTCATATGAAAAGGATGATGACAGTACTTTCCCTTCACAGAATTGTTATCGCTAGGTTTACTAGTGGTCAAAATGTGTATTAAATAGTAACAGCTAGAATTTCCTAGCACTTACTATGTAGTAAGTTTTTTTTTTTTTAGTCTCACTGAGTGTTTAAAGTCTAATTTATATGAGAAGCAACTTTGGGCAAGTTATCCTTTAACCTTTATTCGCTCTTTATTGAGAATAGACCACTGGAAATAAATTATATCAGAGAGTTGTGAACATCAAGTAAGTCATTTGATTTATTTGACATATTTAAGTATATGACCCGACTTTGGTCATTATTGAACTCTAGCTAATAGAATCTATTACATTATATTGCCTAGTGACAATCATCCAAATAATATTGAGTGTCCATGAGTGTTACCTGAATGAGGAAGGAGAGGATGTGAGGGTGACCTCGAGAAGCTTCACGGAAGGGGAGACGTAAGGATGAGCCTGCATTTTGTCTCTCCATTTGCATACTCCATGCTTCTCCCCTCTACCTCCTTTGCCCAAGAAGGCTGCATCAACTGTGAGGCTCCCTCACCTTCTGTTATTAAGGCATTCATTCCTCAGTTTCTTCTTAATGGGATTCCTGGGGGTCATCTGGCTACAATCCTTGGTATGACTTCTTTATACAGCTTTCTCCTTGTGGCCTTGGTTAGGCCTCAATCTCTTGACCTCTTCAGGCCCAGGATGCTAAGAGCTCCCTCTGTTAACTAGTCTCGGCACACTGCACTTTCACTTGTGTTCTCCCTGTACTCTACTCACACCTTGAAAAATAATCTCTTTATCATATTCTCTTGGCATTGCCCAAGCAAGGCTTGTACAGTTCTCCTTGGTACCAGCTCTTGATAACATTTCCTGTACTAACACCCAAATAATGGTAGCAAACACTCCTTTAGAGGAATAAAATCTCTAATTTCCAAATTGGTCTTCTTGATTAGTTTCTTTTATACATCTATATCCCTTCTCCCTTCTTATCTCATGTGGGAGGAGAAAGTTGCTGCAGGATTGAAACCTCATTCCTATTTTTCTAAACAGGGTAAGAAGGACAAGTTTTCAAGGACTTGAGTGTATGTAAGAGAATATTGGATGACTTCAGGCTGGAATGAAGCCAGGGAAGTACTAATGGACTGGAAGAAAATTAATAAAATGACTAGAGATCTGTATGAGTCTGAAGAGCAAGACTTGAAGAAGTAAAGAGAGGATATGGCTGAAAATATAGGAGGTTCAGTCTGAGGCTGAAATAGTAGGTTGAGATTTCAGAGGCAGAGCAGTCCCACATGATGACAAAGAGCTAGAGTGTGGGGTGGGATCAGGGAGTTAAATGGAGTAGAGTTGATGACCATGGTATTTGAGGAGGCCCAGGAACTGGAGGAGAGGATGAAGCAGGAGTTGCCCACATGGTCACCTGGCATCCAAGGATGAAAGCACAAGTTGGTGCTGAAAGACCATGAGCTGCGCACTAAAGATGTCACTGAAACCAGGGAATGAGCCAGGAGGGGAGTAGAAACAGCAATATGGCAGACATCATATAGGAGGAATAACTTAAGGGTAATTATTCCCATTTGTGAATGCAACTTCTTCTCTAGGCCCTACCAAAGACTTGTCATGACAGAAAACAGATGACATGCTCATTTTGGATAAAATATTTTAGGAAAGTAGAATCTGGAGTTAGAGATTCAAGGGCTACCGCTTAAGAAGAGTTCATTAACAGTAAATGTTTATTTGAATGTTGACCCAAACATGGAAAGCTCTTCAAATATTCCCCTCTCATCTAATAGAAATGATTTCATACCCATTTTCTGAGCATTTGTGTAACATGTTCACCCTCCTTTAAATACTTTAGTTTGTAAGATGTCTTGGCTAAACAACTATGATTCAGTTCTTTAACAAACAAGTCCCACAAAATTACACCCATATCTTGCAGTTTTCTTGAAAAATAGTTAAGATACAAAGCAAAAGTAAGAGCAAGGACATGAGATTAGTTTCCAATTAATGTACTGTAAAATATAGCATGCTTTTCTCTTTGGTTTTAACTTCAGAATCTATTTTAAACTTTCTGCAAACGAAGATTAAAAATTAGGGGAATATTTAAACAATATAAATAACTTCCTGAGGCTAATATAACTCTTCTTTATCACTCTTTCAAGACCTATTCTATTGTTCATTTCCAGTTGTTGAACTTTTGCTTTTGACAGAGAAGTCCAGGGTCTCTTTCTAGGGCAGACACCGAACAGCACATTAAACTTGCACTTGAATGTAAAATTGAGGCTACAAGCACGGAGGGTGGAGTGTGAAAAGCAGGGTGTGCAGGGAGTATTATGGACTAGAGTAGTAGATGATGGGTGCCTTGGTGGTAGTTGTGATGTGGTAACAAGACATGAAGGGTGTGATCCTACACCTCTAAATCATATACAGTGTGAAAACCAGTGCTATATCGGTAATGGTTTTGTTTTTTTTTAAAGTGTGTGTGTGTGTGTGTGTGAAGCATACTGCATAGCACATATGTGTATACAGTACATATGTATATCCTCCTCCTCTCTCAGGGGGAAGTAAAGGGACAACTTCTATAAAACCACATCACAGGAACATTTCCCCATGGATTTTCTGGACAACCTCTATTTCAAATATTGTGGGTTACAACATATTTTCTGAGCTGGTCAACAGGATATGTGGTCTCAGTGTTTAATATCATGTTTTATTAATATGTTTCATCATCTACCCAGTTTTATTCAAAATACTCATCACTGCTGCCCCATCCTCCATAATCGCTGTTCTACAGTTTATTAAAACACACTTTTATCCCCCTCAAAACATATTCATAAAGCATTCAGCTTTGGTTTTGGCAGCACTGTCATTTTTTTGCTCTTTGCTATCAATATCATGAAATGATAAGAAAAAAAGATGGGGTTAGGGTTGGGGAGGATGGGAGGCCAAAGGGACTGGAGGGGTAGACTGTTGTTTTAAAATATATGGGCATTTCTGCTTTGTGAATTCTCAGATATAGAGCTAAACTAAAAAATTCTAACTCTGTAGGCTTAGTCTTGCATAAGACAATTAGGTGATTGTTCTCACCAGATAATTTGTAACCATAAAATAACAGGCTTTAGAATTGTCTCCATTTCTTTGCTACTTAAAGTGCAGTGCAAGGCTAGCAGCCCTGGCAACTCCTGGGAGCTTGTTAGAAATGCAGAATCTAGACTCTGACCCACCCCCACTGAAAAAAATTTATATTTCAACAGGATTCCCAGGTGATCAGATTGCAGAAGGACATTTGAATCTAGCAGAAATCCCCATTCACAGACCTGGAAACTGAGGCCCAGACAGGCTGAGGAACAAGACCTTGGTGTGGCCCTTTGCGGTGGGTGTGCCAAGAGACTTTTATTTCCCTGTCATTGAACCTGACTTTTAAGCCTACATTTCTGCTCTGTAGAGGAAATCTTATTCTTTATAGGTCAGGGTAATTTGGTAGTTCTAGATTATCTCAGCATGTATGGGTAAACAGTTAACTCAAGATTGTTCCTCACTTTTTTCTCCTGCCCTTCTGTGCAGGTATAGTCAAGTATCTGGGGATCTTGTCTTTAGTTCTGGGATCACAGAGCAGACCAGAAGTTTGGGTCATATCAGCCATGGAAGGAGAAGGTCTTGAGAGGGAGGTCAGGCCAATACCTGTAATGCTTCTGGGGGCTTGGGAAGACATGGACTGAAAATGCCTTGGACCAGAGACACACGGGTTATTTGTGATCTTGGCCGCTGGAGGAGTGTGAGGGTGTGTATGTGTGTTTGAGTGTGAGTATGCATGTGTGAATATGCTTGTGAGAGAGGGTGTGAGTCTGTATCTGTGTGAGTCTGTATGTGTGTAGTACATGTCATAGTGTTAGAGGGAAAGGCTGTCCTGAATGATTTACACAAACAGGTTTATGGACTCCAACCCTCACTCCAAACCAACAATATCCAAGCTCTACAAATCCTACAAGAGCATCATTGAAGAGTGGATCACTGAGACCCGAGGGTAGAGTTAAGCAGCCAGTCTTAGTATAAAACCAGACATGTGGGTCTTGAGGGCTCTCTTCGTTCAGAGCCAGCTCTCAGCATGGGAGAGCTGTTGGGTTCCAGCTCGGATGAACTAGTAAGACATTTACAGATTTGTCTCCCTCTCTTCTCCTTGTAATATTCATTACTTTATTTCCCCTTATTTTGTGAATAAAACCCTTTATTAACCTTTGTGGTATGTGCCTGCAGTCAGAACTTATTATAAGTACCTTTCAAGCATGCAGGTGAAGACCCACTCAGGCAAACCCATTTTATATCAGAGTTGCCCTGTAACAACAGGATAAGAGTGTATATGTTAGTATGTGTGTGAGAGAGAAAGCAAGTGGTGCATGTGTGATTACAGATTGGAATGGGTTACGGAATACGTGCCTGTGCAAAGAGTCACACCTGAGTTCCAGACAACTCTGGAAGAAATAGAGAAAGGACAGGAGGAAGGGAGCTACTGGGGCTCAGGGGAGCTTCCTGACCAGATTTGACCTTGACCTCCCTTGCTCCACGTGGCATCTGCTTCAAGTTAAAAAGCCAGTCAGCCAGACTTTGGACAGGGAAGGTGCTGTGTCCTTCTTAGTCATTTCTCTGGGTTGGAAAACAAGCAACAAATGTTACTTTTGAAATGTTGAAATGTGACTTAGAATAGAGAAGAAGCAAGAACTAGGGTCAGCTGAGGTGCTGGACATTTATTGATTTATTGAGGTGTTTATTCAACCACTTACTTGTCATGAGTAAATAACTGCATCTTTGGAACAAACAGTGGTAATAAAAGTACTTACTGGGCATTGCAGGTGTTGGGCTCTGAGCACTGCACACCTATAACTCATCTAATCTGCTCAACAACCTGGGAGGTTGATATCACATTCAATCCATTTTACAGATGAGAAGACTTAGACACAAAAAAGTTAAGCAACCTGCCCAAAGTCCCTGAGTAAGTGGTGAGCTGGGAATAAAACTCCACAAAAAGTAGGGTCCTGTGACGAGGCATCAAAGGGCAGGTACATCCATTCTCTTGCGGATATATACATATTGAACATCCACTATTGCTAGGTGCCAAGGAGATGGGATGAATTAAACCTAGCCTCTGCCCTCCTGTGACTTGCAGCTTACTGAGAGAAACAGATACTTAAATAGATGCCAGAATGCAGTGTGATCAATTTAAGAGAGAGGAATTTCCAAATCCAGCTCTTAGAGATCAGAGAATCCTTCTCTGATAGAAAGAGATAGAAAATAAGTGGAATTCAAAAAAAGGTAAGCCGTTGATTTCCTGAGGGAGAGGTCTGGGTGTGTTGGGGGTGTTGCAAAAGAAGAGGAATCAAAGTCACAACCAGACTCACAGCAGCATAGGCTGTGGGAAAGGCCCAGAACTCTAGGGCTTTTCAAGAAGACTAGAAGTCCTAATGCAGCTAGTAACTAGAAGGTCACTGAGGATGACAGAAGACCTGGTTTTTATGAGGGGAAGCAGTAACACTAGAGAAAGTGAGTGAAGTGCTGAAGACAGACTTTGGTCTACAGCTCAGTGACAAAGACCCTCTCCTTGACCAACTCTTGGCCTGCTCCCCTGAGCCCTCTCCTCTACTAGGCCTCAGCCTTGCTTGCTAAAGACCTGAACAGACAGTAGTAGTTCCTCACAGTTCAAGGCCATATCCTCAGAATGACCATAGCACCCCTTCAAGTATCTGCTTGGGAAAATACAAGGCTGCCAAAAGAATTTACCAGGCATCACCCAAAGAGAGGCCCCTGTTTACTGTTTCTTAGCACATTTGTGAAAAAGGTTTGCTATTTTGTTATCCTCCCTTTGTTCCTTTAAGATAAACATGTATCTCCTACAACTCAGGCATGTCTTCTCAAGGACCTGAAGTATATTATCAGAAACTTCAGGACCAATGTCCCCCAGTCTCTGTGGAGGACAGAATCCTAACTTTGATAATTGCCAACTGGCAGGCACAACTAGCCTACCCACAATTTACACTGACTAGTTCTTGGTCGTTTTTCACTTTCCTGATTCTACTGAGATCCCACTCATCCATCTCTCTGTCCCTCACCTTCCCTTTAAAATGTCCAGTCACTCAGAACTCAAATGAATCAAACATTTCCCTATTACCATAGTCATTACAGATAAAAATCATTCCTTACTACTTTAGCATGCAACGTTATCTCTAAAAACTGTCAGCTCAAAACCAGATAAGAAACCTTTCAACTCACTGGGAGGAATTACTTTACTTGTGCTTGGTCACACAGTGTGTGTACCTGGTTACACAAGCCATGGGGCCTGTGCACACTGGTTTGTGCACAATGGACATTCACAAAAGCTGTTTGACTCCTTGGCTGACATAGTTAATACCTCTATGCAGAGTAAGAAAGTGCTGATTCACTGAAAACAGAGGGCATTTATAAACAGGAAGCTGAGTGTGTGACCACAGACATTCTGCATATGATAGCAATTGCTGAATGTAGCAAAAAACACTTTGAATTAAAAAAAAAAATTGGTGTCACTAAGTTAGAACTCTCTAGCTCATGGAAATAGAATCCTACTATTGATTTTTTATTAAATACTTAAATAAGGGGGGGTTCTTATTTGGTCAGATCAAATTGGCCAGTCAGGCAGGCAGCAAATATTGATTGAATGTGGAGGAGTATGTGGTTTTTGTTTTTTCTTTCTCCTCCCTTGCCTTGCAAAGACTCCTGGGTGAGGTTTTATAGTCCCCACATTAGAGAAGGGATTTGTTTTCCTTTGAATTCTGACCTCCTGACTGCTCTGTGCAGTGGGTGTGTGCAATGGCAAGCTCAGTCTCCACTCAGAGGAAGCCCAGGAGAGATACACAGATACAGGAGCCTTAAAGCCCTGAGATGCAGTAATACCTACAAAGCACCTAGCAGCTGGCGTGATGGGTAAAACGGGGAAGCGCAGGGACCAAACACAGTGAGCGTGTCTAGCATACAGATACCAGCTACTTGCAAGCAGCAAGAGGGTAGTTCATTTTCCTCATTGTCCCTGATGATGGGGGTTGGTTTCAACAAATTGACCCATGGAGCTTGAAATTTTTAAAAATTTTATGTAATAATTTTATTTTTAATGTATATTTGTTACATCATCCTTCATATTTATACAGTGTATCATTTCCCCATGATATTACCTCCACCAATTCACCTATGTACCATGACCATCACCGTCCCTTGTTCAGCCCCTATTTTTATTTTATATCTATTTTACATTATTTTTCATTTTTGTACAGTGTGTATTTCTAGTCTCTGTGAAATTCCCATCACCAATTCACCCATGTCCCATCATCATAGCATGGAGGTTGAAATTTAATGACCAAGGAAAGAACCAGGTAATTATCCCTAAAAGGTCTTTGGGGAAATTGGCACTATTGCTGCATTTGTCATCAGGGCAAAGGTACCTGAAGGATGTTTGGAGTCTCCCCACTTCTCTGTGATAGCAGACTGTGGATAAGAATAGCGCTGTTCCAGGTACATATGACGTTCTCGATAGGGAGCAGCTAAGTACTTTATATGCACAGTTTGTTTAATCTACACAATAGCCCCAGGAGATAAGTATTAGCAATGCCATTGGGTAAATCAATAATAAATAACATCTGTACTAAACCAGTAAGGGACCTCTTCAGGGTGTGACTTAACGTGAGCCTAGTTTCAGGACACAGCCATTTGCCTACATTATACATTATCTTAGTTTTAGAATAGGATGTGTCTCTTCATATCTATGATGTAATTAGAAATCCTGATCTTCAAACATTCCCTACAAAGTAGAAAACCTCGTTTTATAGATCCTTAGCCTCCCACAGAGCAGCAGAGAGCACTTACTCCTCTGTAATTTACAGAGGAAATGCAGTGTTGAAATTCACAAATAGCAGGGGTTATGTCCAAGTGCTTTGGACGACCTGTTAACATTGGCATTAATAATAACTCACTTCATAGAGTTATTGTGTACTGAATAGTACGTGTCACTGTTTGCTCTGTTTGACAGATGAATCATCAGGAGACTCAGAAGGCTACATTGCCTATCTCTGCAGGCAGTCTGACTCCCAGAGTCCCTGCTCTCCATCATGGGGATCCACAGAAAGCACTACGCCTAGAACACCAAGCCTCTGTCACAGAAGGAGCAGGCTACTCCTTCTATTCTGCTGAACTCCGAAGAAAAGGCTCCTTGGGCAATGATCACTACCAGTATAAGTGGGGGTTGCGGGAGCAGAGCCTGACACAGGTCCCTGCACAGTATTATAAAGTGCTCCCATAAGGAGTTCAGTGAACAGTAGGGTAAATGGGACAGAAAGGAGGCGCAAGCTCAGGGACTCCCCTCTGAGGGGAGGAGCCTGAGAGGAACTGGTACAGGACCACTATGGGTTAGATGTGGTGGAGCACCCAGGGGCTGTGCCTCCACTTATTATCATGGGTTAATTCTGCTGAGTCACAGCAAGCTCCATCTTGCAGAATCAACATGGAAGTTTCCTATAAATAATACCTAAAGATTAGCTATCTGGAATGACAGGGCACTATGATGGGGATTGCACCAAAGCAGCCTACCACCTTTTCATGTACAACTTGCAAGCTAAGAATTTTAAAAATATTTTCTAATGTTTGAAAATAAATCAAAACTTGTATATTATCTTGTGACATGGGGAAAAAACATGAGATTCAATTTTAGTGTCCATATCTAAAATTTCATTGAACTCATTCATGATACATTATCTAATATGGCTATTTTCATTCTGCCATAGCATTGTTGACTAATTGAAACAGAGACATATGGTCTGCTAAGCTGATAATATTTACTATTTGGCCTTTTAGAGAGAACAGTTGCCACCACTGTTCTAGATAACAGGAACTAGGATTCTTCTCTTTCATTGATCTGCCATTCTCAGCATGTGTTATCACTTCATGGTCTGAGATGGCTATTTAAGCTCCAGCCACTGTGTCTACATTCTAGCCAGTATAATAGAGAATAGACAAAAAGAACTCACTTTTTCCCTTTAAAAAAAGTTCTGAGAATCATACTCTTCGTTTCTGCTTTATCTGACCAGAAGTTAGTGTCCTAACCATACCTAGCTGTAAAACCTTATTCCAAGAGGATATAAACCCAGGAAAAAGTGGTATTCCATTATTAAGGAAAAAAAGAGGAAAAAGGCCAGGCAACAACTGGCAGTTCTACTATATACACTTAAAAAAGTATTGAAGCACATTTGGATATGTGGTATATGATTATACAAGGCACAAAGAAAGCCAAATTGCTCTAACATTTTACATTTAAATAGTATTTCTCCTCTCCATTCTAGTATTCATTTCCCTTAGTCTTTAACATAGCCTAGTGGATTAGTTATGTGCCCAATTTTCCTTTCTTCTAGCCAGTTCCTTATTTCTACCAAAAAAGAATGTGTCCTTCTCAGAAACTTTCTTTTATTTTTTTGTAAAAGTAACTTATTCTCAGGAATGGAAATACAGAAATTCCTTGGAGAAATGGTTGAATTCAATTCTAAGATTGAAAATCTATGCAACATATTTTCATACCAGAAAGCAAGGAAGTTACCAAAGACCTCTGGTAATCAAGAACCACCCGGAAAGGTCAAGGTCACACTGACCTTTCAAGGTCAGGGAATAACTTCAGCATCAAAAAGGACATCTGAAATGCACTCACACAAATCAATTATGTTTATATAAATGAGCACATTATAGAAAAAGTCCACATTTGCCATTATTGCAGGTACTGATAACAAGGGTGCCAACTCATTACTCTGTAACCTTTAAAAGGAATCAAGCATTTCATCTCTCTTTCCTGTATTAATTGTTCCTCAGGTAACCAAATAGTTGGTAGGTAATTGATAGTTTCTCTTTAAAAATTGTTTCAGCTAATAGTGTGGCAATCACTATCTTGCAAAGCTCTAATGAAACAGCAACACAGAAAGAGAAAGAAGCACATAGAAGGTGTCTCCTGGGGGAAGCAACACCACACTCCTATGAAGTATTATTGCCAAGATTTGAACCTAAATTTGATTAGGTCTTTGAACTTAGTCACTACCCAGTCACTTGGCACTTTAAATGTAAATTAGTTAGAATAAAAAGTCAGTTCTTCCCTTGGAAAGCCACATTTTAATTGTGTAATAGTCACTTGAAATGCTACTTACAAGTCCCAGTTGTCACCTGTACTTCTTACCAACTGGGTATAGGCTGAAGGATCCTATGACCTCCTCCTTGGGTTTGATTAATCTGTTAGACTAGCTCACAGAACTCAGAGAAGCATTTTACTTACTAGATTACAGGTTTATTATAAAGGCATATAACTGAGAAACAGCTATATAGAAGATATATATAATACAAAGGAGGGGGAAGGGACATTGAAATTCTATGCTCTCTTGGGGTGCACCTTGTCCCCCAATACCTCCACATGTTCACCAACTGGAAAATTCTCTAGCCCCTCTTTTTTTTTTTAATGGGGGTTTTACTATAGAGAGATGACTGATTAAATCACCAGCTATTGAGGGATTGATTTAACCTGCATGCAGCCCCTCTCCCCTCTCTGGAGGTCAGGGGGTGGGACAATTGATTAAACAAAGTTCCAATCCTCTAAGCACACGGTTGGTTGCCTAGCAACCAGCACCTCCTTAGGTACCATCCAAAAGACAAGGTCACAATATTAATATAACAAAAGATATCTTGATTACTCTCATCACTTATAAAATTCCCAGGGCTTTAGGAGCTCTGTTCCAGAAACAGGGACAAAAGACCAAATACATATTTCTTACTATAAATTGCAGTATCCCAGTAGCTCAATGAGTATAGACAATAGTAGGTCATTGCATAAACTGAGGTTTATTCACACAACAACATACCACAGGAAGATAAAATGAACAAGTTAGATCTGCATATATCAACACTGAATAATTTTCAAAACATGATGATAAGGAAAAGTGAGTAACAAGAGGAAGCCTACCAGATGATTTCTAGTATTTATGCAAATACTTAAAACATAAAAAACAATGTTGTGTATCATTGATATAACATAGTAAAAGCTTAGATATGCACATGAAAAGAAACACACTAACTTCCTCCAGAGGTTGTACTTACATCTGGAGAGAGAGAGAACACCATGGGTGCAGCATTTGTACCAAATGCTGTCTTTTTTTGAAAAAAAGAGAAAATCAATGCTGAAACAAAACAAAGCAAAAACAAAACCAAAAATCCCAACATGTTAACATCTTTTAGATTGGGAAATGAGTACATGCCCTATTATCATTTAATATTATTTTCTGTACTTGGCCTTCAATTTGAAATGTCACCATTTAACATTTAAAACTTTTTTTTAAAAGGAAGGTAATACCACCAATATTGTAATACTAATTTCATTATAATATAGTATATCATGTGTTACTCTTTATGCATATCTCTAATTATAACTATTTTCAATGCATTCCCTTAAAGTTCTTTTCTATATACAGCTACAAATGCCCCATTTAACTGGGCATTTGTAGACACTGTTTTTTCATTAATCACTGGGCCTCTGTTTTTCTGTGATAATTACAGAGACTGAAAAGGCAAATTGACTCTGTTTCCTTGTTTTAGTAAATGTGACTGGGCCAGCCCATGATGAGTTTCCAGAGAATCACAGCCACATGTCGGAATAGTCACAAGGCCATTTGCCTGGAGACAGCCTAGTCGCAGGCTGCGGGCTGTCAATGAATGAGGGTCCCTGGTCATTGTACAGTTTTCTGAACAAGACTGGGAATGGCCCCAACAATCCTTCCAGCATTCCTAGTTTTATCTTCAGTTTCAAAGGACTTATTGTTTGACTAACAGCAGGGCTAAGAGGTGTGGGACTAGAGGAGAGGATTGCAAGTTACAAGATCTGAGTCTATTTAGCCATTTGGTAAGTGTGTTTATATAATTAACCTCTATTGTGGTGTATGAGCCAAAGTTAAGAATTAGTTTAATTAAATTAATAGTATGGGCTGTCTTGCCATCTCAAGCTGGGAGAGCCTTGAATGGTCTAGCTGCAGCCTCCACTCTTTCTGCTCCCTCATGTGGGTCTCCTAGTCAAACAACCCTCCTTTACACAGGGACGAGGCACAGTGCCTTCTTATCCCTGAGGAGCAACTTTAGTTCTCTGCCAGCCCCCAGAATTGCTCAAATAAGTAACTTACATCCTCCTTTTGGAACCAGAGGCCACCTCATCCTCTTGTTACTGCCAAACCTCTTGTTACTGCCTCCCCATAGCCACTGCTTATTCACGCTGTTCTCAGGTACAACTCCTATCCAGCCTAGAGACCTAGTGTCCTCCTTCCCCAGGTAGTAACTGTCATCACCTCATGTGACCAGCATTGGGGGCCATGTGTTTGGTGTCATCCCCAACTCTCAGGTGGAATCCTCCCCTCCCAAAAGGGGTGAAAGGAGGTGATAAAGATGAATGGATTTTCTCCTATTTAAAACAATCACTACATCTCCATGACATTTTTCACATATATTTCATTTCCCATCTATTGTCTCTGGTCAGGAGGATGGGGTAGAAAACCATCCATGTAAAATGTGTTCCATAGTGTATTTCTTGTTGAAAATTAAGAAATTTCTGCTTTGAACTCTCTACTAATCATGGGGAAAATGATGGGAAGGGGAATGCAGATGGTGACTTGACAAAGGATAGAAACTGTCAGAAGACAGGCTTCCCTGAAGGATAGGCATCTAGAATGTTCAAACAATGAATAATCATAATAAAAAGATTTCATCACACAATATAAAGTTGTATGGTAGCAATTCAATACTTTGTAACCAACTCAACAGATAAATGATGAGGTAATATCAGGTCATGGACATGATCACATAATGGCATCACTGCCATGATACACTGTGACTGTCTGCTCTTGGTATGTACTTGGTTGGCCTCAGCGACATCACTGGACATCAGACGAGAGGCCACACAAAATGTGAGTTATCCCTTTGATGACCTTTATGTGATTTTTTTCCATGGGCAATCATAACAAATTTGCATTAGAGTATATTATTTCAATGTTTCTGGTGTGTTTAGAGTCTTTGATAAATCATATTTCTAGTGAGTTCTTTTAGTAATTTCTGGCTTTGGGCTTTGTTATTTGTTCTTCAAAACTGATTTTAAAAATGTTTATTTTATTCTCACATACTAGAGAATAATTTATTTATTTAAAAAATGGAGGTAGTAATGAAACCTAGAGATGTTAAATGATTTTTCCCCCAAAGATGCAAAGATGTATAGGTTCTTGACTCAAAAAGAAATGGTTCTTAAATAGAGTGTTCAGATTCTTTTAAATTTTACCTCTTTATACTTTAGTTCCTAGCAAATGTCTAAGGAAAATAGAATGTTGGAGCTTAAAGAGGCTTAAGAGATTGTCAGATACATACACATACAACAGAAGGACGATATAAAGCTCTAGGGATAGTAAATATGATTGAAGAATATTAGTAAAAGCACATTGCTGATTTCTTAATGTTCTTCTGAGCCCAGTACTATAGGCTTAATAACATTCTAAAACTATATTTTGTTCTACCCAATATGCTTAAAACACTTTCTGTACTAAATCTCTATTGCAAAGTATTTATTAAAAAAGAATTAGAACTGAAATGCCTTTGTGGTTAATAAAGTTGGTAGACAATATTCCTGCATTAAAACTATTTGAAAAAATAATAGTCACCTAGCACACTAACATAAAATCAACAGAAAGTTAGCATGACTATATCAGAGTAGCAAAGACGATTAGCAGGTATAAAGAGGCCAACGATGAAGGGGTCAATTTATCAAGAGGACATAACAATTCCAAATGTTAATTGCATCAAGAAAAGGAGCTTGAAAATTCAGGTAGCTTATCTAGTCTATACAAGGAGATGCAGAGAGAGAAGTTTAGGTACCAACTGACAGGGTAAAGGGACGTACACTAGAGTCATTCCTAAACACCCCTTCTTTGTGACAATGCTCTCCTCAGTCCCACTCCACCTCACCCCTTCAAGAAAAGAAAAAGAAAAAGAACTAAGGCACTTCACTTAGAGACTTGCATATAATCGTGCATATACCTTTTACTTTGATGGTTCTGGCTGGGGGGCGGGGGAGGGGTGGTGTGTTGGAGCCCAGTTCACTCACATACCAGACAAGTTCTTAGGGGAGCAGAAGAAAAGCAGGAAGACTTTAAATGCTTTTATTATTATTATTATTTAAATGTTTAAATGCTTAACTTTTTCAAACTCACTTTTCTAGGTATTGAAAGGTGCTTGTTTCAGGGAAAGGAAAGTAGAAAGAAAAGGAAGGAGGGAGGGAGGGAAAGACATTTAGGAACAAACTGAAGGTCCTAATTAAATGATTGACAAGATTTCATACCAATGACTAGATCCTGAATCCCATATTAAACTCTAAGTGTGTGGTGATTCCAGTTTCTTATACACAATTTTAGTATAACATTTATTACATTGTACTATAATTAGTTGCTTAAAGTTATTAATTAGCATTTGTATATGCCACCAAATGATCTCTTAACTATATGTACCGATGTTGTATTTACTTTGTATTTCTTAAATAAACAGCATACCAGACACAAGGAGCTAAGTAATAGCTTACAGCATTAGTACTATAATATATCCACTTATTTGAGCAAGTTTTTTCAACCATAATATCTCATTTAAGGCTCATACCAGTATTCTGAAACAGAGTATTTTACTTAAATGTTTTACTTAAATTTAGATTGTTGAGTTTTATTCATTCCATTTTCTGCTTTCACTTTTAATTATAACTTGGAGATGATTCAGTTTCCAAATATTAAGTTAGTAAAGAAAGCAGGTGGGACTACTTACATATAACTCCCTTGTTTCATGTTTAGGTGCGTGAAGTCTGAATGTATATCTAGGTAAACTTCATGCACCATAGATTTTAGAGTCACAAAATAAGGAGGCACACATTGACATAAATTGTTGGTTCTAAACATTATATGTATTTAATATTTTTCCTACCTGTGACAAGCTTTTGTGTTTCATGTTGTTCCATGTTATGGACTGAAAAGTCATGTCCCCCTAAAATTCGTATGTCAAAGCCTGTATCCCCCAAATGACGGTCTTTTGAGATGGGGCCTTTGAGATGTAACTAGGATTGGATGAAGTCCTGAGGACAGGGCTCTGGTCTGATAGGATCCGTGCCCTCATATAAGGATGTCAAGGAACCTGCTCTCTAATTCTGGCCACCAAGTGAAAACATAGTGAGAAGGTGGCTGCTGCAAGACAGGGAGAGAACTTACCAGACCCAAACACGCTGGCATCTTGATCTTGGAATTTCAGTCTCCATACTGTGAGAAAATAAACTGTTGTTATTTAAGCACCCAGTTTATGCCTTTTAATATAACAAGCTAAGCTGACTAGTATACTCTAAATAATAATTTTTAAAAATCGTCACATAATGAACAATTCGATTCTTCTGCTAGCAAATGTACCGATTAGAGAATTGTAGTAGCATCTATAGAAAACTGGATCTACCACATAGACTTTAGCTCTATAAACAACATGCAAGTCTTTCCTCCCAAATGACCATGTGTATTGTTATTCTCAAGGATTCCATTCTGAAATAACACTTCTACTTCTCTATACCTGGTCCTTAATGTGGGGTTTAATCATCAGGGTTTTCTTAGGACCGAGAGTTAGAAAAACCATGTCTTTAATCTTCGATTCTATAATCTGCTTTGAAAATAAGAATGAAACCAATGTGCCATTTGTGACTGAGTGTTCTCTAGATTTACTCAGATTTTCAAATAGCTGCTGCCAGCAAGTTCCTGCTGAAATTTATGCTGGTGATGAAAGACAAGCCCCCAGGAAGCGCTGCTCTGGCCAAGAGGTGCTGGCACTGATGGCAGGGGGCTATCTGTTGTGTTCATTTGAAACTTAATTTCAGAAGGCTTTTCAAGCAAAATGGTGCTGAGTTGCTGGAGAGGAAAGGTTATTCATCTTTACTTGAAGACAGATCCTATGGCTTTTTATAAAAACACTTTCAGAAGAAAAGTTGAGTTTCTTCATCATTATGGGAATACTCCCATAAGTCATAGAGACATGTCAAGTACAAAGGCTGTAGACATTTTGCTTTTTGGTTCTTAACAGAGAAAACTATTCATGGGGACAGACTAAATACAGGAAATAGAATAACCTAGAAGGAATTGTGACATAGCACTCCTAACCTCTGTAGTGCTTTGGTCCTTTGGACACAAATGGTGACTGATGTCTAATGACCTATGGTCCTGACCAATTTTCCTATTTAAATGAGACTTAGAGTCCAACTAAATGGAGAGTTGGTCTCCATTTCCATAATTCCCCCATTGCACACATAGTATATAAACACACAAATCAAGGGTTACAAAATGGAAATAAGACAGTTTTAAGACCAGCACACATATTTGATTTGACAATTGCATTATGACTAAATCTATTTATATTTCCCTTTAAAATATCTTTGTTCTTCACAAGGGACTATGGTGATGGTGCACAGGTGAGTTGGTGATGGGAATTTCATAGGGACAAGAAATATACACTGTACAAAAATGAAAAACAATGTAAAAAATATAAAAATATTTAAAAATTGTTATAAAAATATCTTTGCTCTGATTGTCTAATACTCAGCCTGTTTGGTGACTAACTCCCATGCTTCCATAGCAAATGTGAATTGTGATGGCTGAAGCTAATTTCTGCTGATTGACAAAATAATAATTAAGCTTTTCTGAAATGTTTAACCTTTTTGAGAGAGTCTCCTAAGAAGTAAGACTAATTTAGAAGTGCCCATGGAGTATGAGTAAGTGCTTTCAACAAGAGGGAGACTCTCAGACCTGATGTAGGAGTGTGGAATAGCTCTGCCAAATTACATTCAAGTTTATTAAAGTACTTTCACACATGGCCAATTGAAGTTAGGTGGCTTTGTTTGACCAATTCAAGAATTAAATTCAGTTTCACAGAATGAAGACATAGTCAGTAGCTTGTTTTATTTAAGCAATGAATTGTTGTTTCGATTACACCTGCCAAGAAGGTCTAACGGATGCTTTGTCTAGTAAAGAAGAGGAAAAGGGAACAGGACACTGTCCTGCCTCAGCAAAAACAAAGTGACCAAGAGAGATCAGACTGTGTTTGAAGAGTCCTTCACTCTGCAAAAGGTTTTGGAATATTTCAAGAGAAATGTATCTGTTCCTTTTCTTTGTATGGTTAGTCTGTGGTCTTGGATAACCTGGATTTGTAAGAACTGTTACAAACTGTTATGTGGATAAAGAAACAAAATCCAGGCAGGCTGGTTAATGTAGAAGTTTTATGCTATGTTGGTCTGGCTTGGCAGACCTTGGAATCCAGTGGGGAAAAAAAGATCTTGAAATCCCCATTCCCTCGTTTTCTCACAGAGAGATCTTGGAAAGACAAGCTATGGCAGGTGTCTGCTCTGCACACAGACAAGGCAGGTGACCCAGTTGAAGTTTGTGACTAATGCCTCCTGGCAACACCCCAGGAATTAAGTTATCAGAACAAAGCAAAAGGATCTCTAACTCAGTTTTCTCTTCCACTAGGGTGAAACTCTGATCATCACCAAGCAGATGGCTTCAAGCAATACAGTAGGAGGAGGCTTATTTTATAGCATGATTTAAATGACTAATAAGTCAATGCCTGCATCATGGGAGTCTGCAGGGCATCACTATCCATTTACTTGGGCTCTGGTCAATTACCACAGTGGTATTTACAAGAAAGATAACATACCAGATATTTAGATCAGAAGGAATAATATTTAGGCATGAGGACTGATGTCTTGTACAGTGAAGTGAATGTATTTCAAGAGTCAGAGGAATTGGGTTCAAGTTCTTTTTTGGCGGTGGGAGGGTGGGGAGGGTTTGTTCAAGTTCTGGCTCCACTTCTTGCTTGTGTCCTACTGTGCACCTTGACCAAGTCACTTCACATCTCCAAGCTTCTCTTTCTTCACTTGCAAAGACTAAGTAATAATTGTGACCACCCATTGGGTTATTCTAAAGATGACACAACATTATGTACGTGGATTTAAAAAAAAAATAATGCTCTTTTGTTTTCACAATGTCAGAATGAATTATAGGCATTAATATCTTCATGAGGTTTTAGTCTTCCTATCTTTCTTTAAGATGTCTGCTTTAGATAGTCTAAGCTGAATGATTATATTTAGTTTAATCTCCTTTCTGAAAGGAGAACAGGTAAACAAGCCACCTGATTATTCAGGTCTTTTCATTTAATGAGTTTCTAGATAATGTCGGAGATGACGGGAAGTGACTAGTTGCTTCTTGTCTGTGTTCAGCATTCATTTCCAGGGCATCCACTGTCCAAACTCAGAAAGAAGTCAGTGCCCATAGGGTTTCTCTGTAAAGAGAATAGCATTCGCTACACTTTAAGAGAGATAGCTAGTTATTAAGCAACAGACACCCATGCCAACATCAGGCTGATAAAGACCTTGGTGGTAGATGAGATCATGGGCCTCTCACCCTGACTCACTCTATTTTTATAAGACCATATCTCAGGATGTTCTAAGTCCTAAATGGAACTTCAGTAAGATATAATTTTGACAGAAGTTGCCTTTTCACATTTCTTACAATGTGACTCTCTAGTCAGACTAAGTGATCTGAGTACCAGATATTGATTTGACTATTTTGGGATACTTGTGATAAAAAGAATGTGGGGAACAAGAGCATGACTTGCAGTCACACCTTCTGGAAGATTTACTCCTTTGAGTTTCATCAACATTATCAGATTAGTAGGCACCTGACATCAAAATAAGAATTTTCTAAAAGTACTTGAAAGACTTATGACAAATGATTTCTTTACCTTAAGTTTAACATAACAAGAGGGGACTCCCTGGTGGCACAGGGGTTATAGTCATAGCACTATCAAGCTATCACCAGCCACTGCAACATTAGTTAGATCCCCAGCCAGGGAGGTGACCTATATGGCGCAGCAGACCTCTCCTGTTTTGCCCACTGCTCCCCTCAGCAGTGGGTTTCAGTAGATCTGCCTGCTTTATTCCCCACTCTGTCTCAGGTGAATCCTCTCACCCTGTCCCCCTGCACTTCTGGCCTGTACCCCAGTTCTTGTATGCATAAACAAATAATATTTTAAAAATAATAACATAACAAGAAACATGCCTGGAATACAATCTGTGAGGAATAAACTCTGGGATAAGATCAGTATTTTTCAGGCATGACCAGCCCCTGAATCTCTTCACTGAATAGTTAGAGGATTTGATGTTCAGGTAGGAGGGAAAAAATATATATGCTTTTTGGCTCCAGGTGACTATGGGAAGAAGAGAACTGTTAGACATATGAATCTTGACTTTCCTTTATTGAGTTTTCATTTTACAACCTGTTAGTGATTTGCAAAGATGTAAGAATAACTTTTTAGGGTTTAGAAGCCCATACAGAAAGCTTCTAAGTTTGTATTGGGCTCCATTGCACACCCAGCAATAACCCATGAATGGCCCCAGTAGAGGTACAAGCAAGTTTTCTTACCATAGAAAACATTTTGATGGATCTTATATTTTAGGTTATGAGAGGAGGGGTCTGGACTTTGAGGAAGAGGGGGAAAGGTATTGGTTAGGAGTTCACTGTGAGACCTGGTCTTGGGATCCTTTGGTAACTAGTGGAGTGAGGTCTGAGCAAGGGCTGCAGTGGATGGATACCACACGGTGTGTGTGCAGTCACTAGACCAGAGCACCTCATAGGCCTCTGGGCAGGAGGCCTAGCACCTGACAGATTTCTATGGAGGCTTCTCACCCTTGACTCACCCTATTTTATAAGAACATCTCAGGATGTTCTATGGAGACTTCCTCATTTCTGAAGTTCAGGGACCCTGAACTATTAATGTCCTTTGGAGATCCCATCCATGAATTTCTCAGGCTCTGTGATACAGCTCTCTTTGGTAACATCCCTATAAGCTTAAGGTCCTAGGCTATAGTTGTGCAGTGTAGGAGGGGAGTGGGGGAGAGAGTGGAGGTGAGGGGGGAGGAGATGCTCTTTCAGAATGGCTGTTCTAACCAGTTCATGGACAAAAAAAGCAGAGTGAAGGACTCCATGTACACCTAGTTGCCCAGGTGGAAAAGGTAGTAGTGATTCTGATTTGAGCATTCTACTTCATCTCCTGCACCCATTCTTTCACTAAATTTTGACAATTTCATATCCTATGTATTTCCTGAATTGCCTCACTTCTTTCCAGCTTTTGGCTACTCCCCAAGTCTAAATCACCATTACTGCTTTCTCCTATTGTATCCCCATGGGCTCTGTAGATTGACAATTCCCAGCTCTTTCTTCCAACATAGTCCTTTCTCCACTGTATTCAGAATTCAAGGTTTAAAATGGAGCTCTTTTCTGTTTAAATGCTTTGCTGTCTTCTATAGCTCGAATTCAGCCAAAAACCCTTATTATTGCTCATGAAACTTGACCTTGTTTGGTCTGGCTAACCATTTTTTATCCAGCAATTACAGGCCACATCCATTCTTGATCCCAACCTCCTCCCTTCTCCCATCCATCCATATAGACTTTCTTCCAGTTCCTGGAACATCTAACTCTGTGCTACCCACCTCCAGGCACATTGTGCCTGGGTTGTTCCTCAAACAACTGCCTTGGCAGAGTTATCATCCACACATCCTCCGTTCTTACATGCATGGGTGACTCGAACTCCTCCCCAGGATGGATCAAGGACTGCTAGCTACTATATGGTGACAGTCTTTCTTTCAAAGCACTAAGCCCAGTAATAATTTTATAACATGTCATTATTTGATTGACATCCACATTCTGTTCTGGTCTATAAGACCTTTGAGGCTGGAATCTACAGTATTCTCTCTCTCCCTCACTATTTGCATTCTAAGCTATGTTATTCTGTTCACTTTTTATCTACAATGTCAGGCATTGGAGATAAATGAATTCTTCAGGCATTAATAAATTCTTTTTCAAGAGCTGTAACAACAGCAAAGAACCATGATAGCATATGCTTTAAATTTACAAAACTTTCATATACATATCTCACTTAACAAACAAGGAGGCGATGGAGGGAGTTAGGTTCCATTCTAGGAATGGAACTAGAATCTGTTATCAGAAGCTTAAACAAGCTTTTGCAGCCAGGTGACAGTATGAAATTCATTGCATGGGGCCAGGGAGATGATTCTGATGAAACTTGCCCCAGGGGCTGGTTTAGAATACCTGTATATATGTGTGTGTATATATATATTCTAAACTCATTCAAAATAAGAGTTAAAAGGAAAATGGCTGGAAAAGTGCCAAAGGGGACATATGTGGGAAGTTTATAAAAAGGCAAGAGTCAGGAAAGAGTAAGTAGCTAAAATAAACTAATGGGTAGATAGGGAGGAAATAATATTCAGCAGTAAAATAGATAACATAATAGCTAGAGAGAAAACAGGAAGGATAATATTGAAGAAAGTTGCCAAGAAAAAGTGCACACTGCAGGATGTCACAGAGTCACTTAGCAGCAGGGGTTAAGAGATCAAGGACCTGAACTACACCTTCTACACCGCCATTCTTCAGGACAGAATTTTTGATGTTCATATACTTATCTAGTTGAAAGACAAAACACAGTATTCAGATACATTTTCTTGTCTTATTTCATTTGAATACCTATCATTATCATTAAAGAGACAGGGACATGAGAAACCAATTAGGGAAAGTAAAAAGAGATTTTAAGGTGGAAAGGAATTAGAGCATGGGACCTTTCAATCTTCCCTTCTCATATCTTTAAGGGAAAGCTGGTCTTTGGCAATGTTAACACTTTCCTCACTCTCAAGTCAACTTTGTGAACGTGATTCTACAAATTGTTGTATGGGGTTGGGGGGCGTTGTGAGGAGGGAAAAGGGGTTGGTGAGAGTGAGAGAGAGATAGAGAAATTGGTTGAATATTAAATCACAATTTCTGCTCCCCACTTGGATCAAAACCCTTTGCCCCTGCTATTCATGTCACTCCTGTCCTCCCTTCTTAACTCTATATTCCTATACTCCTGTCTCTCCTCAGTTCCACTCTATAACTCTCTAGTTCCAATAAAATTGTTCTTTGTCACTACAAAATACCTTGCTTGGTGTCTTTTATTGCAGTCCATATTTTCTGCATTCATTATCATTGTATATATACTTTATAGATTGTGTATGTAATAGATTATAACTATCCCAAGTCACAGTGTATTGTGTAAGGGTAAGATTTACTGTGTTTCTTTGACTCTCCCAGGCACTGCCCAGGGCTTTGTATGTAGGAGGGTATTAATATCTATTTGTTGACTTGAATTGCTAAAAACACATTACCTTTTAACAACTTAAAGTCTATACCATCTGTTTTTCTTTTCATCTTCAAAGATATCACAGAAAGGAAAAAAATTCTTTTTCCTGATATAATATTCTAAGGATTTTATAGAAATTTACATATTAATTTCATAAACTCATCAAATGACTATCCATTCAAGTATTTGGAAAAGACTAGAAAAAGGAAACTAAATATATGTCTTTTTTATGCTGTTTTTTTTCCATAGTGTACATAAAAAAGGTATAATATACGAATTATGTAATATCGTATATAAACTACATAAAAGCTGCCTAAAGAGGTGCATGCTGGCAAGGTACATGTATACATACCTGTGCCATCCAGAACCTATTGGACCCCCATGTCCTCACTGCTGGTGCCAAGAAAGGCATGTTTGAGGTGGAGCTCTGGCTTGGACCAGTTAGAATCTTAGCTCTTGGTGCTAAGAGGAACAGGGAGAAGAGAGAGGAAGCGCTAGAGGCCACCAGTCACTGATGAGGTTCTTTTGCTCCTCTCTCAGCAGGCCAACACATCTCCACTGAGCACCTGCTGGCTGTGCTACAGTGTGCCCTGCTGTGCAGTGGGTGGAGCTGGGTGGAGCCCTACAGTGCAGGTGTCCTCAGACACCCTTTGGTTGCTGAACAGGGGGTCTTCCTCTTTCTCCCTCACCTCTTCCTGGGTCACAGAGAGTTCCTAAAACTCTTTCTTCTTGCTCACCCAGGCCAGGTGGTGTTAGGTCAGCCTGGTGCACAGATTCATTTTTATAAGCAACAATGTAATTATTAAAGTAATTAGAAGTAATAATGACCCCAGGATTCTCAAATTCACAACAAAATTCACTCCTGTGATCTAAGAGTTTGACAACATGTGGGTGTAAAGAAAAGAGGAAGTAGAGATGGGGGATAAGTTGCCATTTGTTTTGACAAAAAGAACATTAAGATGAAGAGGTTTGCACAGACTCAATTTTTCCATGTTCCTGAGTCATGTATAGAAACAATCACCAGATTGAGCTGTGCTCACACATTTCCTTCAACACATATTTACATGTCCCTCCAACTTGTTGACTTGCCTCTTGGCAAGTGAATCTTGTGGTGCTAAGAAGACATTTCATTTTTCCTGATTTTTCTCATTCGCATCTCTAAAATGAAATGAAAATCAGAGGTGGCCAACATTCTCTAGTTTACTTCCAGTTCTGTTACCTAGGTCATGGACAAAGTCTTGTCATGGAAATGGGGGTCCTGGTGCCCCTACATCTCCATGAATAGCTGAGAGGCTGCCCTGGAGGCCAGTCTCCTCCAGACAAGGCTCCTGAGGATCTAGGGGAGAGACACTGATCTTTCCATAGGAGGTTCACATTCAGCTTATTTGCCTGGGCTGCCTCTTATGAATATGGTCTCCTGCCTCTGAGCACAGGGGCACGTAGAGCTGACGCTCAAGGGTGTCAGCACAGTAGCTGCATTCCCCTGTGCTCCACACGCTTCAGGGTTGGCAGTCAAGTAGAAGAGCAGCCCTGAGACTTATGAAAGGGGAAAAGCAGTGGTTCATGCAAACTGGGCAGGAAGAGCTCCTGGGCTGGAGGAGTCCCAGCCTTGCTACAGAATCTGTTCCTTTCTCCTCCCTTCACCCTTCTCAATTCCAACTGTGACCCAGGCAGACCAGTCCAGCCAACGACCAAGCTCATTCCATGTCCTTCTGGGGGATAGCTGGCCTGGCACCTGAAGATCCTGCATCTTGGTTGTGCAGAACTTACTTGTGCCTGTGGGGAGTGTGCTTACTGCTTCTGTGCATCAGCAGAGCCAAACTGTGACCCCTAAATCTATGCCCTTAACTTTTGCTGTGCCCATTTAGTCATCAGACCCCTTCTTAGAAGAATGCTTTTAAATGTAAAAATGTAAAATACATCCACAGGATAACAAAGGATGCCAGTTATTTTGAAATTCAATTAGCAAGATACTTTGAATTGTGATCAAGAAATATATGTGCTTTTTTATTAATAAATGAAAAACAAATTCTACTATAATTTCAGAAAAGCAAGGATATATTGACTTCAAAATAGCTGTAGTATGACATAAAAGTAATTGTGATCTCTATTGATGGCAAAATCCCAGGCACTGCTTAATGCCACTGTTTTGCTACCTGTTGATTAGTTATCTACTGGACATAACACAGCTTAGCAACTCCAAAGTAACACATATCGTCGCTCTCAGTTTTGGAGGATAGAGAATCTAAGAGTGACCTAGCTGGGTGTTTCTGCTCAGTGTCTCCCATGAGGCTGCAGTGAAGCTGTGGGCTGGGACTGCATGATGTGAATGCTGAAGAATCCACTTCCAAGCTCACTCACGTGGCTGTTGGCAGATCTCAGTTCCTGGCTGATTCTTAGTTGGAAGCTTTATTTCCTTTCCTTGTCACATGTCCTTAAGACACAGCAGCTGACTTTTCCCAGCCTGAGTGATAAAAAGGGCAGGAGCTCAAGGCAGAGGTGTGGTCTTTCATAACCAATCTCATAAGTGACATGCCATTGCTTCTCCAGATCCTACTGGTCACACAGACAGACCCTGGTACAAGGTGGGAGGGGCCTGCACAGGGTGTGAATACCCAGAACAGGGTCATGGAGGTCCCCTGAGCGGTCAGCTACCACATCATTGCTTATAACTGAAGAATTTAGTTAACCCATTTCAGCTTACTATAGAAATAGAGATGTAAATTTACTCATTCAAGTTCCTTGACCCTGAATTCTAAGCACAGGCTCCATGCTTATCACCCCTGATAGATTGAAAATTCTGTGTTTCTAGACAACTTTTGAGATTAAAGGAAAGTGCTATGGGACAATATAAGTCATAACCACTCTTTTAAAAACAAAACTTTACAACGTGTGCAAGGACCTTTAAG
Source organism: Galemys pyrenaicus (assembly GCA_019455555.1). Classification (NCBI taxonomy): domain Eukaryota; kingdom Metazoa; phylum Chordata; class Mammalia; order Eulipotyphla; family Talpidae; genus Galemys; species Galemys pyrenaicus. The sequence continues at coordinate 1,531,282 of JAGFMF010011595.1, read as the reverse complement.
CTCCCCACTGATCCGCTGACCTCACGGCTCCTGACACTCTTGGCCTTGCTCAGTGCCTGATGCGTGGAAGGTGTTATGTGTTCATTGGACAAAGAGATCTTTTTGTGTAGTTAGGATCAAAATATGTTAACATCAGGAAGAACCGTAAAGAGAATCTAGATGATTTATATAAGGAGAATAGTCCAGCCTTGCTCCAGCCTAGACCTTTGCATGTTCTGTTCCCTCTGCTTGAAATGCTCTTCCTCCAGATATCATGCCCTTCCTCACTTCCTACATGTCTTCATTTTAATGTCACCTCTCAGTGAGGCCTCCACTGGCAATCCCGTCTGTGGTAGGTGGCTTCAGGAATGCTGATTGCCTAATCTTCCTGTCCTTGTAGAATCTCCTCCCTTTGAGCGTGAGTTGGACTTAGTGACTGGTTACTAAGGAGTAGAAGCCTAGAGGGATGGAACATCACTTCTGAAGTGTGGTTTCAAGTGGTCAATGGCTTTCTTCTCACCTCCTTTTGTTTTCTCACTTATTCACTATGATGGAAACCAGTAGCTATGTTGTGAGCTGCTCTATGGAAAGCTTGATAGGACAAGAATCTGTGGGAGGCCTTTGATTATAAGTCAATAAAACAAGAAGTTGTGGTTTTCATTCCAATAGTCTGCAAGAAATTGAAACTTTGCTAACAACTATGAGTGATCTCAGAAGTGGATTCTCCCCCATTGGATCCCTGAGCTCCTGCCAATACCTCCATTACAGGCTTGCAACCCTGAGCTAGAGGAAACAGCTAAGCTATTCTTGGATTCCTGAGACTGTGAGGCAGTAACTATTGTTTTAAGCCATCAATGTTTGGGGTGACTTGTCATTCAGCAACAGATAACTAATATACTCTCGCAAATTTTATCATGTCATTCTTACCTTAACACTTTCTGTCTGTCACCCCACCACACTTTTATTTTCTGATCGCTTTTTAGTATAAAATGTGTTAAAGTTGTATATATTTACTTTTATAGATTGTTGTTTGCTGCATCCATTAGAATGTAAGTTTATGAGGGCAGGTATTTTGGGGTTAGAATTGGGTCTAGAACAACGCTTATCACATATTAATGTCCAGTAAATATTTGCTGAATGAATGAAGAAGGGGAAGAAAGAGGGGATGGGGTGGACTGAGGGTGGTATATGAGACTACCTCCCCTGGAGATGTTAACTAAGCGTACACCACTTACCTTTCTCCACTACAGTGATGTCTCTCAAAAGCCAATCTGCCCCTCAGGGGCCATCTTGTTAGGAGTGTCTTTTTCAAATTTGTTTAAGTTCCCTTCTGGTACCTGGGAGTGACCTGGGACAATTGTGCTTCTGGTAGATTGTCCTAAACCTAGACTATCTAGGTCCTAGATAGTTCCAAGTCTCCTTTTCCTCTTGCCACCTATAAGAGAATCCCCAGTGCAGTTAAAGGTGGCCTTGATTTCCCCTATTTAGAAACATTATTAGAGTGAAACACTATTAATGGTTAGAATTTGTATGTCAGGCAAATAATAAGAAGAATGTTATAGATTAAAAGACACTTAGTAACACAGAAGTATGGTTGAATCCTGATCTGAAAATGTGAGCTAAAAGATCACTTTAAAGACAAAGAGGGAAATCTGAATCTGTATTGGATACTATATAATGGTAAGGGAGCTGTTAATTTCTGTAGTTATGATAATGATACTATGGCTTCATTGGAAAATGTGCTCAATCTTAGGAAATGTATGCGACTTAGGGCTGAAGAGTCATCATATTTGTGACGTACTGTTTAATGATTCAGCAGAACCATTAAATATATATACATACATATGCAAACAAATACAGAAACTTAACAACTGTTAACTAGCGGTGGTGAGTGCATGTTTGTCATACCATCCTTTACATCATTATGTATGTTTGAAAATGTTCATAATAAAAAGTTCTTAAATGGTTAAGCACATATTCATTTTCATTGGAAACTGGGCTTCAGAGAGGCCAAAGAGCACTGCTTGGATGATAAGGTAGCCAGTCAGCGGTAGGCTGAGATCCCAGATGTCTCAACTCAGTTCGAGTTTCTTTCTGTCACAGTCAGAACTTCCTTCCTTACATTCTCCCCAGTTCTAAAACAAAGCCTCCATCAAACTGATGAGTCAGGAAAGCTACAAAGGATTTATCTCTCTGCCCCCAATTGACTAAGGGTCAGGAACTTTTATCCATTTCAAACAGACCCACAGTTGGTCAGTTTTCCCGGAGCTTATATACTTGTCATCATAAATGGGCCCATGTGATTTAAGCCGCTGAACAATAACAACAAAAAGATGTTCCCCTGTTCTCAATATCCAAGCCTTTAAATACAATAGAGATAAGCCTTAAACAGGAATATAGTTCATATAAGGCTCTTCCAAAAGATGACCTTCACCTCTTCACTTCTTTCCCCTGTTTTGTTCGAACCTCCCAGGTACCCAAGTCTGAAGTAGCACAGACTCTAATTCTAAATAGCTGAATTAAAATCCTAGCACTATTACTTGTTAGTTGTATAATAATTTCTGTATCTCAGTGCTGAAAGGGGTCTAAAAATCCCTAAAAGGTGACATTCTCTGATTAGAAGAGATGTGTGAATAGGTGTTGCCAGAATGTGCTAAAGAAACATTTCATAAGCCTTGGAATTTCTTCGTTATATCTTTTTAAAGTAAAAAAAAAAAGTGAGTATAAGTTTAATATTATATATTTTTAAATCTAATTTATCCAAATATTATCATTTTAAACCATGATTAGTATGGAATTATTAATGAGACATTTTACATTTTTTGTTTTGAGACTTTTAAATTTGAATGTTTTATAGCTATCTCAGTTTGAACTACCAAAATTTCAGATGCTCCATAGCACCTGTGACTAGCAGTTACTATGTTGCACAGTACAGCTTACAGAGCATAAAACAAGGCTCTGGACATCAGGCATAGATAAAACCTAAAAAGCTAAAATGAAAAATAAAGGTTAAGTAGAATCTTAAATCCTAAAGTTGAGACCTGCGTCCCTATCACCCTGTTCCCCATGGTTTTCTTTTCTCCATATCTTTTACAACTTGGGTGGCTAAGCTTATACACTGTAGGCAGTTCTTAAGTATCAGCAGATAGCCAAGAATCACCAGATGTTTGAGGGATGTGTTTAATATGAAAGAGATCAAGCCATGTGAAGCGATATCTCTCTAGGAGTCTCACATTCCTGCATGTCTTTCAAGCAGAGGCTCAGTGCATTTGTTCTGGGCTCTCTTTTCATGGCTTTTTGTATGGCAAATAGCTTTGAAAGATATAGTGTAATCTTTCAAGACAAAGGGCAGATTTCTTTGCTGTTCAGTATATTATCTTATTCTGGAGCAAAAGTCAGAAAGACTTACTGTCCACTGTAAAAGATTTGGACCCCCTAAACTTGGCTTTTCTCTTTTACAAGGCATCATCCAAGCTTGTTTGTGTTGCTTCATGGAAAATTATGCTCAGGAAACAGGCAAATGCTCGTATTCCAGACACTGCTACTGCTATGAGTAATAAAGTCCTTTGTCTCTGACCAAGGAGTCTCATGTCTTCTGCAAACATCCATGCAGCTGTGGCAAGCTAATTTGTTAGCCTGCACGTGGAGTGAAATCTTAGACTTTTTACAGTTCTTGATAAAAAACAAATAGGAAAATGACAAAGGCAGTTTGAGAAAATGGAAACTATGAAGAAATGAGAAGTTATTTTTAATTTTTGTTAAATTCAAATTTAATTTTATTTTAAAATTTAATTTCCTCAGGGATATTTAAACAAGTTTAAAAGATATAATACATCTATTAAAATAAGAATGGAATGCTAAAAAATAGGATAATCATAGGATAAGAAAGTTTTTTGGGGACTGAAAATGGTGATGGTAAAAACATTAAATTCATTAGAAGGGCTGAAAAATGAAGTTGAGACAAAGAGAAAAGAAGGATGAGAAAATTACAGAGTGGCTCCATCCAGAAGAACCAGCCTTTAAATACAAGGAATTCTGGAAGAGAATGGAGAAATGTGAGGGAGAGAAATAAGCAAATAGAATAATTTAATTAAATACAGAATGTTAATTTTCAAATTGAAGATCTTATGAATGTAAAATCCAGTGGATAAATCCATTTACCAAGGCACATCATTATTAAATTTCAGACCCTAGGAAAAAAGTTTTCCAAGGGACAAAACAATTCTCATATAAAGGATCAATTGTAATTGCTTTAGATCTCTTAAGCATCCTCAGTGGAAGTTAGAAAATGATAGAGAATTGTCTGTAAAATTATAATGAAATTATATTCAGTCAAATTACTAAAGAGTGAGGAGAGAATAAAATTATTTTCAAACATGCAAGGTCTTAAAAAGAGAGAAGTAAAAGGAACTCCTGGGATTATGATGAAAAGATTCTCAAGATGATAATTATGTCCCAGGGATAGAGAACAAGCATGACTGAATAGACCATGTCAGAATATTCGACCTGGGAAAGATAACTTCAAGAAGCTGAAATTGAAAGAATAGCTGATGAATTTCAAAATATCCACAGAACATTTAAACTATTGATGGAATATTTGGAGCTGAATTTCTAGTAAGTGCTAGAAAACTAAGCAAGCGACAAAACAAGACAGTCACTAGCTTCTAGGAAAACAAACTCAGATGTGCAAGACAGAAAAAGTAAGAACAACCTGTAAGAACAAAAAGTAAGAATAACCTGGCTCAGTGATAAGCAACAAGGTTTACATAGTTGTAATCATATAAACACAGACTATTAATATAGCCTGATATTGCTATTTTGAGAGAAAAGGGAGATAGGAAATGGGTTGGTGAGATGTAAGGTGATGCTGTAGGAAGAAAGTTAAATGTTGATTTTTTAAAAAAAGTTTAGCCATTATGGATAACTAACTAAGAAGTAATAATATAAGCATTTCATTCAGAGATGTGAAAATAAATATCAAGAGAAACAGTTAAAATTGTTGCATGTAGTTGCCTGTGGAGTAAGGATGAGTGGAGTTTGAAAATGTCTCAGCTTTCGTGATTAGTCTTTTGGACGATATAACTTTTAATTGGTAATTAATCTCATGAATGATATATTATTAATATATAATAGTATTACATGTACGTGAAATATCCATAAATACTAAACAACAATAAAAGACGCAATAGCATCTCGCATTGTTTTGTCCCTATTCTGCTGCCACAGCAGGTGGGCCAGTGGCATTGAAGGGGTGGTCACCTGCAGCTCCCTGGTGAGTTCTATGGATATTTCCCCAACAATCTCAGGGCGCCAGCTGCTCACATACCCCTGTTCCTCTGAAAAGCCCCATCAAAGAGGCACCATGACCATGAATAAAGTATTCATGGCATTCACCTTCCAGGAGGGTCCCACAAGGAGACATGGAGGAAGAACACAAAGAGGGGTTTTGTTGGAATAGAGGGAACAAGTCATTGGCAGAAATTGCCCTGAGACTGTCTCCTCCTCATTGCCCTAGGTCCCAAGATCCTGGGAAAGAAGAGGTCAATTTTTTTTTTTCTCTTAACTATGAAAAGCCAGTGTACCCTGGTCTGAATGTTTGTGTCCCTCCCAAATTTATATGTTAAAACTTAACCCCAAGGTGATGATATTTGGGGCGTGATTAGGTCATGAGGGCAGAGCCTTTATGAATAGGATTAACGTCCTTATAAAAGAAGCCTGAGAGAGTGCTTTGTCCCTTCCACACACCATGTAATGTTACAAAGAAGGAAGAAAAAGTCCATTTAGGAAGCAAAATTTCTATCACATACCAAATCTGCCAGCACCTTGATCTTGGACTTCTCAGTCTCCAGAACTGTGAGAAATAGATGTTTGTTGTTTATAAGCTATCCAGTTTATGATATTTTATTATAGCAGCATGGTACTAAGACATGGGTGTTTATAACGAGGAATGGAAACAAAGTTATACGAGCACAATGATTGGTGCCAAGGGATCTTGGCTTTCTTCCCCAGCATGTGATCATCATGGTTTCATCAACCACAGGGTTGAGGGAAGTTCTCCCAGTTGCTCAGCAAACAAAATGCTTTGTCCCAGAGCCAAAAATGACTCCTGTTCACTTTAAGTGTATGGTGAGTAGAGGAATTAATATGGGTACAAGTCATTTGAAGGCAGGTGAGTTTACCATCACTGCTATGCAAGTACTCCTGAAAACATGCACCACAGGAGCTGAGGAGCAAAAGCCTCATTCCTTGCTGCATTGATCAGACAAGCTCTTTACTGAGATGGACTTAGAGGCAAATGCAAGGTCCCATAGGCAGAGATGGTGGGAAAAGAACATTCCAGGCAGGCAAAATAGCTTAGACAAAGTTATGGGAATTTGTTAAGATGAAATTCAACTTGAGTGCCAACTATGTGCCATTGTCAATATCAACCTCCTGTGATACTGAAGACCAGTCCCTGCCTTCTGTAAACATGCATGTGGTCACATGTTAGCCTGTGGTGGAGCCAAGATTAAAACACAGGTCTGTCTGATAGAAAATCTGTGCTTTCCCCACCAGTCTTTGTTACCACTTATGCAGACATAAGAAATGCAAAGCTATTCAAGGAATAACTGGGTTCTTCCCAAGTCAGAATAGTGCAAGTAGTTTATTTTGAAGTTAATCCCAGGAATCTTGGATAAGGGAATAGGGAAATAAGACAGGGAAGGAAAGACCAACAAACATGTTCTCACTATAAGTAATTAGAACAGAATCATCTTGGGGAATTCTGGATTCCATTCTATAACCTGCACCTCAGAGTTTTTTCTCCCTAAAGGGTAAAGGAATGGAGTAATAATGTATAACAGCCATTGATTGAAGGATGGGGGAGGCATTGATTCCCAACCTGCCAAACAGACTAGGAAAAAAAAACAGGTAAAGAAATGTAGGTACCAGAAGTTGGGCAGATGTATACTGAAGTGGCAACAGTGAGGGGACAGAAGGGGGAAGTGATTGGAGGCTGCTAAGGAAACACAGATTATAAGAGATATCCATGAAGGTGGAGACAATGTCTGTTCTGGTTATCACTATAGATCTAGTGCTGGCACATAACGGGTGCTCATTAAATGTTTAAGGAAAAGAGGGAGAGTAGGAGGGACAAGGAAAAGCAGAAGCAGGTCTCCAAACAGGACTAGATACATCTCTAAACTCCAGGGGACTACAGAAGATGCCAGAAAGAAGAGCATAAACATCTTAAAGACCTTATTCAGCATACAATGGAAACCTTTTGAAAACTTTAGAAAGGTTTAGAGCTGTTTAAAGTAGAATTAAAGGAAGATGAATCTGGCTTTCTTCTCTTCAGAAACACTTATCAGTCTTTTGGAGTCCAGAGTGCTTCATTTATAGTAAGAAGGGAGCAAGAAGTAAGATTTACATTGTGCAGAACATCTTTAAGTTATCTTTTTGCTCATGAAGGAAAACGGGTGATGAGTATCACCCGCTTTCCAGAGTATTTCTTACTCCTGGTCTGAGTGTGCAAGAGACAGATACTAGCAGGGTTTTCTCTGTTGCATTTCACAATCATACAGTCCCCCAAGTTGCAAAACTGAAAGAGAATACTATAAGAGACACTTCTGTAAATATGAGGAGTAGAATAATGAGAGATTTCCAAGAGGGACAGAATCTACATGGAGGCACATGACCACATTATAGTACTTTTCTAACAGACAATAAACTCAGGGTCCCTGATGAACTACAGGCCCAATTCCCTTTCATAACTCCCAAACTTCTAAAAACTAATCTACTTTCAAATTTGTTACATACTCATTTGGCATTACAACCTGACCTTGCTGTAAACTTATTCACTCTTCCCTTTTTCAGGAGACTTTGCAAATGCCTTTTCCCCAAGAAAATAAATTGCTTCTCCAAATTCCAAAATATGTTGGAAAAGGGGTTGTGGATCTGGAATTAAAAAGATTCCTCACCTCTTAAATTGAATTCTTCACCTTTTTCCACCAGAGACAGTTGCCTCAGCGTGTGGGCCAGCACACAGCAGTCAGGTTGTCAGACATAGAATGCTCACACTGGAGCAAGAGCACACTCTCTACATACCACATCTGGGTATGCCCACAGGTAGCGTGACATCAGCTTTAGATAGGAAGGCCAGGGGTAGAGGGGCATACTGTCAACCAGCCAGCCAGCTTATCTGAGGGGCAAAGGGGCAGGATGGTAGCCTGAGGCTTTCTGCATCAGACATGCCCTGGACTCACACCTACAGACTTTGTTAATTACACTTCACTTTATTGTGCCTTGCAGATATTGTGCTTTTTGCAAATGGAAATCCTATGGCCATCTGCACTGAACAAATCTATTGGTAACATTTTTCTAACAATTTGTCTCTTTGTCATGAAGACACAAAGGTATTTAATTTGTATGTACATTTTTAGACATACTATTGCACATTTAACAGCCTATGTTTATAGTGTAAACATATCTTTTACATACTGGGAAGCTAAAAGGTTCATGTCATTTCCTTTATTGTGATATCTGCTTTGTTGCTATGGCCTCAACTAAACCTGCAGTGTCTGCGCTGTGCTTGTTTTGCCAAATGCAGGGCATGAAAAAGACTTTTTTCTTTAGATTCTGCCTTATCACTAAAGCCACACCCTTATCCAGTTAATTACAGCAATGCTACTCAAAAAATACTGTGGAACTACTGTTGGTGGGTAAAATGATAAGGTGCTTGCACCAAAATAAATCAAATATGCTCAGTTGACTCATTTTTTATTTTCTAGAGCAAGACTTTCCTGATGAAGGGAGCAGTGTGTTGATTTATATTTTTGCATAAATCCTTTTAGGCAAATAGGGAATAGACTTTTCTCAGACTGGTATTTGTGTACTTGGAGGGGCACTGATTTAGGGTACTGTGAAATTAGGTCTGAGCAATAAACCATATCACTGCTTCCTAAGTTATGGTCCATAGAATGCTAATCTTGTAAGACACTTTCATTCATCAAGACTGGGAAATTCTCAGAGATTCACAAAGTGCATGACCATGTTAATAGCTCTAAAAGTCCTATGGTAAAAGAATTTGCCTCCTTTTGTTCAGCATAGAATTTCCCAAACTTATTTGAAACAATTCTGTAATGTCATAGTTATTACCATTTATAAAGTCAGTGTTCTGCGGAACACCCTTTAGGAAATGTTCAGCCAACTCATCTCTAGAGTCTCTTGGGAAGGTATTTATCTCCTTTAACTGTCAATAATACCTAGTATCTGAGTAGTACTATTATTTTCATATACATTTTCACAATGAGTCCCATGGCTATGCTGTGAGAAATAGGCAGGAATTTTAAGTCCACTCACTCTACCCAAGAGTCACTGAGGAGTCAGATAGCTTCTGTGATTTACTCCAAATCAATGGACTAGGTGAAAAGTGGAGCTGGAACTTAACACTCAGATTATAAAATGCTAAATCTTATATTTCCTATGATAGTGTATTCAACTTTTGAACTAAATGGAATCTTAGAGAATAACACATTTAGTTAAGAAAATATGCTCTAGCAAAGGAGTGACTCAGTGCTAATCTAGTGCTGATACACTGAATTCCCTATTGGCAAATTATGAACTTTTAAAATAAAAATGTCATTAATGGTATATGTATTTATATAACTTTACTTAAAAATGTTTAGGTATCATTCTGTCAGTTTTAGAGAAATTATGATAATTTAATAAAAAGTCTTACGTTTTTGTGGTCTTATTTTATATGGAAAATCAGATTCATGCCTAATGAGAATTTTAAATTCTTAAGTTAAGAAAAACTTAACTCTCAGGTAAGAGTTATGGCATTTAAAGCAGATATTTTTTTAACATGATTTTGATACTTGTTTCTTGTCCTGTTCAAATAGAGCTATCCAACCCCAAAGAATGGGTTATATTCTCCTTCTAAAGTTGAGCAGGTCAGGAACTGAATGTCACAGACACTGGGCTTCTCGAAAAACAAAGCATGTGGCAATGGGAAGAATGGGGGTGGGGGTGGGGGTGGTGCTTGACTTAACATCCTGTATCCCTAATGCACAAAAGAGGGGTGTGGGTTTAAAGGCACTTGGTTTAAGTGGTTAAGTCAGAGTTTGTCTATCCTTTCATGGTCAACTAAAAGAAAAAGAAAGTCTAATTATGTTTACATGTAAACCTGAAAAATAATCTGATCATGATGCTCTCCATTCTTTCTGTGTTTCTGACCAGGTTTTCATCAGATGATTCAGTCCCTCCTTCATTTATTCATTCACTCAGTAACTTTTCCTTTGCAGCTACTCTGGGTCAGGTAGTGTGCTAGGAGTTGAGGAATCAGAATGCATAAGACCCATTTCCCACCCAACTCAAATATGAATCACTGTTGCCATCAATAATCATGTTTTGAATGCTTCAGGTTGAATGTGCAAAGACTGAGCATGCATAGCATGGCAGGATTCTAGTCTTCCAAAGCTTCCATCTCCTGGAGGAGAGAGCCATGCATACAAAAGGCTAAGTAACGTTGTGTAATGCTAAGTGCCAGTTGAGTGGTATGGAGAGCAAGTGCAAACAGCATTCCAGGGACAGGGAGATCACTCTGGGTTGGGGCAGGTAGCATAAATGTGTCACAGTGGCATAATTATGGTCAGTGGTAATAATAACTCTACTATAAACCACAGCACTGCAAGAGACATGGGATAATTTCTTCAGGAAAATAATATCTTTAAATTTAAATTTACCTTATGGAAAGAAATCTGGCACTTAACAAGGGTTCATTTGTGGGTGTGGGTAACTTGTTTCCAAAATAAGGAACTTGCCCCTCTAAGTTGGACTAATCCTAAATCGGAGAAATAAAACTTATTATTCTTTTGAAAGTTATTCAACATTAATCATGTTTGGCACTTTTTAAATAAGGAAAATTACCCTAGACTGGATGGTTTAGATTACATTGTTACCCTATAAGAGGCTTTTTTTTCCATGTAATTACTAGGTGCTAGCTCTATAATTATAAGGAAGATCTGAATTTTTTCCCTATCACTAAAAATGACTACCTCTACAGTGCTGAAAAAAATGCCTTGCTTCATTATTTTCTCGGCCTCAAAGATGGTATCAATGGTAATCTCCCCTTTGGCAAATTATGAACTTTTAAAATAAAAATGTCAGTAATGGTGTATGTATTTATATAACTTCATTTAAAAATGTTTAGGTTTCATTCTGTCAGTTTTAGAGGAGTTATGATAATTTAATAAAAAGTCTTATGTTTTTGTGGTCTTATTCTATATGGAAAATCAGATTCATGCTTAATGAGAATTTTACATTTATTTTAAATTCTTAGAACCATGCAGTGCTAATATATGACTCTATCTGACTCAATTTCCAACCACTAAAATCCACTTACAGTTTTGAAACACTGAATAAAATGCCTCGTGATCTACCTTGACTTCTCATAGCGAACACCACAGAGCCTGGTCACACACGAGAAGCTTCTGATCAGCACAACTAAAAACAAAACAAAACAACTGGGTGAAATAATTCTTTTGCTGTTTTCCCCTTTAAGAAACTAACAAGATAGCTAGGACTTAATGTGCAAAACTATAGCACTCTTCCAGCTTTACTGAGGTATCATTGACAAATAAAATTCTCAGGCATTTAAAGTATGCAACTTGATGATTTAATATAGGTACATGTTGTAAATGGACCCCTCCTCAGTGAGTTAGCAAACACATCCATCACCTCACCAACAGGTAAATCTACCTTTTTTTCTATATGACACTGTTTGAATTCTACTCTTAGCAGATCTTAATTATATAATACAATGTTATCAACTATAATCACAATAGACGTTAGACCCTCAGACCTTATTGATGCTATCACTGAGAATCGCAGCCTTTTGTCACATCCCTAGCTTTTGAGGTCAAAATAATCCAGCAGAAACTTTAACTGTGGCAATCATTTTAATTCTTAATCTTTTTCCTCTTGTCCATTCTAGATCAATCTAAATGCAACTTCTTGACTTTAGGTTGTCTTTCGGATTTGCAGATGAGTTTTATTTGTGTAACAAATACTAGATTCAGGAACATCTATTTTTAACAAGATAAATAGACACATTAAAAATAAACAGAGCTAGGGTTTTTTTGTTTGTTTGTTTTTTAGTTTTGGGTGTGGAGGTAAAAGAGCATTGAGGAAATGTAACAAACTATGGTCTGTTTTACTGACTTCAATAAACAGAGGTGTTTAGGGGTATGGGTCGCCTTGATGGATTTATTTACCTTTAGATGCTTTTATTGGTCTGGGAGAAATGGGGCAAAAGGAGAAGAGGGAACTAGGAAGTGGATGGCTTTGGGTGAACATGACCAACAGTGTAATTCAGGCAGTTCCCTATTAAAATCCCATAAGGGACTTTTTGAGAGTCTCTTTGTACGTTGGTTACTTGGAACCCAGAGTCTTGGGGAAACACTTGCGCAGGACCAACAATCAGGGGAAGAAGTAACCTTAGGACTGAATATCACAACCCTGCAATTAGTGTAAGGGGAAAAGGCAATTAGGGTTTTAAATGATCAAATTGCTTAATGAACTCTCTTGATAGACCCAAAGCAACACTATTTCTTCAAACTCATGCACAAGGCTGTGTAGTTGTTATCAGTTGCTGACTGTTACCCTCCTACAGAGGGTTGCTGACATCAGTGGGTTTGGAATTTCTCCTTATAGGGAAGGAAGAGGACGCTGGCTGGAGGGTTCTCAGGAGCCCTAGAGTTTGAGAGGGACACACTTTACCCCTTCACTGACTGCATTTATTTCAATCCTGGTGGCTGGATTTCTCTTTCTTGAGAGAAAAAGAATAATGGGAGATAGCAAGCAACTTCTCCAATCCTAGGAACATGTTTCTGAGGGAACATTCTCATCCAGATGTCTGTAACTCAGGCAAGGCATTTACTGCATTCACATTGTGGGTAAGAGAACCAGGGTGATGCAATGAAAATTAGTTCCCACTTTGGCTTTACTTCAGAGTATCAAAGTATTCACATTCTCTTGGTCACATACGTATAAACTGCTGGAGATCCTTATATAATAAGTTGACATGAAAGAAAATTTTATTATTTTGATAGTTATTTGGAAATGATCTTGGGACTCAAAGGGCTTGGGTGTTGACTATAAAACTTCAAATAATAAAGTCAAATTAGCCTGCACAGAGAGAAATTAGCTTTATGCTTTGGAGATGAAGAAGGAAGATAAGAAAATGTCAAGGAATATGGTGGTGCAGTGGGTTAAGCAACACACTATGAAGCAAACCACAGCCACTGCAGCATGAGTTTGATACCTGCTGCCGGCCAGGGAGGGGACCCACATGGTGTAACAGACCTTTCCTGCCTTGCCCGCTGCTCCCCTCAGCAGTGTGTTTCAGTCAGTCTGCCTGTTCTGTTCCTGACTCTGTCTCTGGTGAATCCTCTCACCTCCCATGACTCTGGCCTGTACCCCAGCTCTTGTATGCATAAATGGATAAAAATCTTAAAAAAAAAAAAAAGAAAGAAAACATCAAGGGAAGAAATGCGAGGTGGAGGGAGTGAGAGGACAAAATAAAATAAGAGGTGGTGACGATCAAGCCATGGAAGAGGGATGGAGGGCTGCTCTTCATATGAAGTTCCTTGCCTGACTGTGTGATAAGACCCCATTTCTGCTCCAAAAGCATCAGTAAAGACCTCTCTGTTTACATTGTCTTTGTGGTGGAACTCAAGAAAGGGGTGATTGTTTCATAGTCCAATGCTGCACCTATCTAAGAGGCAACAGAAGAGCTCCTCATAATGATCATGGACTACCAGGAGTTCATGAGATTCTTAAGGAGGGCTCCAGGCTTCTACCAGGCTTGAATTTGGGCGAGTAGAGTTGAGTTATTCCAACATCTCTAAGAGACAGGCCCCTTAGATGACTTCAGGGTCATATAGATGAAAGAAAATCAAGTGCTATTTGGTAAAATCAGCATGGTTCCGCCGAACAGTGCATTCCAGATGGAAATGGATGCTTTTTGCTCTTGCAATACATTTATTTTGCAGCAGAAAGGCACAGATCCTTCTCTCAAGTGAGACAGGCATGAAAATACGTAAACACCAGACAAGAATGTATGTGCTCTAAGGGAACTCTGAGAAAAAGGCAGTGTTAGTGGGTTGCAAGGAGGGACTTTGGAGAATGCAGGTCATGCCTCCATCACGTGTGAAGAAATAGTCCAGTGTCATTTGCCTGGAGACCACTTTCTTCTCAGCACAGATTTTTTTTTAATATAAATTTTTTAAATTTACATATATTTGACATCAGTTGTAATCCCCACGTATTCCCCATCACCGTAACACTAGTGCACCATCACCTCAGTCCCCCGTGCTCCCGTCTGCCCTCCACCCTTCCCCTCTTCCCTCCCCACCAAGTGTCCCCAGTTTGTCTTTGTCTTTTCATTTTTGGTTTTTGTTTCTTTCTTGTTGTTGTTATTATTATTATTGTTGTTGTTCTTATTCCTTTCCTTGATCTTTATTTGGTTCCCTTATATTCCTCCTAGGGGAGGAACCATCTGGTATTTTTCTTTTGCCTTCTGACTTACTTCGTCTCAGCACAGATTTTACTAAGATTTTGTGTTTGGCAGTCTCCTTTCTAGGCTGCTGCAGCTTTCTGAATGTTCAACCAATTTATGCCTGTAAATACAAAATCTGTATTTTTGTGGAGGTGACTTTGTAAGAAAAAAAAATAGTAAAGAACAATATGACATGACTCCTTGGATGCCACATTGCTGGGAAATATTGTATAGAAAGTGACTGCCAAGACTGTGGTAACTTCTTCAAATGGCCCTTTTGCTGTAGGTGTGAGACTTTGAGGGGACTCAGAAGAGGGTTTCTTCCCAGTCAGGTGGGTTTGTCTTGCTGGTCCGGCCACACCAACGTGACCTAGAGCTTCTCTCATTAAGGGAGATTCTGAGTTAGGGAACATGTGCATTTATACGTTTGTTTTGTACTCTTCTTCTAACATCTGTACCTTACAAACTTGCTTTAGAAGATTTCCATGCAATTTTTATTTGACTGATTGGATGCAATGATGACCAGGTACGATTTAGAGTTAGAAGTCACAGATTTGAATCCTGGACTTTTAAAAACTATTTGCATGAACTCCAGCAACCCCCAATTTGTGCACTGCAACTTCTTCATCTATAAAATAGCTGCTGATAAGAACTGCCACTTTAATGCACCTTCCTCTGTCTCAAGTGCCTGCAATGCCAGTGTTTAAATCACACTTCTCAGAACTCTGGGGCAGTTGTTTGGAACTGATTGCTTACGGAGCCCTCCTTGACTCTTCTCATACCCTTTCTATGTTCTTGCACTATATCCCATGCACAGGTCTGGTGTCTCACTTGTTTTCATCACCACTCTATGAATTTGACACTATCTTCAGCGCCTTTTACAACCATGGGCACTATGGTTTAAGAGGTAAACATTTGCCTGTGATCACCCAACTAGGAGCTGGACAGCCATCTTGGCACATACCCCAGAAAGTGGCCAGAAAGACTCCAAAAAAACTTCCCTGTAAATCTCCGTTTGAAGCTCTCTTCACACCTCCTCCTCCTGGCACAGACCAGGTGCCCTTCTGCCCGCAAAGACTCGACAAAATGGCCCAGCCTCATCCTCCTGCTTATATTTGCTGTGTTACCAGCATGTCTACTTTCAGAAATCTGTGGGTGCATCATCTCCAGCCCTGCGGTGTACAGATTTGCTGCAGAACCTGTGTGCTTCCTCCAGTGTTTGGAAAGCATTGCGTGATGAATGGTGTCATTGGTCTTTGTGGGCTTGGCACTGGAGCCCCCTATGTTTATGAGACAAGGGATGATGAGTTGCCTGGCTCCCCCCCCCAACTGGCAGGCACCAGCAACCACTTCTCACACCTAATTGGAGCCTGTCACAACACAGCCCCAGCTCTCTAAGACCAGGCTCTGCCACTCTGCCAAATGATGAACAACTCTCTGACCTGCCTCCTGATTATTTTCAAATTAAAAGGTACTTTGGGGACAACTGAAATTCTCCCTAGTGATTGTCTAAATGATTTTGGCAGCCTCTCCCCAAGTGCTCTGGCTCCCAGCACAACCACCCAGACTCCAACTTTCCATCCAGTGCAGGTCCAAGCCCCACACACTTTCTGAGCCCCTGCTCTAAGCTCCTCACCTACTGGTCCTCCTACCTAGCAAAGCTGGCACCCAAGCCTGGGTCAACTTGCAGAAAGAGAAAGGAGGCTGAAAGGCCCCAATGTCTGCTCTGGGTTTTGGGAAGAGCACCCCAGAGACTCTAGCTGGGAAGCAGACCAGCGAGCACTGAGGATAAGGTGCTTTGTGGATTACTTGCCAGGGAGTACCCCCACTGATGGAGGGGTGCCGTTCTCACAGAATATATGCGTCTTGAACAATATTAAGTATTATTTTGCACATTTTAAGTCTTCATCAACAAATGATATGAACTCTACATATCTATCTTCAGCTGACTTTTCTCATTCAATAATGTGCTTTTTAAGATTTATACTTTAGACATATATATCTCTATTTCACTTATTTTAACTTCTATAGAAATTTCCATTGTGGGAAGTTATTTTTATATTATATTTTCTGTTGACAGACTTTTTGTTATTTCCAGTATTTCACAATGATGAACTTACTATAGATGAATTTTCTCACTTGTCTATATTTGTGTATGTATATGCAAGTGACTAAGAGATAGACACATTGAATAAAATTGAGGGATCTTTAGATACAGGCACACCTGTATCTTTATATATTCTCAAATTCTTCTCCAAGTTGGTTGTACTAATTTATACCCCTGCCAGCACTACATAAAAGTTACTATTTCATATTTATCAGACTGACAAAAACATGGAAAAGTCTAGCACCTCCAAGTACTGAAGATATTGTAAAAAAAATTAGGATCTCACAGTTGCTTAAATTTGTATTTCCTGATTACTAGTTCTGGAGCATTGCTAAACTTTATTTCCCATCCTGGTTTCTCTTGTGTGTATTACTGATTTGTATTCTTAGCTCATGTTTCTATTGGATTAGGGGGTTTTAGTCCTTGTTGAGATATAATAAACCCTTTTTAGAGCTGGATGTTTTTCCTTTGGTGATTATATGAGGGTCAGTTATCTTCTCCCAATCTGCTGCTGGTATTTTCACTTTGATAAATTTGACTTCACCAATAGATTTAACTTTAAATACAAAAAAACCCAATATTCAATATTTTCCTGAAGTTGAATTTTTTGTGTCTTATTGAAGGAATCTTCTCTACCTTGACATAAAAATAGTTTTTTTCCCCTTACATTATTATAATCTGTTCAAGGATGAAAAACTAAGTATAACAACTTAAATCACAGGGAGTGGTCAACAGGGCATTAAAAACAAACAAACATGAGCAGTGCATCAGGAAGCCCACCATTTT
Organism: Galemys pyrenaicus; assembly: GCA_019455555.1. NCBI lineage: Eukaryota > Metazoa > Chordata > Mammalia > Eulipotyphla > Talpidae > Galemys > Galemys pyrenaicus. The sequence continues at coordinate 1,513,871 of JAGFMF010011595.1, read as the reverse complement.
CTTTTAAGCTGTATTACCCTGAGAAGGTCAGTGAGCTTTACCCTGTGTTTGTCCCTGGCTGGTTGGGAGGCCCTGAACAAATGTCAAGGAGGGTTGCTATTCATAAGACCTGCTGTTGACCCTTCTGCTAGTCCCTTCCTCTGGCATTTTCTGGATATGTGGCATCTTCAGCTGCAATTAAAATGCCATCATCCACACCCTGGACTAGGATATCCTTGTGTTCATCTGACTGACTTAGCTGGAACATGGCAAAAAACCCAACTTTGAATCTGAAATGGCTTCACTTGTTCAAGTAAGTGGGCTTACAGAGCCCCCTGGCAGGGAGATGATGTTTGAAGTGGGGAGTTGAAATGGGGACACAGTGAGACCTTGGATTCCCCCAGGGTGCTGGGGAGATATGGAATAGTGTTCCTCATTTCATCCCTCAACTGTATTCTTGCTCTTCAGAGGTTCTGGAGAAATAGGTCAGGATGTTATATAGGAAAGTTAAAAACATAAAGGAAATGAAGTTTGTTTTGAACTGAACTTCAGATTTTGCTGTACTATAATTTGTAATTTCTTTCTACCTTATAATTTGTAATGCTCTTTCGCCCTTATCATGACCCAGCATCCTGCACCTTTCCATTATACAATCTCCCCCTATTCTACCTACCAATAAATGCAACAGATAACACATCTTGTGGGTCTCAATAAATGTGACCATTAATAGCAAGGAATAAAAGAATGGCATCCTGTTGTTACATATTTTAGATGGAGGTACTATTATCATTATGATCATCGTACAAAGAAACTGAAGCAAAAGAAGTAACCAGCCCAAGTTCACAGAAGTGACTAAAGATGGAGCTCACAATATAGATAAATCTGACTTCCCAAACCATGTTCCATACTGAAGAGTAGTGAGGAGAGCATTAGTGTCCAAAGGGAAAGCCAAACACCTCTACCCTGCCCAGGTAGTGACCAGTTAGCTTTAGCATAGAGTCCCCTAGCTGTATATGAATATGTGCAGGGCCAGAGGAATGTCAGTGACGGGAAATCAGTAGGCAACTGAGACACAAAATTCTAAATCATGGGCTTTCTAAGGAGGGGTTTTTAAAAAATAATGGGAAATAAGATGTGTTATCTGTTGCACAAGGCGTTCTTTTAAATCACCCCCACTCACAAAACAAGTAGGGAAGAAGCAATTACTAGTGATAAAATTTCAGAAGAAATTCTGGGGAAAAGTTTGGTAACCAGGAGTCCATCTTTAGGCTGCCAGAGATTATATTCACTACCATGTCACCAGCAATGCTAGTTTTGAACAATTGTCCTAGATGCTCTCTTTAAGCCTTTGCTTTGCAAGGGAGTCCCAAAAGATCAGGTGACCATGGAAATGTGGACTTCCTCTTTCCCCAAGTGGTCCATAAGACAGTTGCTGGTTCCAGAGCCTGGTCATGAACTCCTGAAAAAGAAAGTCCAACCCTGTTCCAGCTGAGTGATTCTAAACTTTGGAAAATGGGAAAGAGGCTCCCTACCAGCTTATAAATCCATCCCACATCGCCAGTTATTGCCATTCCCATGCAAAGATTCATAATAGAGACACCACAAAAAGGAAGAGAGAAAATACCTACTGTAGCCTGGAGAACACTTCAAAGATTAAAAACAGCCATGGTGTGTATGTGTGTGTTTATTTTTTAACACAACTATAGTTGAACTCTGACTCATGATACAGGTATTGATTCCTATCTGAAAAATATGAGGGACTTCCAGTTCTGGTCTGACACATAAGAGTTTAGAAATTGTTACTCCATCCTAGTAGGAAGGAAAATTAATCGAAGTGAGAAATCCACAACTCTTCCTAGATATCTCAAAAAGCAATGTCACAGAGAAAAGTTCTGTCCCCAAAATTGGAGAAGGGCAGATAAGCAGATATAGAGAATCATAATTTACAAGGTCAGAAACTTATGTGGGAATCAGTAACAGGATAGGAAAGTGTGACTTGTAATTGATGAATTTCTAGAGGCTCAAGGTAAATAACTCTGAAAGTCAGAAACTCCATGGGGACCCAGTCACTGAGGGGCACCCATAGTTTTATGAGTTTTACCTTCAGCTGCTTCATCAGGTTCTTACAGTGAAGATTGGAGAAAAATTCCCTCATGCTTCCAGCAGGGGACAGGAAAAAGGAACCATTTTGAAACTGTCCAGAACATTTTGTTCTTCTTAAAAGATCTGCCCTTATTGCTGGGGCTTTAACAGGGTCTACCCTATCTGGGAAAGGGGTAATACCCAACTCCAACCCATTCTAACCACTCTGTACCATTTCTGGGGCTTGGGGTTGAGAGGAACCTGAGAAGCACTGGTGAAATTCACCATGCAGAGGCATAGGTTTACCAAAAGACTAAGATCTTATCATAGAACTATAGAATGCTTCCCTTCCCCCCATGACATAGCATTATATTACACGCTATTTACCACTGTTCCTTTTATTCAGTACATCATGTGCACCTTTCAAAAAAATTATTAAATTTTTAGTTTGAAGAGACTGAAAAAGCAATAGAAGCAGTCAGATATAGCAAGAATGTAAGAATTATGGGCCTGGGAATCTTTTTTTAAAAAAACTGTGAATAATATTCTAAGGGACTTAATGGAAAAATGTAGACAACATGTAAGAATAAAGAACAATGTAAACAGAGAGATGGAAATTCTAAGAATTAAAAGGAAATGTTGAGATTAAAATTGTTGAAACATAAATGAATAATGTCTTTGATGGCTGGAGAGATTCCTTTGAGGAAGGAATCTGAGTTTGAGGGCACACAATAGAAACTTCTAAAACTGAAAAGCAAAGAGAAAAAAAATCTATCAGAATAGAACATCCAAGAATTGTGTCATAACTACAAATAGTATAACACATGTAATGGGAATATGAGGAGATAGAAGAAAGTAAAGAAATGTCTGAAGTAATCATGACTGAGAATTACCCCAAATTAATGTTAGATACAAAACCACAGACATAGGAGACACAGCACACTGTGCAAAAAATCCAACCAACCAACCAAACTAAAAAAACCAACATATTTCAGCATTGTACATTCAAACATCAGAAAACCAAAGTTAAAGAAAAATATCTTGAAAGGTTTTAGAGAAAAATTAAGAGCAAAAAGTAAAAAAAGGAAGAATAAGAATTACATCTTGCTTATCACAAACCATATAAGCAAGAGTAGAGTAAAATATTTAAAGTGGTGAGAGAAAAAACCCCACCAATTTAGAATTCTCTACCCTACAAAATCAATTTCAAAAGTGAAGGAGAAATAAAGACTTCCTCTAACACTTAAGAATTGGGTATTTTGAAAGAAATGCTAAGAGAAGTCCTTTAGAGAGAGGAGAACGATAGATGGCAGGAACTTGGATGTACATTAAGAAAGGATCTATATTCATCAGAGAAGGAATGACCAAATGTGGCAGTGAAATACAGAAAGTGGGGAAGATGGTGCAGATGTGGAGAATGTGGGGAGGGGGGGGTACATGGAAACCCTTTTTACTCAATTTTGCTGTGAACTTTTAAAACTTCACACAAAAAAAGTTAACTTTTAATAATATTTTCAGTTGCTTTATAAAACTTAAACTATGGATGTATGGTATGTGTACCTGGATTTATACTCTGAGAGGGTGAAAGGAATGCTAACTTTTCAAATAATTTGCCCATAGGGTGGAGAATGAGGTGCTCTATGAAAACAGGACTTTGCTAGTTACTTTCCTTACTCTCATATTTCCTTTAGCAAGTCTCTAAGTGCCAGTAATCACAGCAATACCATAGCCCAGTAGGTAAGAAACTTTAAAAAAGATTTTGCCTAGGCTCTTTCTCTTTGCCAAGTTGAACTTTTATCCTCTCTGTCCTCAAAGCCAACTACAATTTAAATTCATTCCAAGTTCTAATGCTTCCTGGCCATAGAATGGCTTAAAAGAATTTCTTGATTGTTTAAAATTCAGAAGAAGGTATTCTATAATGGAGAGTGACCTTTTAAGTAAAATGACACAGCCTTAGTTGCACTTCCACCTGGCTTCAGAAAACATTTTAAATAAATTAAAAAAAAAAATAGGGAAGTCAGCGTGCACTTAGGTCAAACTAGAGACATTGTGATTAGTGCCAAATTATTACATTCTCCAAGAATCCTAAGAATCAACATTATGAGCCACTTAAAGGGAAAAAAAATGTAAAAATGGAGGGGTAAATGACAGGACAGGAGAGCCAACATAAAATGTAATGAATTGGAAAATAATAAACAAAATAGTTCAGATTAATGTTCGCTCAAACTAATCCGCTCAACTAAATACAGATGACAGAAGTAAAAAAGGAGTCAAAAATTAAAGCCATTTGGCAAGAAGTATTTCCCCAAGCAGCAAATATATGAGGCGTTCCCAAAGTAAAAATGCTAGAGATATTCAAGAATGAGCAGCATTTTGGGGAAAGAACTCAGAAGGGAGCTCAATCCTTCGAAAAGGAATGAATGTTACCTCAACTCTGACACATTCAGTAGCCACACACACATTGCTCACCACCCAGGTTATGTTCCTACCATCTCTGCAAATATCCCTGTTGGGCAGATTTCAAGTTAGGCCAATCATTTATGTCATGGTAACTAAAGGCATGTTGATTCCAGTACTTTTGTTCTTGCAATCCAGGAACTCCTAATGGAAATTGAGCTCTCTCTGATTATTCCTGATCTGTCAACTCACTTTTGAAATAGAACAAATTTCTAACAAAGGTTAGTGTTTTAGGCACCAATGCTTTTCACCAATATTTCATTTCTCCTTCTCTAGGCAATGCTGGGACTACTCTTTCCCTACCTTCCTGATGGAAGATGCAACCACATAGTTTGCTTTGACAACCTGACATTTAAACGAAAGTAATGTGTACGTTCCAGGGAAAAGTCCTAGGAGTTTGCCAGTAATTATTCCCTATGTCACTGTGGTCAACAATGTTCCTGTGAGTGGAAGCCCCGCGCCCTAGCTGTGCCCCTGTGGAGCAGAGGTCCCTTCTGAAGGATGATGGCTAAGAGTGAAAATTGAACCTTGTTGTTTTCAGCTACTGAGAATTTGGGGATGTTTTATTTTATTATAGTATAACTTGGCCTATGTTGTATAGAATAACTGATACTAACGCAACAATAACTGAAATTGAAAAATATTTTGAGGGCCTCCCTGGTGGTACAGGGGGTTACGCACCGCACTGTGAAGCATCAGCAGCCACTGCAGCACAAATTTGGTCCCTGGCCAGGGAGGTGACCCACAAGCCCCACCCGCTGCTCCCCTCAACAGTGTATTTCAGTCTGCCTGTTCTGTTCTCCACTCTGTCTCTGGTGAATCCTCTCACCTTGCCCCTACACAACTCTGGCTTGTCCCCAATTCTTGTATGCAAAAATAAATAAATCTTTAAAAAAATTTTTTTTGAATGCCATTATTGTTAGAGAAACTTCTTTTTAGAAGAAATGGACATTTTCCAATTTACTGAGGACCCCGAAAAGTCAGCCAGCCTTGAAATGTGACATACTTACTACAAAAGTCAAAGCAGATATTTATGAAACCAGTTTAACTTATGAGGTAATTATTATATGCATGGTTAAACAGTACTTGCCTAATCTATTCTAGATCTTATCTGAAAGATTATTTTACTTTTGTCTTTGATCTTTTGTCTTTAGCAACTGATCTTTTGTCATCATAATAATAAGCTGCCATAACGTAAGAATAACCATTTGTACTTTAATGTATAAATATTACATAGGAAAAAATGACTCCATAATTTTAAATGGTTCAATCTAAAATTAATCAAATGTCTGTAGAAAAAGAATTACTGTAGGTAGTTGAATGTGGAGCATAAAGCGATTAAGGGGATGAATGTAACCGTGACTACACATATATTAATGCCACTAACATTAAATTTCAGGTTTGTTTATTTAGGTTCAATTTAGAATGTTATTTCATGTTTCTTAAAAGTTACTTTAACAGTCAGTCAAGAATAATTTTTAATATTGAATTTTCTATGAAATCAAGGTGTTCTCAATTTTGGACAAATATTTGGCAAATCGAAGTCTGAGCCTGTTGAACTGTTGTATTGATTTTTATGTTTTTAAGCAACAAATTCAGAAAGAGGATTTGTTTTTTAAAACGTGCACTTGAGACAAGTGTTAATGTTTACAAATCCTGATTCACTTTCATCCCAATGGGAGATTATCCAAAATGCAATTTTAAGTTCAATTTAAATTTCGGGTAGAAAATATTGCCTTATACACATACAGCATGCATCATCTAGAAACCAGAGCAAAATATAGCAAGAAAGAAATAACATCTAAAGATATGAACTCATATAAAAACCTTTGCTCTCTAGATATTTTTTATTGAGGATGATTAAGACAGGCATCTATGATTTTATTTTGGGCCAGGCCAAGCCTGACTATCCTTGCATTTCTGAGAACTTTCCAGAAAGTAGCAGAGCCAGATGATATAATCAGTTCCCCTGAGGTTGGGCTGACTCAGGACATCTCCATATGGATGTACCAAGTCAATTTACGCTCAGCATGTCCCCAAATGAACTCATCCTCTTTCTTTGAAACCGTGGTCTTAGCAGTTCCTTCATTCCTCCTCCTGCCTCTCACATCCAAACACTCACTGATTCTGGTATTTAGCCCTCATCTCTTGTCCTGACCATTGCCTTATCCTGGCGCTCTCCTCTATAGGCCATCCTCCCTCTAATAAATCTCACCTCTCCAATCTCTGTTGCCTTTGCAACAACATCAATCTCTTCAAAGCACAAGTTGGAGTCTGCTACTTTCACCTTAATAATGTTCAGTGATTCTTGTGCTGCTATATTTTATTTGTGTTTATAGACCCACCCTCTACTCTTCTCTGCCACTGTGTCCCAAAGCCCAACTTATACAGGCTGCATCAATAAGCACCTCTCCCCTTCCTGGCTACTGGTTCAGTTTTTTCAGCGTGGATCCCTAGAGGGGGAAAGTGAGGTCAGGCTACATATGTCCTTGCTCCCTTTGTGTCCTTGACATTAGTCGGCCACATCCCCCAACTGAAGACACATTTCCTTTCTAGAATTCTTCCCCATACACCTTAAGTTTGTGTGTGACATTATTCTATACTTTGCATCCCTGGTGGTGGTTTCTCTTTTCTTCCCTTGTCAGTCTAAAATTTTCTTCATTATCTCTTCTGAAACCTTTTTCATTTAAAGCTACATTTTCCCTTGTGTCAGAAAGATGATGGAGTTGTAAGACAGGGAGCCAAGACCCCCAAATGACTGAGATGGGACTGCCACTCTGCAGATCAACAACGCCCCTCACAGACTTTACTGGAGCGAGAAATAGCTACTACTGGTTTAATTCACTGCTAGTGGGTTCCGCCCCTGGCATTTACCTGCTTCAACTACCAGCATTACCTTAATTATTTTAATAAAATTCTTTAGTATTTTCTTCCTTATTGAGATTTTCAAAAGGGTCATTAAAACAACTTATACAGGTGTAAGAAAAAGAGCTATAGTCACTAGACTATGGCAGGGGTCACAGAAAACACACATTTTACTGTGACAACTTCCTGGATTTGCAGAGAGAAAAAGAACCACAGCCTTGGTGTTTCTGGACTTGCCCAGATCATTTTGACAACATTTTCATGATTTTTTTTTTTTGTCCAGGAAGAAAAATTATTCACGAGAGGGCTGCCCTGGTGGCTCAAGGGGTTAAGTTGCAGCACTATGAAGCTATCCACACCACCTCAGCATGAATCTATCCCAGGCCAGGGACCTAACCTACATGGTGCAGCAGACCTCTCCTGTTTCACCTGCTGCTTCACTCAGCAATGTGTTTCAGATTTGCCTGTTCTGCTCCCCACTCTGTCTCTGGTGAATCCTCTTACCCCTTATACCTTTGGCTTGTACCCCAGTTCTTGAATGCATAAAAAAAGAAAAATTACTGACAAGACAAAAATGAAATTGTGTTATCACATACTTGATGAATTTTTTCAAAGGGTGCTGGTTAATAACAAATGGGGATCAACCTAAAGGAGTTTTCAAGCAGTAGTGGAACTTGATTTTTTACCATAGTCAGGCAAATATTTTTATTAGTCATTTAGATAAGACATATAGGACCAGGGATTATTTATTAAATTTGTTTACATTAAACAATGGTCTGCTAAGTGAAATAAGCCAGACAGAGAAAGGCATGGTATAACTTACATGTAACCTAAAGATAAAGTCAAATTTGTAGAAGCAGAGAGTAGAAAGTTGGTTGTCACAGACAAAGTTCTGGAAAAATAATTGTTATAAAATAAGTTCTGAGTCTCAAAGTAAAACATGCTGATTATAGTTGATAATGTATTTTATAACTGAAAATTTGCTCAGAGTGGAACTTAAGTGTTGTCACCAAAAATAAGAGCTGGATCTATGTCATGAATGTGTTCATTAAATCACTGATGGAAATATCTTCACAATGCATACGTATATCAAATCACCAAATCATACCTTATTTTAATTTTTTTTTGCTAGTATTTTTACTATTTTTAAACGTTTTTACTTTTTTTTTTTACATTTTAAAAGGTCAGATCTACTAGGAAAAGGAGAAGAAAAAGAAAGAGAGAGGCACCTGCATAATCACAGGTGGGCCCAAAAGCTGCCATTTATTTTTAATCTCTGCTTTAATTTTTGGGGCTAAGTTTTTGCTCTTCCACATGTGTGCATGTTCCACTCACCTTCTACCAAAACACCTGCCTCCCTCCTTCTCCACGACTCCCTCCCATCTACCTCTCCTGATCAGGCCTGAGCCGGAGAGTCCTCTTCTGGGTTCTCACATGGAGGAAAGGACAAGGGGGCTCTGTAGCCTCATTTATAGGGACTCTAAAGCCTTCATGAAGGCTTTACCCTTATGACCTAATCATCTTCCAAAGGCCCCCCCACCTCCTAAAACCATCATCTTTAGGGATTAAATTTCAACATATACATTTTGGGGGGGCTTTTCAACATATTCAGTCCATAGCTTACACTAAGTGAATATTCCTTTTATCTGTTCTTACGAACAGTATGTCAGGAGTCTTTTGGAAATGTGAAGGGAGGCTGTTGGATGTCAGTGGGGACAATAAAAGGTATTTGAGCTTCCTGGTTTTGGGGGACAATGCTGGAACAACTGGAAACATTGTTTTTGTCCTTCTTTTGCCAGTGGGATGTATCTAAGCCACAGTAGCCATTTGTCTGATCTGGTTGTCCAGAACTTCCTTATTTTGCCATTGAGGAAATAAAAGCCCAGGGAAATATATGGACTGACAAGAATCTCAAATATGGTGGCAAGGTGAAGTTTAGAACCTGGTTCTTGGAGGGCTTTTTGTCACCCATTGTTTCCTCCTTACTGCTGTCTGCAAGCCCTTCTTTCCTATTTGCTAACTCAAAGTTATGCAAGCAACACTTCCTCACAGTACTTGCTGTCCCTGACCTTTGACACTGTGAAAGCAAGAGGCCACAGCTAGTGCATTTCCTCCTGACCAAGGTTTCCAGCAGAGCAAAGCTGTTCCTGTTCCTCTGGGTGTCGGGGGAGGGGAGAGGCAAGAGCCAGGGCAAGCAAAACTAGGGGAAACAACAAGAAATTTATCCTTATACAAGTTCTTTTTCTCCTGGGGTTTTAGTGACAACTTCACTTTTTTATTTTGAGACTCAACGGAAAATGTTGCCTTGAGTGGGTACACACTGGGGGCAGGGTAAGGGGGTGTTGCACATAAATCACAGAAAAACAGCAGCGATTCATTAGAACAACACAGTAAAGAACAAAAGGCCACACTTATTAAAGCACCTTCACACCTCATCCCTGTGATTTCATTTGGGAAACAGGAGGCTGCTGAGACCTCCAAATGTCAGCAGCCCCTCCAAACTTGGAATGAAGTGGCAACATCCCTGTAGCACTCCTGCAGGCATCCATTTTCCATGTGCTTTGTTGCCAAGTCCATGATGCAAAAATGGATGTGTCAAGTTTCTTGTGTTTACTGCATAATATAGCAAATTAGTGGCATCTTCTGCCTATTGCATCTCTAGAGTTATTTCTTGTTTTGCAGAAATTTAATAAATTCTGGTGGATATGTGTTTCCTATCACCAAGGTGTGCACTATTCCTGACCATGGATATGGGTATTAAAATTTCTACAAGTGGGCCTCCCTGGTGGTGCAGTGGGTTAAGCAATGCACTATGAAGCAAACCGCAGCCACTGCAGCACGAGTTCGATCCCTGCCGCCAGCCAGGGAGGGGACCCACATGGCGTTGCAGACCTCTCCTGCCTCGCCCACTGCTCCCCTCAGCAGTGTGTTTCAATCAATCTGCCTGTTCTGCTCCCCACTCTTGTCTGGTGAATCCTCTCACCTCCCGTGATTTTGGCCTGTACCCCCAGCTCTTGAATGCATAAATAAATAAATCTTTAAAAAAATAAAATAAAATTTCTACTACAAGTTTGTCCCTTTATTTATTACATGTCTATGAATCAAGGAAAAAAACGGAGGTTCAAAATCTAATTGGAAGGAAGACATTAAATACTCTAATTATTATTGTACAATGATATTTAAGATACCTATATTGCAAGCAACAGAAAATCTGACTTACTCAGGCCCAAACAAGGAAGGAAATCTGTTGTCTCATAGGACTGAAGACTCTGGGGGAGGGTTGGCCTCAGACAAACTCTCAGCACTGGATTTCTTCTGCATCTCTCCATCTGTCTTTTTGGGTATTGGCTACATTCTAAGACTGGCTCATAGTCTCAAGTCTCATTTCCTCAGTCTTAAGATGACCATAAGCAACTACTAGAACTGCAGGCTCCCTTGTTCAGATCTAGCCAGAATGAGACAATGTCTTTGCTCCAGCACATCTGGAAATAGTCCTGGGATTTAATCTGATTTTAGGGTGGCTCTCAAGGCCTGTGGTGGGTTAATCAATCACAAGATAGGCAGATGGTCACATAATGTACCCCAGAGGCAAGTGTGGGAACCCCTAAATGGAATTGGCAGTGGAGAAAGAGAAGGGAGAAAAACCAAAATATGCTGATTTTAGAGTGCTAATATCACATGCAGTAGCAAAATATAACGGATCTCCTAGTCTGAGAAGGTCCAGAATTTTCCAAAGAATGAGACTTTCGAAGTTCGGAAGGAGCTTGAATTGATCAAGCCCTGGGATATACTGCTGGTGTACACTAGTGCTGGACACTGCCTTTCTTAGAAAATGACAAAGCTGTGAAATGAATGTCACCAGAAGACCAGGAATAGACTGTACACCAAACAACCAAGAGGCTGCATATTTGGGGGTGCATACCTGTTTCTTAAATTATTTGAATGTGTTCTAGGAGAACTGTTCATTAAAAGGTCCTGGTTGCAGGGACTATGCGATACTGAACTTCTGCATCAAGATAGGGCTAACCTTGATGACCAGGAATCAGTCTCAGCTCTCTCACTCACTGTGGTCTTGGGCAAGTCATTTAACCTCAACACTTATCTCTACATCTTTAAATTTGGACTTCCCTTGCAGAATGATTGTGAAAAGTAGAAATAATGCCTCAGATCACCCAGTGTGAGACTGGTATTAAACAGCTGTAATTATTGTTATTTATTTTAATTTTATGTATATTTTACATTATTTTTCATTTTTGTACAGTGTGTATTTCTCATCCCTGTGAAATTCCCACCACCAATCCACCCGTGCACCATCACCATTGACTATTGCTATTTAAATGGAGCTGTCTCTCTGGGTGAGGCAAAGTCAGAAGAGGAATCTGCACTTTCTAGAAGAGTCTGGCTTAGACAACATGTGAGCAGCAGACATTATTTGGAAGGAATGGTATTAAGGACCTAGTGAGACTAGAGTCTCTACTCAGGTTCTGGCTGTGTTTTCCGGCAGTACATGTTTCTAGACACTCATGATAAACCATCCCCACTGCTAGGAATGGCTTTATTCTAGGGCAGTGGGGTCTGGCACCCAAGCTTCTTCCCTGGTGAAGACCCATGTCAGGGAGGAAAAGTAATGAGCCCCAAACTCTGCTTGTAGTCAGAGTGTTTCTGCAGCTGGCTGGGCCTTCAAAAAGAGGAGATAGAAGGAAAATAAGGGCATGACCCTGTAGGGAACCCCAGAAGCCAGCTTTCGGAGAGACAAGAGGGAGGGATGGTACCTTTTGGTTACAACTGGGATTGAAATAGGTTGGAGCCCAGAAAGAATGGAGCTTGTTATAGGGTCACCTTAGCCCAATCTGGGCATTCTGTGTTACAGTCTGTGGGCACCAGAGAGGAATCAGGAGAGGGAGATCAGGAGAGGGAAGGAGGGAGGGAGGAAGTGGGGGGAGAGAGAGAGAGAGAGAGAGATTATTAGTGGCAAAAGCTGCAGGAGCCATATTTCTGGCTTTGGAGCGAGCTTGGTGGAATTGGCATCCTCAGTGGAAGCAGGTACATCATGCCCAACACAAACACCACCACAGGGAGACACAGAGGAGGGTTGCGGAGTGCAGGGGCCACAGTGGCTGAGAGGGCATTACAAGAGAGCACACAGGCCATCCCCAGGGCTTGTCCATGAACAGTGGGCAGGACTCTGCAGCGCGGACTAAGGGCACTCAGGCAAGCCTGCTGCATTACTCTAATTTTGTCTCGAGTGATATGGCAAGGAAACCTGATTACACAAATCCATTACTTCCTCTGGTCATCACACAATCACTTCAATGCCAAGTTAAATCACCATATTACACTGTATCTTCAAGAAGCCATGAATCAATATTATACCTCTGCCTTTTGACAGATAATTAAGAATGTTTACATACACTACAAAACTTGTTATAATGACAATCTTTATTAAATGCTTAAAAGCATTATTCTTTTACTATGCTGGGATGTCTGTCTTTCACATTGGAGTAGCATACTTGTATTTGTTAAATTTCCCTTTCGTTTGGCCATTAGGACAGTAAGAGTTAAATGTGCTTTCATCTGGGGTAGTTCTCTTAGTGCAGATAGATTTTATGGTGAAGCTTCTTCCCACCCTTCTGATCTTCAACATCGCTCTATTTGGGTGTTTTGGATTCTCATTGCTATTTTTATCATTCTGTGTTCATGTGTCTTTTTGATAAGTTGCTTAAAATATTTATTTGAAGCATTTATCACTTCCAGTTATTTAATAAAGTCACTAATTGCTAAGAGAATATGTAAAAATTTAATCTCTGTTAGGACAGAAAATTACTCCATTTAAACCTCATATTGTTTTTATCTTACACCCTCAGAGTTAAGAATATGTTGACCTTTTTTTCAAAGTATTTTCATCTGAGGCAATTCTTTGTTCAGACAAATAGATTTATTTTCTATATCAGATAGAAATGTGGGCTGAAGAAAATGATCTCATGACATATTATTTCTGACACAATGTTCAACCCCAGTAATGTATCCAAAAAAATTTGGTTTTACAAACTTTTTGGCTTTTGAAAACCTGTGCAAAGATACCCTATTTAAAAACATGCATTGTTATCAATTCTCCCAGTGGGAATACAGACATGTTCTTGTCTTAATCTTTACATTCATGCATTCATGATGTACAAGGAAGATTCTTGTCTTTGCCTTTTTTTTTTTTTTTTAGGGAAAAAGATGTATCAAAAATAACACCTACTGGAGTCAGTGAGTTTCTATTACAGAAACAGGCACAACTTCGTGTAGAGCTCAAAGACCTTTCACTAAGTGAACACACGGACAGAATCATGGCTAAGACCAAGAAATTAAAAGTTACTGGTATCCCACTAGCCTTCTCCAAGTTCTCATAGCCCCCAAAGGATAATTATTGCTTTGCCTATTTATGGAATCTGATGTAATCATTCTGTATAGACTCAACTTTATACTTCTCATGAGATTCATCCTTGTTGCTATATGTAGCAATTATTCATTTTTGTTGCTGGTAATAGTAATGCATTATGTAAATGTACCAGAAGTTATACATCTATTCTACTGTTGATTTCCACTTGAGTTGTTTAGAAATTTTGGCTCTTAGATATCCTGCTGCTAAGAATATTCTTATATATGCCTTTTAGTGAACATATATATACATTTATTTTGTGCGTATACCTAGTTTTCTGGGCCATAGGTGTTTTGTGTGATCAACTTTAATAAATACTTGAATTCTGTGTCCAAAGAGATTCTAACAACCTCTACACTCAGTAGGGGTATAGAAGAATTCAAGTTGTTCCACATCCTCACCAACATGTGTTATTGTTAGCATGTAATGGACTAGGAAATTGTGATGTTAGTCATTCTGGTGATAACTAATGAATTTGCACCCTTAGCATGTACTTAGTGACCATTTGAATATGCTATTTCTGTGAAATGCATGTTTTCAAATATGGTGCCCTTGCACAGGTGTTCAAAAGCCACAATGTTTGTAAAACCAAATTTTTTGGATACAATACTGTGGTTGAGTAATGTATCAGTCTATTGATACAATAGAAAAATCATATTCAAATATTAAGTCTTTGGTCTATTTTTTGGTCAACAGTGGCACCATGAAGATTTTCTACTATGTTTTCTTTAGAAACATTATTTTATTTTACATTGGTAACCTGAGTTATAGCTTAAAATTTATTTTTGGCCTCCACTGCAGCCCTGGGAAGTAGGGGTGCAGGGGAGGTACCATCGCCACATGAACTGGTTCCAAAAGGCCATGCCAAGAAGACCAAGGAGAAGTTGGAGGAGAAAGAAGACACTGGTCTGAATGAGACTCTGAGATCTGATGGAGATGTTCTCAGGGAAGATCCAGTCTATGGCTGGAGCCACTTCTAATTTCTGTCTTTGTAGTTCAAATTTTCAGGTTTTCCTGGGCAGCCTTTTCGTCTGGGGCCACTTTATTCATGATCTCGGGTCTTCCTTTGTCTTTGAGATAAGAAGCTGCAAAAGCAGCATCAACAGTTGCTGCACTAGCAGCAGACACTTCTAGGCCCAACAAAGGCCTGGCAGGAGGAATTTCAGCGCCCTACCTTCACTGCCTAGAAAGATCTAGACTGTTACTACTGTTTTAGACCTGTCTTGGTGGGAGAAACACGCAAAGTCCAGTATTTGAACTGATGACTATTGGGTCTTTTTTAAAACTGTGACACACTGATCTAGGTAAACTTAATGGGGAGATTTTCCCCCACATTTTTCATGGAGAGATTTCCAACTTGCAGCTGTGCCCCTCCATGCTGTCCCAACTTTCTTCTGTCCTTGCTCTGGTACTACCAGTGCAGCAGTCCAGAAGCTACTCCAGTTCTGATCACCTCACCCCTTTCACGGACTACTCTTAAAGGGAAGGCATCCCATCACGTGTTATGAACCCATGCCAGGGGTCAGGCATTACCAATGACAGTCAAATGCTTTTTTGTTTTGTTTTTAAGAATAGAGATGTTGGGGAGGGACATGCACACAACATGATGTACAAAAATGTATTACAGTTGTGTAAAGCGGACACTGAATTTTTCCATATGTTGGAAAGGCAGCAGCAGTTTCAACTATAAACAAGATGGGGGACTGTGGAGCTCATTTCCTCTACATGTTTTGGTTATTAAGCTTGTGTGTTTATAAAGAAAAAAAAATCAGTGCTCAATTTTTATATTTAAATATTAAAAATTATTCCAGCTTAAAAAAAGATTTTTTTTTCCTAAACAAGCATACAAGTGACTCAGTATGATTACTACAAAGACTATCCTTTTGTTCTGTACTATATATAACTTTGTCATAAAATCAATTGTTCTTCTGTATAGAAATCTGTTTCCGGACTTTTTAGCATGACCTATTGTTCTATGTGTCTTCCTTTCATCAACTAACATGATTCAGAATCAGAACAGTGGTCTGTGGTATCTGATGCTCTGGAATGCCTGGCTGCAGATTGTCCTGTAGCCTTGACATAAAGGCCTGAGAAAGTGAAACTGATTAATGTAGAACATCCACTCTGAATATTACACTCCCTCTATTCCAGAGGGAATAGTAGAGATTATCTCATCCAATTCCCTTATTTCTAAAAAGAGAAGGCAGGTCTACCCAAATGTGCTGGCTATTTTCCCAACCTTCTCTCCACCTTCACACTTTTCTACCTGCTATACCCCTAGATATCCCCACATCACTGCACTCGCCTTACCTTCTGATTTCCTACTGGATTCATCATATGGGGAACACTGACTTGAGGATAAGAGGTCAACTAGCAATATTCTCTTAACTATCTCCCTGTGGGTTGCCTGATTGTCTCCATAAAAAGTTACATCTCCTGATGGGTGGCTCCTTCCATACAACTCTCTTCTTCCAGATATCAATGACCACTCCTTTCTTTTGCCCCAAGCCTGGGTGGTGACAGTAGCTTACTGTTGCTAGTTCCAGAATACTCCATTGGAATTCTGACCCTGTATGACTAGCGGTATCTATCTTCTAGACAGGAGTGTGAGAAACAAGACCCAAAGAAGAGTCTAAAGGCAGATGCATCCATCCGCAATGAAGTTTCCCAGAAGTTGCTACAGGATGATTTTGTGTTCACATATCATTAGCTAGAACTTGGTTGAGTTCTAACATTGAAAAGTGTTCTAGCTAGCTAATTGACAAACTAAAAATTTTCAAGCTAAGCATCTCATTAAGGGAGAGCAAAGAGTCTCTACCATCCATGTCATTTTAGTCTAGTCTAGTCATTAAACAAGGATACTGGGTCACCCATTATTCTGAGATACAGAGATGAATAATACATGACCCTGGTCTAGTTTAATGCAGGGCAGAGATTCTTCCTCCAGCAATTCATTATACCGATCCCTGTGATGGACATAGAGATTCAAGAATGCACAGGACAGGGTTCTGCTTTCACACAGAAGACCACCAAGCACATGCTATCTGAGCCCTTAGTCAATACATATTACTTAGGGGGGACATGGCAGGGAACAGAAGGGGGGAAGTTCTCCCAAGAGAGACATGAGTTTACATGTGCACAGGCAGACACAGATGATCCAGACTCAAAAGCAGCATGAAGAAATTTGGAGCACAAAAGTAGAGTGTTTCAAGGGAGAGCAAGGATTCCCAGGAGCCTTTTGTTCTATGTGAACACAACCTGCCTGAAGGAGAAGGGTAAAGATGAGGCAGACAAACCCATAGTGGCTCACCCTGTGAGCCTGGGTGTCTCCCTTCACCCCACTCAGCAGTCTTTTCTGCAGCACATGCTCACAAAGGCTGCCAGTAAGTCACCAGTGAGCAATGATATTGCATGAGGAAGTACACCCAGTTCAGACCCAAGGTATGTCCCTCAGGAAATTGACCAGAGATTTGAATCTTGGCGTTTCCGCCTCCTTGGCTTGAAAAACCTGGTAGAATTCTGGAATAATGTTCTTGACCTCACTCACTCCCAACTTTAGGAAGAAAGGCAAGCAGGAGAGAGGAGGGGGTTGGAAGGACTCTCACTCCCACACAATGTTTAGAATGACTTCAAATGTTTTGTTTTGTAATAAAAATAAACATGTAAAATAAAAATGGTTGTTTTTTCCCTTCCCACTGGTATATTTTGGAAAAGAAGGGGAGGAGGAAGAATGACTGTCAAGGAAGGAGCATTGCACATTTTCATGAACAGTACTATGTACCAGACATTATTTTAGGTGTAAGGGTTACAGTAGGAAGCAAAATAGCTCCCTGGTGTTGCTAAGGAGTTCATATGCTAATAGAAGGGTACAATTTTAATGTGCTTATTATCTAAAATAGTTTTAGGTACTGATAAATGCTATGAGAAGGATAATATGGTAAAGAGTCACTGAAAACTATCGTTGGAGTATGAAGAAGTTTTTTGAAGAGGTTCCTTTGGGTAAAGACCAGGATTAGTTTTCTATTGCTGATGTAATAAATTCAGTGACTAAAAATAGGAACAAAAATTTATCATCTTACGGTCCTGTAGGTCAGAACTTAAACCTGGGTTTCACTAGGCTAAAATTAAGTTGTCAGCGGGGTTGCATGACTTCTAAAGACTCTGGGAGAAGCTCATTCCCCTGTCTTTTCTAGCTAGCAGAGGCTGCCTGCATTCCTTACCTTGTGTGCTTTTTCCTTCAACTTCAAAGTCGGCCAAGTGGCATCTTCAAATCTCGCTGACACTCACTCTCCTATCTCTTTCTTACACTTACAAGGACTCATTGGATCCACTCAAATAATCCAATATCATATTTGTAGCTCAAGATCCTTACAACATCTACAAATTCCTTTATGTCATACAAAGTAACATATTCCAAGGATTAGAGTGTGGTCAGCCTCACTGGGGGCCATTATTTAGCCTATCACAGATGTAAATGGTAAAACAAAGGCAGCCACATGCAGGTCTTAGGAAGAAGCATCCAAGTAGAAGGAAGAGCAAGTGCAAAGGCCCTGGGGTAGGAATAAACATAACCCTTTCAAGGGAATGTGCTTAATTTTTAATTTAATATTATTTTCCCACAAAAATATTGAAACAAGGCATCATCTCCAGGGTCTACTTTTCTCTGTTGTATTTTGAAGATGAGGTTTTTCCTGCGCACCTGTTGTATCTTAGATATCACACAGAGCAGAGCCAAGCATCCTGTGTCAGAAAACACAGCTGGCAGATAGCTGCTTGTCGATGTACTTTGCAGCCTATTTGAAACTTGGACAATTTTTTCAAAAATTGTAAAACACACAAATCATGTAATTATTATACCTTTGAAATTGTTCATTGGAAATGTCCATCATTTGATTTGTTGCTGGAACACATCAGCATTGATTTTTAAAAAGATACCACCATTTATTATTCTCCACAAGAAGATAAAATCTATAGCTGGAACAAAGTACAGTATCAAAAAATAAAATGGTATTTAAGGGAAGCTTGATTGTCTAGAAAACAGATGTTTCTTTTTTCCACATGAATATGCAATTTTTTTAAAAAGTAAAAGCATAGAGTTTAAATAGTGAAGTAAAATAAATCAAACTGCATCCTACAAGTCTCACAGAATACATGTGTTCATATTCTACATTGGCAGGGTGGTGGGTTCAGGAGAGGGTCAAAACTGAACTTCTACAAAGTTTATTTTTTGTTGTTGGTTTTCACAGCACTGAAGGTTACACTATTTTTTTTTTCTCAAATGAAAAAATCATTTTATCTATGAATTTCCCCAGTTTCAGCGAGCTTAAATACCCATGGAAATGCTGTGCTGTAAATTCTAAGGGGGTGCTGACTTCATCATAACAGTGTTCTGTGTGCCGTTATCACCCACTCACATGTAACAGTATTGCAGGGGCCCTTTTGAAGTCTCAACCACACACCCACAAGGGGCTGTCATCTCCTGGGGGCATAGTAGAAGGATCCATATGGGTCAACCAACCCAGGAGGATGTCTAGATACAATTAACTAACTGCTGGGGTTCAGCAAGTGCTGGATTACTGGATTACTGATTATTTTTTTTTCTTTTTATCTTCTTGCTAACTTTAATATTCCTAACATCTTTAACATAAGCCTTTTTGATGATAGTATGTAAAAGACACCATCATTCCCAATTTGTTCTTCTCTAAGGTAAGGTTATTAATTGCTTCCTTGGGGTCTTTTTAGAACTGTCTTCTATGATAATAAAGTATAGGTGTAGTATCTTATGAAAGTGCATGGTATCGTATCTGTTCTCCCTGTGTGAATGGCAAGATAATTTGCACTTTTCACTGTGCTCAGTACACTGTGTGACCTTGCATGGTAGCAGTCAGCACTTCTAAAGTGCCCCACACAGAATCACAGGCCTCTCTGTGGTTCACTGCCTATGCCTGAAAAAAGTAACTGAAATGTGTCCAGATTGCGGTTTTCAAGAGAAAGGAATCCATTGTGTATGTAACTGACTTCATTCCGATGTATGACTTTGCTTTGGCAGTTAGTATATTATTTTCCTTATCACAGCATATGAGATAATTAGAGGAGTTTGAAATATTGCCTTCCTGCCTCTTGTGGCTCATGAACAGAACTCACAGACATTTAAATCTGTCTTTTCAACAAATATCCACTTAACAGCCCAGCTCAAGTAACTTCTCTAAAAGAATGTGTCATAAAATGAGATTCAACTTGGATCCATTACCATAAATTATAAAAAAAAGGGGTCATATCATGTTTGGGAATTTACAACAGATTTAGAAAAGAAGAATAATAATTTTTTCACAAGTCTTATAAGGTTATAGTTTACTTTGCTTTTAGGGAAATATAAAATAGTATGAATTCTAGTGTATTCAAAGAAGTTACCAGTGCCTTCAAGTAAAGAATTTAATTTTGATTTTATCAAAATCATATTAATCATGGTCTCAAAAAGTGATGGCTGTAAGTTAATGCATTAGGAATCAATTTTCCCCTTCCTCTAAGCAAAACAGCCTTCCCTCCAGCTTTTATGCTCTGACACATGATATATTTCTCTATGGAAGACACATATCCAAGAATACAGGAAGGTAGAACTTACATCAGTTTTGTAGGGCTTTGACACTGGATTTTTCTAATAACAAATTAACAGATCTCTGTCTGGGGTTACATCACACCATCCTAAACGAACAGAACAGCCGCCTAGAACAACCCCAGCAACAACTCCACCTAAGCGAGATATTTTCAACAATATGAGATAGATGAGTTCTATTACCAAGCAGATTTATTTTGCCCTGTCACAGTTTTATTGAGTATAATTCACATACTATATGATTCACCCACACTTGGTTTTAAAAGTCTCACTATCACTAGGCCTTACTCTTTCTATTTGTAATATGGGGATAATAATAGTGGCACCCACTGATCTGTTGGGCAAATAAATACATGTATTCAAGTCTTCTCCATAGCACACACTAAATGTAGTAAAGCCATAATAACAGAATAAGTAAGATTTCATTTTTAAACAATCAACTTTGCCATTTTATAATTTTATAATCAATCATGTCTTTGATTTCTCACTTCAACAGATAATAGAAATCTTAATCTTGTCGATTTATGGTAATTTCAGATTTAGCTCAGTTAGGTATCTTATCAGCCTCTTCTGGTGAGTAGCTTAGTCAATGACATATTCACACCCTCCCCTGCCTGGGAACAGAGCATTTTGTGGCCAGCTCATGCCCACCTGCTCTGACACTGCAGAGCCAGGGTGAGCAGTGCAAGGGGGGAGAGGGTAAAGGAGGGGTTCTGCTGGTCTCCTCCCCCTTCTGGGTCCCAGAGGCTGCCTGTTGCTAGCTCTGCTACCCTTGAAATACTCACTGGAGCAGTGGCAGCTACAGGGCTTCCGCTTGCAGGAGGCCCAGGCAGAAAATACATTGCAGGTTATCTGTCCCCTTTCAATTCTAAACTGTAAGCCCTTCTCTGCACCCTGGGAAGCAGAGAAGTCCCTTGACTTTCTTCCTCTTTCAAAATTCTCTCGAGTCCCCAGTTCTATTCAGGTTCACTGGACAGCAGAAAACACCAGACCTTTTGTTCTGCTGTTTCCATTAACAACTATAGTCACCCCAGGAATGACAGGGATAGAAAGGAAGGTAAGTGAGGAAGAGAAAAGTAACAGCCCACGCAGGCTGATGCATCTATGCACTGTAGTCATACTGGCATTCCACATTAATCTCCATATCCCTATGAGTCTAATCTTGCCCATCATCAGAAAAACATTTTCCATTTCTGTCTCTGGATATAAGTTGCTTACTTATTCTTCTCTCTTAGAAGATGAAATCTGAAGAGTTGCATAATTCTAGGTTTGTGACTACTTACTTCTTGCTCTCATTCTTTGGTCTGATGCCCTGTATATAAAGTGCTGCCCTGTAGGGGAAGCAATGGGCTAAATAATGTGCCCCCTCAAAAGTTTACATGTTGAAATCCTAGTTTCCATATCTCAGAAGGTGCCTTATTTGGGAATAAGGTCATTGCAGATGTAATTAGTAAGGATGAAGTCATAGCATTAGAGTGGGCCCTTTATCCAGTATGACTGGTGCCCTTATAAAAGGGGGAAATTTGGACACAGAACATATATAGGAAGATAAAGGCAAGAATTGCGTGTTACTCCTACCAGTCAAAGAACACCAAAGGTTATTAGCAAACTACCAGAAGCTCCACGAGGCCTGGAACAAATTCTGTCTCAGATGCCTCAGAAGCAACCAACTCTATTGACAGCTTGACACTGAACTCCTAGCCTTCAGAGCCATGAGACAATAAGTCCCTGATGGGTAGGACGGCCAGTTTGTAGTACTCTGTCACAGCAGCCCTAGGACCTGAATGCATGGGACAGTCAGCCTTTGTTCTGGGCACTCTCCTTCCTCCCCAGCCCCCATGTCCCTATGTAACACAGGAGCAGTCATGTTGAACAGCGTAACTCTGCCTGGCTGGTGTTCACTGGGAAATTGCAATTGTGGCCAGGGAGCAAGTTGCTGGTGATTGAAGCTGAAAAATATAAAACTCAGCAACTGTCAATAACCGCATTTTCCATAGCAAAAAGGAAGCCAGTCTGCTGCAAGACAAAGCTGGCACCCAGAGAGGCAGAGGCGAGGCCGGGAGAGGGAGCTGGCAGCTTTCCAGCTCTGGCTTCATCAGTGCCAAGGCCCCAGCTCTGTGGGGACCTGGCTGTGACTTGAATTCCAGGAGACTGCAGCGACCGTCCAGTAAATACCTCTTTTTGCTCCAGTTGATTTATACAATGTCTGTGGCACTTGCAACACATATTTCCAGCTAATATATTCTCCAAAACTCATGCCCTCTTATTTTTAATGGTAAATGGTAAGTTGCTGTCTAAGTAAATCACTGTGTTCTAAACAGACATGGATAGAAGATCCAGAAAAGAGCCTTTGTAACAATAAAACTGAGTGAAGAAAAGATATGGTCAGTTTTATTGGAATCTTTCTTTAATGAAAATTTAAATCATTATAAAGATCAAGAAATTCATCTTTTAGGTTAAAACAAAAATAATGCTATAATAGACAATATTTATCTTTCAGAATATATGGGAATGCTTGCTCACCTACTATATAGCATTGTTCTTTCATTAATTAAATACCACTTTTCAGTTAATTGGGATTCTATGAAAGAGTCACTTTAATTATTTATTACTCTTTCATTAGTTTTATTTTCAAAGAATGTATTAGCCTTGTGGTAAGTTTCAAATGCCTGGCACCTAGCCTGAGAAAATATTTGCTATTAAGTATACTAACAATAAGGCCTTTTCCTGTCTGCCCATAATTACCTTTTGTAGAATCTCAGAAAATACTTAGCTTTTTTCCTGATTTATACACTTTTTTATGACTTCTAATCACCTAGAAATATAATTTCAAAGATAAGAAAAGATAAACAAGTGAAATTTGATGTCAGAGTAAAAAATAATCTCAACAATTCTGAAGCTAGTTTGTACACTAATTGGGGAATATATTTGTGTTATAGATGCATCACATCCAGAACCTACATATAGCATATATATGTACAGTACTTCATCTAGCACAACATAAAACATATATAATAACAAAACAGAGTATATAACCATATATATAACAGCTATATACAGCAGTTATAGCATATATTTATATGCATAGCAGAGCTGCCTCCCTTGCCTGCCTTTATCTGACCCATCAGGAGGTCCTGTAAGCCACACCCCTGAAACAGACCACAAGCCCCTTCCTCCCTCTATGGTCAGTGCCACCTCTCTGAGTGCAAACCATCCGCCTGCCTGACCAGCCTCCTAAGGGACTCTCTGCCTCTGTTCCTGGTACTCTGGTCTGTCTTCAAACAACAGTCAGAATAACTTTTGAAAACACAAACCTGACTGTGTTATTCTCCTGCTTTAAGTGATTTTACAACTTCCTAAAGACTTGCATAAAATCCCAATCCTTTAGCATCTAGGGCTTTCTGCTACCCAACACCTGATTATCTCCCTGGCCTCATGTTTTGCCACTTCCCCACTCTGGCTGTCTCTGCTCTGCTCACACTTTATTCTTTCTCTTTCTGTCTTGGCCTTAGGACCTCTGTGCTTACAGCTGCCCCTGTCTGACACAAAACTCTCCTGTCCACTAATGTGCTGAGCGCTACCTATACAGAGCACAGCGCAGTCACTGCATCAAGGAGGACTTCCATGACTCCCTCCAGCCTAGGTCAGCTCTCCTGGTAGGTGCCCCGTTATGCTGTATATGTCCCTTTTTAGCTCCTCATTCTACTTCTAATAACTTGATCACTGCTTTCTTCTCCAGGCTCTCATATCATCTGTTCTCTCTGTTCCTGAGACTAAGCTCAGTGTTGGCCACACATGTTGCAGATGTGTATGGATCTGTGTTATGTTGCTGTATAACAGTTTGCCTAAGAACTCAGTACCTCAAAAAGCCATTAGGTATTTATTCCCTCTCACAGTTTCTGGGGTTAGAAATACAAAGGTGGCTTACATGGGTAGTTCTGATTCAAAGTTTTGCTAGCACCTTACAATGAAGGTGTTGGCCAGGGTTATGGTCATCTGAAGGCTTGACTAGGGCTGGAATAAACTTGCAAAGGGGCTGACTTGTATGTCTGGCAGGTCAATGTTGGCTGCAATCAAGAGGCCTCCATCCTCACCACATGGCATTCCTTATAGCACTGCTCAATGATGTGCTGGCTGGTTTCACCCCACATGAGTTACCCAAGAGAGAACAAAGGTAGAAACAGCAAGTTTGGTATAACCTAGGGGGGTCACTCTGTCATGTACATAGTATCTGACTGGCTAACAGGTCAGGGTGGGAGGGTGAGAATACTGGGAAGCAGGAGTCTTTTGAGGCCTCCAATCAGTATGGACGCTTCCTATATTCACTGTGAATATTAATGAGAAAAAAAGTTCTACAAAATTTTGAAATAGGCACAGAAAATACTTTTCAAATGAATATATTTAAGAAAATAGCCAAAAAATTACTACCAGAGCCACTGAATCCTAAAATCAGAAAGAAACTTGACTGTCAACCAATCTAACATGGTCATGGAGACTGAGACCCAGAAAGGGGATAATATGCTTCTAATTTCACATAATAAATTAGTGACTGAATCAGAATCCAATTCAGACACCTTTACTCCTGGGTGGAGTTTGTAATGAATAACCTAGCCTTGAAATCAATGTCTAGTCCATTTTCCTTCCAATATAGCTTTCTGAATACTGTGATTCCCAACTCCTTAGCAGCTAAGGTTTTGGACATAATTTTCATGCAGGCAACCAGCTTGCTGACATGAGGTCTAGAAGCTGGAAGGGACCGAGACAATGCATTAGCAAATGTGGTCACAGAGGAATTGCACTGTTCTGAGCACAGAGGTCCAGGTGCTGTGGTTGCCAGCATTGTGAGAGTCAAGAGAAGCCAGTATGCACTTAGCAGGTGTGACATCACTTTAAAGCTAGGAGTTACAGCAAGGGCTTCCTGATGTCTGAAAAGCAAAGGAGCTAATGTGTTTTTAGAGCCAACAATGTCAGTGGTGACTTCCCCAATCAGGAAGGTGGGAAATTAAATAGTAGTTTCCCTGAGGTTCTGTGGGGCAGTTCTTGGAGTTGTTCCTGAATCTCAAGGCTTACTTATTATTTCAGTCCTTCCAACAGTTGTACAAGCACCTAATTCCCTGATTAAGTCCATTCTCATAAAATAGAGTAGTGTCTGTTGTCTGCACCTTCATTCTATTGCAGAGGTGTTTGTGCATGAGAATGAGAAAAGCAGCCATGTGTAGAGTGACTAGCTACACCTCACAGTCAGGGGCCAGGCTGGAGCTTCCAGAGAGGCAAGGATGTTGAATGTAGGTAATTTGTTAGAATATCAGTTTCAGGAAAAGTCCCTCTGTTGAGGATGATAGCTAACGACATTAACAAGACCTTCCTCTATCATGAACACAGACAAAATGATGAATATTGTCCAAACCACAAAAATAACCAAACACTTCTATATTCTTGTTCACCTGAGTAACCTTTGCTTCTTTACCAATTATAACCCGAGGCTTCCCTATTTCTGGATAAAATAGATTCAGACACTCAATCATAGACTTACTCCCTTCCTGACAGCATCCAAGCCAGACAAAAGTCCTATTGCTTTCATCCTACCTCAAAGCATCAAACACAAGCCCAACTCTTAGAAATATTTCCTTATTTCTCCCTGAGATAGCCTATGGTTCCCCATGGTGTGTAGTTTTCCTTTCCTGTAGCAAGTAATAAACACATCAGCCTTGCTCCTGCTGATCTGCAGCCACAAGGCACTGACATGCATGATTTGATTTGAAAACCTCATGCTGTTCTAGTAATATGGATTATTTACACTGGTTACTTTCTATGAATAAATGCACTATTCAGTGTAGAATGAGTATTCTTTTGCCGCTTTTTCCCCACTTGTGCTTCATTATGAAAGCCAAAAATGCCTTGGCAGCAGCTTTGTGTCACTCAAAGTACAGTGATTATATGGATCAGATGATAAAAAAAAATCACAAAATGCTTTTTAAATGAGTGTATTTGAGAAAGTATTTAAAAATATGGATACTAAGTATACAAGGCAGTTGAGAATTAGATATAAGCAACAATATAGTGAATTGGATCATAATACAATTCCTTCACTGACCATCAGGGAAATATGAAATCACAATTTTGATAGTACCTCACACCTGTGAGAATGGCCCATATCTAAAAGACCAGAAACAAGAAGTGTTGGTGAGGATGTGGAGTTAAAGGAAACTTTTTATACTGTTGGTGGTAATGTAGACAGGTTCAGCCCCTGTGGAAACCAGTATGGAAGTTTCCCAAAATATTAAAAATAGATATATCACATGATCCAACAACTCCTCTCCTAGATGTCTACTCAAACGATACAAAACACTAATTTGAAGGGATATATGTACTCCTCTGTTTATTGTAGTGCTAGTAACATTATTCAAGCTATGGAAACAACTTAAGTGCCCAATGACAGAGGAATGGATCAGAAAATGTGGTAATATACATATATATATAGAGATACACACAATGGACTACTACTCAGTTATAAAAAAAAGATGAACTCTTATCATTTGCAACAATATGGGTAGAACTGGAGGGGATAATGCTAAGCAAAATAAGTCAGAGGAAGAAAGACAAATATTGGGTTATCTCACTTAAGTGTGGAATGCAGAGTAAGGAAAAAAAAAGGGTTAGACAAAACCAAACCAGTAATAAACCCTGACATCTGACTGTAAAACTGAGGCATCCAGAAGGGGAGTGTGAGAAGGAAGGGGCCCATAGGGGGAAAGAAAGGAGTGGAGGATTATTGGGGCATTTCTGTGAGCATGATATGAAAACATATATTTGTAGATGTTTGAACCTACACCCCTCAAAGCAGATACAACCATGTAAACTAACTTCACTTCAATTAAATATAATTGGAAAAATAAAGAAATAATTTTATTTTTAAAAAAGATTTATTTATTTATGTATATAATAAGAACTGGGGTACAGGCCAGAGGTGTGGGGTGTGAGAGGATTCACCAGAGACAGAGTAGAGAACAGAACAGGCAGATTGACAGAAACATACTGCTGAGGGGAGCAGTGGGTGAGACAGGAGAGGTCTGCTGTGCCATGTGGTTCCTCAACCTGACCAGGGATCGAACTTGTGCTGCAGTGGCTGCGGATGTTTCATAGTGCAGTGCTTAACCCCTTACGCCACCAGGGAGGCCCTGACTAAATAATTTTAAAGAAAAAAATTTATGATGCATTTAGCAAATGCTATAGAATTTTATTTATGTAAGCCCTGTTAATTTCTACAGTAAAGTAAAATATTATACAGAACAACAATAGCAAGAATTTCTTGAATGCATACAGTATGCCAGACACTGTGATGGTTATTTATATCATTGACATAATCACCACAACTCTACTGCAAAGTTGGTCTTTTAATTCCAATTTTATTTCTGCAAAACAGGATACAGCTAGAGATAGACCTAGGAAACACATCACAGTATTTGTTGGGACTGCCACAACCAAATGCTTGAGACTGACTATCTTACACAGAGAAAATGATTTCCTCACAGTTCTAGAGGCCAGAAGTTCAAAATCAAGATGCTGGCTGGGTTGCTTTCTTTCTGAGGCCTCTCTCTGAGTTTCTCCTTTTCTTACAGGGTCTCCCCTTGGCATTATGTCCTAGTTTCTTCTTATAGGAAGTTATACTGAACGCTAATGATCTCATTTGAATATGATACCTCTTTAATGACTCTATCTTCAATACAATCATATTTGAACTTTGGGGATCACATAAGTCAAGCCCCAGTGGTATCCAACAAGAGTATTATTGAGGATGTTCATTCCACATTAAATTACACCTAAAAATCAAAATACACTAGTGTTTTCTCTAAGTTCTTTCTGCTTAGAGTATCAAAAAAAGCTATGTGACTTTTTAGATTCTTACCCAAATTACCTTTGTTTATCCAAAGGTCATGTTTTCCCTTTTTCTGCTTTTACTGAGATTTATTGGCTAATATGTGACTGTTTGGAACAAGTATATAGGTATGAATTTCTGTGTTATCCCATTTCCAGGTATATTTTAAGCTTCTAACATGTCTTTCCTTTTTTCTTGCTCACTTATTTGCATTTTGTGTTATGTCACATGATATGAGGTTTTTTTGTTTTAAAAAGGCTTATCTATTTATGTATATAAGAGCTGGGCTGTAGGCCAGAGGTATACAGGGGGTGAGAGGATTCACCAGAGAGTAGGGAGGAGAACAGGTGACTTAACTGAAATACAATGCGGAGGGGAGCAGTAGTCTGGACAGGAGAGGTCTGCTGTGCCATGGGGGTCAGCTCCCTGGCAGGGGATCGCACTCATGCTGCAGTGGCTAGAATTGCTTCATAGTGCTGAGACTTAATCTCTTGTGCCTCCAGGGAGGCCCTTTTTATATATCCTTTATGGAATAAAGTAGAAGAGCAATAGCTCAATAGATAAATAAGTTCTTAATTCATCAATAATATTTACATAAGTAAAATTTTACCAAGGAAAAGCAGAGGAAATTTATATGCTAATAATAAATGTTCTTTGTAATAAAATCAGCTCAATTTTTTTTTTTTTAAACAAGCAAGGTTATAAAAGAACATATATATTGGGGGAAAAAAACTAAAGATGTGTCATAGTATATTTTTTAAAAATCCAACAGTAACTAGGTAAATCAATGCTTAAATTAGCACAAACTGGAGAAAATAAGGCTCCCTAAATTCATTTTTCCATATATCTGCCTGGAGGCAGACAAAGTGTAGGAGGAGTTGGATTGTTGCCAGACCCAAAACATTTTTAAGTTCCATCAACTCCCATTAATGGCAGTGACGCCATTCTGGCGCTGAGCCAGCCGCCCAATACACCCTGATTTGTTGACCAGGCTGGTTGAGGCTGACCTGGCAGCAGAGACGCAGCACCACCTCCACCACGCTGACTTAAGCTAAACACCCCAAAGAGAAGTGACTTCCTGTGACGCCAACAGGGAACAAATGGCCTGTGCCCTGGTGGTCTCATGGTGAGGGGGACCAAACTGACTGGACCCCAACCAACCAGAGGCATGGTGGGGGCCTCCAAGCCACAGAGGCCCCACACTGAGAAAAATCACAGTGGGAATTAACCCAACCAGCCTGGGAGCCTTGTGTTCCATTTCATTTAGTGAATGCAGTGGGCCCACGCTGTCTTTTAAAAGATATGCCTTTCTGTGGTTGTCGCCTTCGCCATCATCCTAGCATTAATCTCACAGTACCAGTTCACAAGGAATGAATGAGTTCACAAGAGCTCCTGAGGGTGGCCCTGGTCCTAACCCTCTGTGGACCAGTGTACTTTGACAGCTGAGGGGGAGCTGATGGGGATAGGGAAAGAGGGGAAAATTAGGGATGGAATAAGCCTGTTAGAACTGAACATCTTGGAGATAAATGGAGCATTACATTCCTAAATGCACAATATTTCAATGCATAGTAAAATACCTCCAGCTGGCTCATGGGTGAGGAAAAGGCATTAGGGGAAAACTGAGGAAATCTGAAAAAAGGCTTTAATTAATAGTAATGTATCTGCTCATTAATTGTCGCAAATGTAACTTATGAATGGAAAATATTAAATAGGTTGTGGGGCATATGAAAACTCTGTACTAGCTTCCCAATAATTCTTTAGATTTAAAATTGCTTCAAAATAAAAAAAAATTATTTATATTTTGTATGTCATTATATGCATATAATTTATAATAACATGACATTTCTTGCATCCACAGAAAGGCAATATATCTTTTAAAAGACAGCGTGGGCCCACTGCATTCACTAAATGAAATTGTATATATGTGTGTATATATATGTAAGTAATGTACAAATGTATACATATACATCTCCAAAAGTTTTGCCTCAGAATAATCTGAGAGACAGGGGGAATACTGATGGGGATATATAGGAAATAAGATTGGCTATACTTAATTACTGTTGGACTTGAGTGATGGATGCAAGATGACTGTTATCCTTTCTACTTTCATACGTTGGAAATTCTCCATAAAATTGTTTTAAAATATATACTCCTCCATTAAATTGAGAATTAGCAATAAGATTATAGTATATATATTTATTTTTTGCAAGAGACTTTTTTTATCATCAGTGTAAAAGAATACTAGTCTAGTATATACTTTGCAACTAAAGACCGGTTTATTTTATTTCTACTAAAGAGTGTAGCCTATTTTATTGGTACTATGGATGTTTTCCATTTTGTAAGGCAAGTCAATGGTATTGACTTATGTCAAAGCAGGTGCCTCAATGACTCCTTTCAGTGGGATGCGTTGCTTTAAGGGGGAGCCAGACAACAGCTTTTCCAGTTGGATCATGGCCAATGAAGCCACAGTTTGGAAGAACATTATTCTCTTTGTAATGTTAAAGCAGACACCCTAAGTTCTGGGTTTGATCTGGGTGAAAGCTCCTTTGTCATCTGTGACATGAAGCTGGGACTGATAAGCTAACTCTGTACTTTGCCTTCTATGCCCGTGTTATTGCTAGGACAGTGGCATAAACAGACAGTGGTCATTAGTAAGAGAACACCTAGCAATCTTCTGAGAGTCCTCCATGGAGATCTTACTGCTCTTGCATCCATAGTAAGTAAATGGTACCAGCAACCATCCAGGCTCCCAAACAAGCCTGAAAATCATTCACCCCCAATACTACCATTTCCCTATCTCCTAGAATCTAATCAGTGTCCAAGATCTGCAGATTCTAGCACCTTCACTTCTTCCAAACCTAGTCTCACCTCTCTGTCTCCATTGTCCTTTGAAAGTTTAAACTCTCATTCTCTAGCACCTGAATTATTTTAATGATTTCCTACTTAGCTTAGGTCTATTTCAATAATGAATTAAAGAAGATGTGATTTTCTGGTACCCCCCCCCTCCCAAAAAATATTGCCCTACAAACTGAAAATGAAGGCTTTGTTTCTTAGTTTGGAACACAGGGTCATTTACAATCAGGCCTGTCTACCTCTCACTCCTTTCATTCCTTCACCAAGTTCAACTGCTTAGAGTTCCCAGGATGCTGTAGGTGGTATCTTATCTCTTTATCTTTGCTCCACAGGACCCTCCCAGAAAGCTCTGTCCTTCCGTATCCTCTCAGTGAACACATCCATATCTTTCAAAATTGGGTTCAAGCATCACCCCTTAAAGAAAATTATCCTGATCAGGATCTGCTACAGACGTTTGTCCTGGAGAAAGCGTGCCACATTCTACTGCCAAACCCCAGGCACTGGCTTGAGAACTACATGAGCCCAGGACGAGGCTCTACTTACAAAACGGCACTGCATGTGCTAGCAGCTGTCCTTCTGCCCAGGTGGAATGTACCACTCCCTCTGTGCATCCCTGCTATACCCCATAAATACCAGGACCTTCTGATTAAACTTGAAGGAATATCAGGAAGAGATTTAAAAAGTAGCCCACTGAGGATAGTGCAGTTTGTTTCCTGCCTAGTAACTGTTGCACCCAGTACAAAATCTGGCACGTAGTAAGGTAGTTAGTAAATGCTATTAAATAAATGAAGTCATAAAAGATGCCCTAGTTTGTAGTATTATATTGTTAATATTATGACTATATTTATTGAAGGCTCAGTTTGCAAACAAGCCATGTGATAGAACATCACATTTTCTCACTTAACAAAGCATGATCTGGTTCAGTTAGCTACGTTGGTCAGTCTCCAAGTCATGACTAAAGATCTCAAGACCCTGGTCAGAGACATCCTCAGGAAGAGGCAGAGGCTACTTCAAACCACCAGTCCCCTGCTCACTTATAGAAAGGCAACACAGTTGAGAGGGCTCACAACAGGAGGCCTGTTGAAAACAAGTTGTGGTTTCACTCAGTGTTTAGATTTCTCTTTGGGGAGGGCCAAGTAACACATGCTGGGTGGAGAGGCCTGTGGTTGCAAACCTAGTGTTGGACACAAGAAAAGGTAGCAGCATCTTAGAACTGACTGAACATATATTGTGGAACAAGAATTGTGTGGCAGGTGAGCCCCCCTGGTGGCGCATTGGGTTAGATCCCAGCACTATGAAGTTATCCTCAGCTACTGCAGCAGGAGTTCACTCCCGGCCAGAGAGGTGACCCACAGCAGACCTCTCCTGCCTCACCCACTGCTCCCCTCAGCAGTGTATTTCAGTCACTCTGCCTGTTCTGCTCCCCACTCTGTCTCTGGTGAATCCTCTCACTGCCCACATCTCTGGCCTGCACCCCAGCTCTTGTATGCATAAATAAATAAATCTTTGAAAATAAAAATAGTGTGTGGCAGGCCTCCTAGGATTAGCTTTTGCTGTATGGCTTTTTGCAGGGATTGCAATATGGACAAGGCCTTGTTGATTTGTGTATAGTCTGTTATGTTTGGCAATAGCATCTAGATAACACTGGATGAATACTTGCTAATTTGTGAATTTTTTAGAAGAGAGGAGAATATAAAGAGTCCAAAGCTCTCCTTGCCTTGCCCTCATGGCAGTTGACTTAGGGTGGTGGGAAGCAGCAAGCTGCAGACCCAGGCACTGCGTCTGGAGGCAGACAGACCACGAGTATGAGGCAAGCCTAGTTCTTGTCTGTTTCACTTCCATGATTCTATTCAACAACAGCAGGGTTATTTTGGTCTATTTAAGGAAGAGGAAAATCAGGCCCTAGAAGACTGTTTCAGGAAAGCAGCAGAGGGAAAAAAATAAGACTTGAGTCCTATCTCTTAGAGAAAGAAATAAAACTCTTGGTTTTGTTAGAAACATTGTTCCCATCCCCAAACCACCAAATCCATAAGAATCAGTGGGGAAGAAAAATTCCTTTTGCATGCACAGGTCATTTATTCTCTCCCATTTCTTGATTTGGTGTTTTCTTTCTTCAAGCACCAAATCCAGTAAATGCTCTTTAAATTGAAAGAAAAAAGCATTAATGAATGCCAGAAAACAGTTTCCCAGTCAGCCGGCCAAGCCACAAATATCCAAAATGTGATTTCATCTTTAATAATATAATGAACTAAAGAATAGCCAATAGAAATATAAAGGAGGGGGTGCATTTTAACCATCTGTCAACACGATTTCCAATTTCAGATTGTTTGTAAAGACAGATGAAGAGAAATAACTAATCAATGGTGAAATTCAAAAACCAGTTTTTGAAACAAAGCAATTACAGATCAATGAACTCTAAATTCTCATGAGGGCTTATTTCATCACCTAATCTTAGTCCCTTAAAATTCAGATTCAGTGTCTGCCTTTTCCTATCTGGAAATGGAACCACAGAGCCTATATTATGAACTGAGGGTGCATACAACAGCCTTATAATCTCATTGTTTCTTTTCTACCATAATAAATTCACTTTATTTTTCCATATTCTTTTAAATTGTTCATTCAGATTGTTGTCTGCATTTTGGGGGAATAGGACTCCCCGCTTCAGTTGTTATTACCATAGTGCACCCGCCACCAAAGCGCCAAGTTCCACCAGGATAGTTCATCGTCTCCCTCTCCACCTTGTTCTCGTCCCTCCTTCTCCCTATTCCCTCGGATTCCTCAGTTCTGTAGTCATCTTTCCAGGTTTAGTTTTTAAGTTTGGCCTTATCTGACCCTTTGTTTGTTTTCTCTATATTCCAGCTGCAAGTGACTAGAAGAGGTTTTCTAAACCTCTTCCTCCAGAGAGACCAGTGGGCTAACTTAGTGCCTGCAGGGTGGCCTCTGCATTCCTGAAGCCAGAGGAAGATGCACAGAAATCTGTAACTACTGATGTAGCATCTTTTTCAAAAACTAGTCTCTAACCTGTCCCATAGCTCAGGGGAAGGATGAGACGCCTCATCTGTTGCCCCCAAATATCTGGACATATCACTCTGCTGGCATTTAAACAGGTTATTGTATGCTAAGAATGCCTAAATGTTTTCTGTACTGGACTATGTACTTGAAAGTTAGAGTATGTTTACATTTCTGGCAACAAGTATACTGGCTGGACTATGATTAATTTAAAAAATTTTTTCTTCATTTATATTTGAAAAATTCAGGTACCTGTAGTTGTTCTACCCTATGATGACATCATTCATGTCCTATTTTAGTAATAGCAAATGAGATGTATTATTTTTTGGTATATAACAACTACAGTTTTATATACAGAAACTGGGAGAGATAAACTACATTTAGACTGGTGCTCCTCAAACTTCGGTGTGCATACAGAGCATGCAGAGGGCTTTATTAAAATGCAGGTTCAGATTTATTTGGCCTGGGGAGAGCCCTGAGATTCTGCCTTTCTCACAAGCTGTCAGGATTGCCAACACTCTTTTCACAAGGTGGCTTGAGCTAGGTGTAGTTTACTGTTCTTCCTGAAAGTAAAATCCAGAGATGAGCATTTTAGGGCTGCTTCAGGGTTTTACCATGTCATCAGGAGCCGAGGGTTCCTCTAGCTTTCCGCTTTACAACCTCAAGGTCTCCTTTTATCCAAAAATGGCAGCTGCAGCTCTGGCCATCCCATCAATATTGTAGTCAGGAGAGCGGCAAAATCACCAAGGACAAACAGGTGCATGGCTGGGTCAGTGCTTCCTACAGGAACTTCCAGGAAAAGCCCTGCCCAGTAACTTTCACTGTCCAGGGTCCTCCCTGGTGGCGCAGTGGTTAAGCAACGCACTATGAAGCAAATCGCAGACACTGCAGCACCAGTTCGATCCCTGCTGCTGGCCAGGGAGGGGACCCATATGGTGCAGCGGACCTCTCCTGCTGTGCCCGCTGCTCCCCTCAGCAGTGTACTTCAGTTGATCTGCCTGTTCTGCTCCCCACTCTCTGTGGTGAATCCTCTCAC